>OV277864.1:84116226-84525600 GCA_922989275.2 Gari tellinella | reverse complement strand
CTTACAGATATTTCAGCGTTCTTTTGCAGCATTTATTTTAATTTTATTTAATTCAGACTGTCACTGACTGAGGCAGGACGGTTCATTCTTTTAACTAGGTAGCTTTATTGTTTGCTTTACCTTTTCCTTTACTTTCAGCACTGACATATATTTCGGCTTTACTTTCATCTTTTAATTAGTTTAATTAGTTCGTTAATTTTTAAAACAGAAGCTTGTTTAAAGGCAAGATGAAAGTAAAACAGAAGGCTCATTCAAGACCTTTCTGCCTTACACGTTGCTTTACTTTCAGTTTGCTTTAAGCCCTGACCCAGCTTACAGCTTTACTTTCATCTTGCAGTTGAATGAGTTCGGTAACATGTTTAAAACAAAGGTTTGTTTGAGGAAATATGAAAGTAAAACAGAAGGCTCGTTCAAGAACTTTCTGCTTTACCTTTTTCTTTACTTTCATTTTGCTTTAAGCCCTGAGTTTTCTACATTTCTTTTATCTTGCGTTAAGCTGTTTTCTTTAAACACATTGTTTACTTAGGTTATAGTATTGTAGGGGGTCTAATGAATTATTAATCAGTCTTATTTATTTTAAATTTTATTTAGAAATATACTATACTTTGCCCTCAAGGGCGAGAAGCTTTTTTTTATCTTTTCAGACGGTGCTATGGGACTGGCCTCCTAGTATGGGTCTGCTGCTTTGATCACGAGTTATTACTTTCATATTTTATTAATTTAAATTTAGATAATCGTGATCAAGGTAAACAGGCTCTGGCGGCACCGGAAACGTATTTCAAGGATAAACTCCTTGTCAGACGGCTAACAGTCCCCTTTGTTAATTAATTTATTAATTAACAAAGTCAATCAAAATGAAAGACCCAGAATTCCCTTAACCACACACATACACTCCTTATTTGGAACACAAACAGTTTGGGTCCTGTTCCAAATTTGCACTCCATTATTTAATAATATTCTCCATACTTCTAAACATAGACCAATATATTTACGGAGGTTTGTTTAAGGAAAGATGAAAGTAAAACAGAAGGCTCGTTCAAGAGCTTTCTGCTTTACCTTTTTTGATTACTTTCATTTTGCTTTAAGCCCTGAGTTTTCTACATGACTTAGAGACACATTTCTAACTAGGTATAAGAACAAAAGTTGTTGAGACTATCACGCTCTACAATATAAATAACATCCGGGTTCTTAATAACGGGCCGCACCGAACCATGCCCAAGTACACTTGTATAAGAGCACAAAGAGGGTACTTTTGACCACAAAAAACAATAATAATGTGACTTCCGGTCATATTTCTAATAATGTCAAAGAATAAATGTTGGTCAGAATATTAATCCCCACATTATATCAAAAAACTAGATCATTCTAATTTCCAAAAAAAAATTTTTTTTTTTTTTTTTTTAAGGGATTGGGGTAAGAATAATGTGACTTCCGGTCATATTTTTAATTGTGTCAAAGAATAAAACTTGCTTAGAATGTCAAACTCTACCTTATACTCGAAAACTGGGTCATTCTAAGAACTTTTTTTTTTCTCTCTTTTTTTTCGATAAGGGGTACCCCTTTTAGAAAAAAAAGAGAAAAAAAAAAAAGTTCTTAGAATGACTCAGTTTTCGAGTATAATGTAGAGTTGGACGTTCTAAGCAACTTTTATTCTTTGACATAATTGAAAATATGACCGGAAGTCACATTATTCTTACCCCCGTCATTCAATTAGATTGGGGTGACCTAAGTCCGAGTCCCCGTAGGACCGGAAGGAGTTGTCCGATAAGGATTAAATTTTCAGGGAGGGTCCACAAATGATGTATCTAAGGTAATATTGAAAAAAAAATTAAAAAAATATGATTTTGGGTTTATGGTCCCACCCTAACCAGAGACCAAGGTTCGAGACCTCGTATAACCCGGTCGGTGGGTTCTATGGACTCCGGTTTCTAATAGAATGTAGAGCTCGATATTCTGAGCAACTTTTGTATTTACACTTATATTGAGATATGGCTCTGAGTCACATTATACTTGTTCCCAATAGCCCACCCCTCTTTTTAAAACACATATTCGATGCACGAGGGGGTCAAAAATCCGAAACTCGAAGGGAGTGCCGGATCCCTCCCAAATTTTTACAGGGAGTCCAGATAAGTTATTTAGAGGTATAGATAGTAAATTATAACTTCAAACAATTAATTTAAATTAGTTTGACTCAATTTATTTAAATTTGCAACACTATTTCATGCTATATATGTTTTATTTGCATAGATATAAACTATTATTTACCCCCATGGTTAACCCATTGAACCACTGTCACGATACATATAACAATATGGCTCGTACGTTTGTCCGTCTGTCTGTGGTGGCATCTCAAAGTATCAAAAAGCAGTTAGGGGCTCCCTGTGAGCCCGAATAACTTGACTTAGAGACATATTTCTAATTATGTATAAGAACAAGAATTGTTAAGACTATCACGCTCGACAATATAAATAGCATCCGGGTTCTTAATAACGGTCCGCACCGAACCATGACCAAGTATTTAATAATATTCTCCATATGTCTTAACATAGACCAATATATTTAGTATTATTAGATAGTCTATGAAGTCAGTATAATATAGATATCACATAGTGGTTCATAGTGGTTCATATGATCGTCCGTCTGTGCGTACGAGACGAGAGAACCTTAAGGAGTAGGTCAGACAGACAAAACTTGACTCAAATGTGTCTTTTGTCGCTTCATAACTTGACTTTCCGAAGAGATATTTTAATAATTTAAACTGTATTATAAAGACAAAATATATCTTTACAAGTTGAGCGATTTATATAGGTGTACGGCTGTTCGTCCGTCCGTACGAGTGGCTAACCTTTATTGTGTTAAAATAATTAGACCTTTGAAGAGCCGTTACTCTCTTATTATACATGCTATTGCAAATCTGACTTCAGATTTGTAATCAGCATGTCAAAATACATCAAATAGGATAATTTAAATTTTAATTTTAAAAATTTAATTTTTTTTAAAAATTAATAAGTAAGGTATAGGGTTGACTTTTTTTTAATTTTTTTCAATACCTATCAAGTGAGGTATCAATCGCTTCGTCTTGACGAGACGGAGTTATAAATGTCAAATTTTTTAAAATCGATGACCATATAAGGAAGTAATGTCCCGCTGAACATCGTTTTTTGGCCTTTTTACGTATATTAGTCTAAGCTTTATTATGAACGAAATACTTGAACAAGCCCGGAAAACGCGATAAATTCCTTTAGATAAAGGATAAAGGAACACATAAAAAGCATTAGAACGTCTGTGTGTCTGTCCGTCTGTACGTGATATTCGATACCCTGAAGCAAATTTCAAATTACTATTATGGCAAAACGGTTTGTCAGAGGAGGATTAAATTACGTCAGTGTGTAGTTGGGGTCAATCGCTTTCTGTATGCCAAATATGGTATATGCCCATAAAAGTATATGAGAGATAACAAATATTGAACCCTATGATGGTCCCAGTGCTGATACAAACTCTAACCCAACTTTTTTAAAAATATGTTTTTTGATTATATCGTGAAAATTCTTAATTAGTCACGCTAATTAGACCTCATTAATTGAGGTCTCACTGTTCTATGACCATATTTGGCAATTTGACACGCATATTAGTGACTCAACTTTGACCCCTGACCGTTTTTTTATAAGTTGAGATATTAGGCCCAAATTTGGCAAAACTTCCTTATTTGGGCATTTGTGATTATAAATGGTGTCAATTCTGACTTATCTCCCCTTTGTTACGTAAGAGAGCCAAATCAGCACTGGGCCCCCTAAATCAGCACAGGGACCACTTTGGTCAGCACGGGAACCACTGCTATCAGCACGGGAGCCATTCGAATCAGCACGGGGACCAAAAAACTTATTTCCATCAGCACGGAGACCAGAATTATCAGCACGGGAGCCAATCTACTATAACCCTAACCCTAACCCTAACCCTAACCCTAACCCTAACCCTAACCCTAACCCTAACCCTAACCCTAACCCTAACCCTAACCCTAACCCTAACCCTAACCCTAACCCTAACCCTAACCCTAACCCTAACCCTAACCCTAACCCTAACCCTAACCCTAACCCTAACCCTAACCCTAACCCTAACCCTAACCCTAACCCTAACCCTAACCCTAACCCTAACCCTAACCCTAACCCTAACCCTAACCCTAACCCTAACCCTAACCCTAACCCTAACCCTAACCCTAACCCTAACCCTAACCCTAACCCTCACCCTAACCCTAACCCTAACCCTAACCCTAACCCTAACCCTAACCCTAACCCTAACCCTAACCCTAACCCTAACCCTAACCCTAACCCTAACCCTAACCCTAACCCTAACCCTAACCCTAACCCTAACCCTAACCCTAACCCTAACCCTAACCCTAACCCTAACCCTAACCCTAACCCTAACCCTAACCCTAACCCTAACCCTAACCCTAACCCTAACCCTAACCCTAACCCTAACCCTAACCCTAACCCTAACCCTAACCCTAACCCTAACCCTAACCCTAACCCTAACCCTAACCCTAACCCTAACCCTAACCCTAACCCTAACCCTAACCCTAACCCTAACCCTAACCCTAACCCTAACCCTAACCCTAACCCTAACCCTAACCCTAACCCTAACCCTAACCCTAACCCTAACCCTAACCCTAACCCTAACCCTAACCCTAACCCTAACCCTAACCCTAACCCTAACCCTAACCCTAACCCTAACCCTAACCCTAACCCTAACCCTAACCCTAACCCTAACCCTAACCCTAACCCTAACCCTAACCCTAACCCTAACCCTAACCCTAACCCTAACCCTAACCCTAACCCTAACCCTAACCCTAACCCTAACCCTAACCCTAACCCTAACCCTAACCCTAACCCTAACCCTAACCCTAACCCTAACCCTAACCCTAACCCTAACCCTAACCCTAACCCTAACCCTAACCCTAACCCTAACCCTAACCCTAACCCTAACCCTAACCCTAACCCTAACCCTAACCCTAACCCTAACCCTAACCCTAACCCTAACCCTAACCCTAACCCTAACCCTAACCCTAACCCTAACCCTAACCCTAACCCTAACCCTAACCCTAACCCTAACCCTAACCCTAACCCTAACCCTAACCCTAACCCTAACCCTAACCCTAACCCTAACCCTAACCCTAACCCTAACCCTAACCCTAACCCTAACCCTAACCCTAACCCTAACCCTAACCCTAACCCTAACCCTAACCCTAACCCTAACCCTAACCCTAACCCTAACCCTAACCCTAACCCTAACCCTAACCCTAACCCTAACCCTAACCCTAACCCTAACCCTAACCCTAACCCTAACCCTAACCCTAACCCTAACCCTAACCCTAACCCTAACCCTAACCCTAACCCTAACCCTAACCCTAACCCTAACCCTAACCCTAACCCTAACCCTAACCCTAACCCTAACCCTAACCCTAACCCTAACCCTAACCCTAACCCTAACCCTAACCCTAACCCTAACCCTAACCCTAACCCTAACCCTAACCCTAACCCTAACCCTAACCCTAACCCTAACCCTAACCCTAACCCTAACCCTAACCCTAACCCTAACCCTAACCCTAACCCTAACCCTAACCCTAACCCTAACCCTAACCCTAACCCTAACCCTAACCCTAACCCTAACCCTAACCCTAACCCTAACCCTAACCCTAACCCTAACCCTAACCCTAACCCTAACCCTAACCCTAACCCTAACCCTAACCCTAACCCTAACCCTAACCCTAACCCTAACCCTAACCCTAACCCTAACCCTAACCCTAACCCTAACCCTAACCCTAACCCTAACCCTAACCCTAACCCTAACCCTAACCCTAACCCTAACCCTAACCCTAACCCTAACCCTAACCCTAACCCTAACCCTAACCCTAACCCTAACCCTAACCCTAACCCTAACCCTAACCCTAACCCTAACCCTAACCCTAACCCTAACCCTAACCCTAACCCTAACCCTAACCCTAACCCTAACCCTAACCCTAACCCTAACCCTAACCCTAACCCTAACCCTAACCCTAACCCTAACCCTAACCCTAACCCTAACCCTAACCCTAACCCTAACCCTAACCCTAACCCTAACCCTAACCCTAACCCTAACCCTAACCCTAACCCTAACCCTAACCCTAACCCTAACCCTAACCCTAACCCTAACCCTAACCCTAACCCTAACCCTAACCCTAACCCTAACCCTAACCCTAACCCTAACCCTAACCCTAACCCTAACCCTAACCCTAACCCTAACCCTAACCCTAACCCTAACCCTAACCCTAACCCTAACCCTAACCCTAACCCTAACCCTAACCCTAACCCTAACCCTAACCCTAACCCTAACCCTAACCCTAACCCTAACCCTAACCCTAACCCTAACCCTAACCCTAACCCTAACCCTAACCCTAACCCTAACCCTAACCCTAACCCTAACCCTAACCCTAACCCTAACCCTAACCCTAACCCTAACCCTAACCCTAACCCTAACCCTAACCCTAACCCTAACCCTAACCCTAACCCTAACCCTAACCCTAACCCTAACCCTAACCCTAACCCTAACCCTAACCCTAACCCTAACCCTAACCCTAACCCTAACCCTAACCCTAACCCTAACCCTAACCCTAACCCTAACCCTAACCCTAACCCTAACCCTAACCCTAACCCTAACCCTAACCCTAACCCTAACCCTAACCCTAACCCTAACCCTAACCCTAACCCTAACCCTAACCCTAACCCTAACCCTAACCCTAACCCTAACCCTAACCCTAACCCTAACCCTAACCCTAACCCCTAACCCTAACCCTAACCCTAACCCTAACCCTAACCCTAACCCTAACCCTAACCCTAACCCTAACCCTAACCCTAACCCTAACCCTAACCCTAACCCTAACCCTAACCCTAACCCTAACCCTAACCCTAACCCTAACCCTAACCCTAACCCTAACCCTAACCCTAACCCTAACCCTAACCCTAACCCTAACCCTAACCCTAACCCTAACCCTAACCCTAACCCTAACCCTAACCCTAACCCTAACCCTAACCCTAACCCTAACCCTAACCCTAACCCTAACCCTAACCCTAACCCTAACCCTAACCCTAACCCTAACCCTAACCCTAACCCTAACCCTAACCCTAACCCTAACCCTAACCCTAACCCTAACCCTAACCCTAACCCTAACCCTAACCCTAACCCTAACCCTAACCCTAACCCTAACCCTAACCCTAACCCTAACCCTAACCCTAACCCTAACCCTAACCCTAACCCTAACCCTAACCCTAACCCTAACCCTAACCCTAACCCTAACCCTAACCCTACCCTAACCCTAACCCTAACCCTAACCCTAACCCTAACCCTAACCCTAACCCTAACCCTAACCCTAACCCTAACCTACCCTAACCCTAACCCTAACCCTAACCCTAACCCTAACCCTAACCCTAACCCTAACCTAACCCTAACCCTAACCCTAACCCTAACCCTAACCCTAACCCTAACCCTAACCTAACCCTAACCCTAACCCTAACCCTAACCCTAACCCTAACCCTAACCCTAACCCTAACCCTAACCCTAACCCTAACCCTAACCCTAACCCTAACCCTAACCCTAACCCTAACCCTAACCCTAACCCTAACCCTAACCCTAACCCTAACCCTAACCCTAACCCTAACCTAACCCTAACCCTAACCCTAACCCTAACCCTAACCCTAACCCTAACCCTAACCCTAACCCTAACCCTAACCCTAACCCTAACCCTAACCCTAACCCTAACCCTAACCCTAACCCTAACCCTAACCCTAACCCTAACCCTAACCCTAACCCTAACCCTAACCCTAACCCTAACCCTAACCCTAACCCTAACCCTAACCCTAACCCTAACCCTAACCCTAACCCTAACCCTAACCCTAACCCTAACCCTAACCCTAACCCTAACCCTAACCCTAACCCTAACCCTAACCCTAACCCTAACCCTAACCCTAACCCTAACCCTAACCCTAACCCTAACCCTAACCCTAACCCTAACCCTAACCCTAACCCTAACCCTAACCCTAACCCTAACCCTAACCCTAACCCTAACCCTAACCCTAACCCTAACCCTAACCCTAACCCTAACCCTAACCCTAACCCTAACCCTAACCCTAACCCTAACCCTAACCCTAACCCTAACCCTAACCCTAACCCTAACCCTAACCCTAACCCTAACCCTAACCCTAACCCTAACCCTAACCCTAACCCTAACCCTAACCCTAACCCTAACCCTAACCCTAACCCTAACCCTAACCCTAACCCTAACCCTAACCCTAACCCTAACCCTAACCCTAACCCTAACCCTAACCCTAACCCTAACCCTAACCCTAACCCTAACCCTAACCCTAACCCTAACCCTAACCCTAACCCTAACCCTAACCCTAACCCTAACCCTAACCCTAACCCTAACCCTAACCCTAACCCTAACCCTAACCCTAACCCTAACCCTAACCCTAACCCTAACCCTAACCCTAACCCTAACCCTAACCCTAACCCTAACCCTAACCCTAACCCTAACCCTAACCCTAACCCTAACCCTAACCCTAACCCTAACCCTAACCCTAACCCTAACCCTAACCCTAACCCTAACCCTAACCCTAACCCTAACCCTAACCCTAACCCTAACCCTAACCCTAACCCTAACCCTAACCCTAACCCTAACCCTAACCCTAACCCTAACCCTAACCCTAACCCTAACCCTAACCCTAACCCTAACCCTAACCCTAACCCTAACCCTAACCCTAACCCTAACCCTAACCCTAACCCTAACCCTAACCCTAACCCTAACCCTAACCCTAACCCTAACCCTAACCCTAACCCTAACCCTAACCCTAACCCTAACCCTAACCCTAACCCTAACCCTAACCCTAACCCTAACCCTAACCCTAACCCTAACCCTAACCCTAACCCTAACCCTAACCCTAACCCTAACCCTAACCCTAACCCTAACCCTAACCCTAACCCTAACCCTAACCCTAACCCTAACCCTAACCCTAACCCTAACCCTAACCCTAACCCTAACCCTAACCCTAACCCTAACCCTAACCCTAACCCTAACCCTAACCCTAACCCTAACCCTAACCCTAACCCTAACCCTAACCCTAACCCTAACCCTAACCCTAACCCTAACCCTAACCCTAACCCTAACCCTAACCCTAACCCTAACCCTAACCCTAACCCTAACCCTAACCCTAACCCTAACCCTAACCCTAACCCTAACCCTAACCCTAACCCTAACCCTAACCCTAACCCTAACCCTAACCCTAACCCTAACCCTAACCCTAACCCTAACCCTAACCCTAACCCTAACCCTAACCCTAACCCTAACCCTAACCCTAACCCTAACCCTAACCCTAACCCTAACCCTAACCCTAACCCTAACCCTAACCCTAACCCTAACCCTAACCCTAACCCTAACCCTAACCCTAACCCTAACCCTAACCCTAACCCTAACCCTAACCCTAACCCTAACCCTAACCCTAACCCTAACCCTAACCCTAACCCTAACCCTAACCCTAACCCTAACCCTAACCCTAACCCTAACCCTAACCCTAACCCTAACCCTAACCCTAACCCTAACCCTAACCCTAACCCTAACCCTAACCCTAACCCTAACCCTAACCCTAACCCTAACCCTAACCCTAACCCTAACCCTAACCCTAACCCTAACCCTAACCCTAACCCTAACCCTAACCCTAACCCTAACCCTAACCCTAACCCTAACCCTAACCCTAACCCTAACCCTAACCCTAACCCTAACCCTAACCCTAACCCTAACCCTAACCCTAACCCTAACCCTAACCCTAACCCTAACCCTAACCCTAACCCTAACCCTAATTAGGGTTGTGCGATATGGGTCCCTCACAGATGACGCTCTAAGGGTCCCTAATGTTATATCTATTCTCCTATAGTAGGGATATGATAGGGATTTTGATAGGGGATAGGGATTGAAATTATAAAGTGATCCCAGAGGAACCACATATGACACTCAAAAATTTAATATATATAACTTTTTTTTAGTGAGAGGGAAAACAAAAACCCCTTAAAATTCACCCTAGGGTTTAGATAATTTTTTGACCCGTAGGGATTTATAATCCCCCTAGACGTTTTTTTGGTTTTTGATATCCCCATGCTTTGAAAAAAAACTTAACCGAGGAAGAGAAAAAGGTTGGTAGGTTGGGGTATCCCAGTGGTCCCACTTAGAACTCTAAATTACCTTGGGTTAAGATCATTTTTTTTATTCTTGTGAGATAAGCATTCAAACTTTGGGGAAATGGAATTGGGGTCAAAAATAGGTCACATGAGAAATTTCAGCCCCCTATGACCTTGGGAAGGTCAAAAAAAAAAAAAGACCAAAAAAATGGTTATGGTTGTGGTTGGCGCGCTTTTTTGGGGGCCGATTTGGGGACTTTCTAGTAGAGCTAGAGCTCTGATTTTTTTAGAGCTTGTGGGGATCGAAAAGTTGGGAGATAGGTGTTTTTGGGTTTAAGCCTCCTATTAAGAGCAAAGCTTAAAAAAAAAAAAAACTGTTTTTTTTTTTTTTTTTGGGTCCCTCGACCGACATCTTTGTTTCACTCATATCTCAGAAACTGTGTGGAAATATGCTCTGAAAAGTTCACATCCTGTTCACGGAAGATATCCCTGCAGATACAGGTAGTAGAACATGTGAACTCGGCGTATTACTACCCTAACTTTTTGTGAGAAAATGACGAATTTTGGGATTTTTTTTGTTGAAGGACCCTTGTCACTTGCGCGGCCTCTATAATTTTTTAAGGGTATAGGAGGTTATATGTGACGACGGATTCCTATAGAGGAGACTTTGATCTATAAAGAGTCTTAAAATGAACTCAAAATACTTAAGATTAGATTTATGACAATGATGTAAAGTTAAGGTAACTTTTTTTTTTGGGGGTACTTTTAGGTTCGCACCTATATTTTTTCATTCCTATGCACATCTCGATATAAGTGAAGGGGGGGATATATAGATCAAACATATCTCTATAGATCCTATAAGTTTCAGCCCTATAGGGCTGTTAGTTTTTTTTATATGAATTTTTTAAAAAGGTCCCTCCGATGAAATTTTGAGCCCTCTGACGCCCATGGGTCCCTGACCTAGGGTTAGCGTTTTGGGTACCTAGGGTTAGAGTTTTCTCCCTTATTAGGGGTGCTACAAAGCTGAAACTTGGCCATAATGTAGACCTAGATCGTGTTAACAGGTTTTGTTCTTTCACTTATTAAGAAATATGGCTCAAGGTCAAGTTATTCCTGCTCATAACACCCCACCCCCTCACATTTTGGTGTTTGGGACAAGAATAATGTGACTTCCGGTGATATTTCTAATAATGTCAAAGAATAAAAGTTGTTCAGAACATTAATCTCTACATTATATCAAAAAACTAGATCATTCTAACTTTAAAAAAAAAAAAAAAAAATTCTAAGGGGTACCCCTTACCCTCAAAAAAATATTTTTTAGTTTGACCTTAGAATGACCCCGTCTTCGAGTATAATGTAGAGTTTGACGTTCTAAGCAACTTTTATTCTTTGACATAATTAAAAATATGACCGGAAGTCACATTATTCTTACCCCAAACATTAAATTTTGAGGGGGTGACCTAAGTCCGAGTCCCCGTAGGACCGGAAGGAGTTGTCCGATTAGGATCTAATTATCAGGGAGGGTCTATAAATGATTGTTCTAACATAATATAGAAAAGAAAATAAAAAAAATATGATTTTGGGTTTCTGGTCCCACCCTTACCAGAGACCAAGGTTCGAGACCTCCTATGACCCGGTCGGTGGGTTCTTTGGACTCCGGTTTCTGATAGAATGTAGAGCTCGATATTCTGAACAACTTTTGTTCTTACACTTATATCGAGATATGGCTCTGAGTCACATTATACTTGTTCCACATAGCCCACCCCTCTTTTATAGACATCTTCTATGAAGGAGGGGGTCAAAAATCCGAAACCCGAAGGGGGTGTCGGATCCCTCCCAAATTATCACAGGGAGTCCAGATGAGTATTCTAGAAGTATATATGGGTCCATTAAGATCAAAAATCAATTCATGGTCTTGGGTCCCACCCTTATTAGGGACCAAGGTTCGAGTCCTCCTATGAGCCGGTCGGTGGGTTCTAAGGACCCGGGTTTCTAATAGAATGTAGAACTCGATATTCTGAACAACTTTTGTTCTTATACTTATATCGAAATATGGCTCTAAGTCACATTATACTTGTGCCAAATAGCCCACCCCCTCTTACTTACTTACCCAAATTCGTCACCCCTGTTATACCCCATATCGTCAACTGTGCTCTAAATGGTTTATAAATCCTGTAAATATGGTTCTAGGACAACAATTATATAGTAAATTAAAACTTCAAATAATTAATTTAAATTAATTTTTTATTCGATGAAATTGCTAAGTACAAGTACTCAATTTATTCACATTTCATGCTATATATTTTTTATTTGCATATATATAAACTATTATTTACCCCCATGGTTAACCCATTGATCCACTCTAACGATACATATAACAATATGGCTCGTACGTTCGTCCGTCTGTCTGTGGGGCTTTACAAGCATGCAACACTCGTCAAAAAGCACTAATATGCCTCATTTAACTGCCTGTATCTAACACATTTAAGACGATAGAGCTTTGAAACTTTGAATATATATTAACTAGATACCGGGCTACATAAAGCAAGTGTTAACTTTAAGTCTGGACTGTGCGTGCGTCTGTACGGACGAGATATTATGTTGAAAATAAGTGATACATGGTACCCCTACTCACCTTATATGGCTCATATATGCCAAAGGGACCAAAGGTGACACTAATGGACACTCAATCCTGTAACTCCATACCATAGACGTTACAGAACAGCTTATAAATGGCTGTCTGGGCTGTCCGTCTGTGCGTACGGGACACAGAAGATCCATAAAGACCTATGCAAGTAGTTAGGGGCTCCCTGGGACCCCGAATAACTTGACTTAGAGACACATTTCTAACTAGGTATAAGAACAAAAGTTGTTGAGACTATCACGCTCTACAATATAAATAACATCCGGGTTCTTAATAACGGACCGCACCGAACCATGCCCAAGTACACTTGTATAAGAGCACAAAGAGGGTACTTTTGACCACCTTAGAGACACATTTCTAAATAAGTGCAAGAACAAAAGTTGTTTAGAATGTTAAGCTCTACAAGATATGTGAATCCGGGTCCTTAGAAATGGGTCTTGGGTCCCACCCTTATTAGGGACCAAGGTTCGAGTCTTCGTATGACCCGGTTGGGGGGTTCTAAGGGTCCAGGGTTCGAGTATGTTGTAGAGCTTGATGTTCCAAACAACTTTTCTTCTTATACTTATATCGAAATATGTCTCTAAGTCACATTATACTGAACCCCCCCCTAACAATAAGGTTAAGGTTAGGGTTAAGGTTAAGGTTAAGGGCGAAGTCCTATTATGACCCGTTCGGTGACTTCCGGTCATATTTCTAATAATGTCAAAGAATAAAAGTTGTTCAGAATATAAATCCCCACAGTATATCAAAAAACTAGATCATTCTATTTTCCAAAAAAAAAAAAAAAATTCTAAGGGGTACCCCTTACCGAAAAAAAAAAAAAAAAAAAAAGTTTTTAGAATGACCCCGTCTTCGAGTATAATGTAGAGTTTGACGTTCTAAGCAACTTTTATTCTTTGACATAATTAAAAATATGACCGGAAGTCACATTATTCTTACCCCAAACATTTTATTTTGAGGGGGTGACCTAAGTCCGAGTCCCCGTAGGACCGGAAGGAGTTGTCCGATTAGGATCTAATTTTCAGAGAGGGTCCACAAATGATTTATCTAAGGTAATATAGACAAACAATTAAAAAAAATATGATTTTGGGCTTATGGTCCCACCCTAACCAGAGACCAAGGTTCGAGACCTCGCTGGACCCGGTCGGTGGGTTCTATGGACTCCGGTTTCTGATAGAATGTAGAGCTGGATATTCTGAACAAGTTTTGTTCTTACACTTATATCGAGATATGGCTCTGAGTCACATTATACTTGTTCCCAATAGCCCACCCCTCTTTTTAAAACACATATTCGATGCAGGAGGGGGTCAAAAATCCGAAACTCGAAGGGAGTGCCGGATCGCTCCGAAATTTTTACAGGGAGTCCAGATAAGTATTTTAGAAGTATAGATAGTGAATTATAACTTCAAATAATTAATTTAAATTCGTTTTTTACAAAGACTCAATTTATTTATATGTTCAACACAGTTCATGCTATATATTTATTATTTGCATAGATATAAACTATTATTTACCCCCATGGTTAACCCATTGAACCAATCTAACGATACATATAACAATATGGCTCGTACGTTTGTCCGTCTGTCTGTGGTGGCTTCTCAAAGTATCAAAAAGCAGTTAGGGGCTCCCTGTGACCCCGAATAACTTGACTTAGAGACACATTTCTAATTAGGTATAAGAACAAAAGTTGTTAAGACTATCACGCTCTACAATATAAATAACATCCGGGTTCTTAATAACGGTCCGCACCGAACCATGCCCAAGTCATTGTATAAGAGCACAAAAAGGGTACTTTTGACCACAAATACGTTGACTTAGAGACACATTTCTAAATAAGTGCAAGAACAAAAGTTGTTTAGAATGTCAAGCTCTAATAGATATGTGAATCCGGGTCCTTAGAAACGGTCCGTACCGAACCATGACCAAACACAATTATAGGTACTCTTTGGCCACGTATAACTTGGTTTAGAGCCATAATTCTATATAAGTGTAAGAACAAAAGTTGTTCAGAATGTCATGTTCTACCTAATATGTGAAAATCCGGGTTCTCCAGTGACGGTCCGTACCGAACCATGACCAAGCACAATAGTGCACAAGTATATGGGGTACTTTGGCCAGGTATAAGTTGAATTACAGACACATTTCTTGATAGGTATAAGAACAAAACTTGTTCAGAACATCAATCCCCACATTATATGTCACATCCGGGTACTTCCGGGCAACCTAAGCACTAGTCCCAATTCGGACAACTAGCCCGAACCCCAACCCTAACTTTATCCCTTCCCTGAACCCAAAATATTACAAATAACGAATATCTTTTTACAGGGATGTCTTCTTTGGACTTCTGCGAAGCGATAGAGGTATTCCCCATATTTTTAGCTCAATTGGCTATGTAGCTAGTGACCTTCAAAATGACCCCTATAAAATGAAAAAGTTGAAAAAATATCCCTAACCCTAACCCTAACCCTAACCCTAAAATTCCAGTTAGGGCTTAGCTATGCACGGGGATATCTTTAGAAGACTTCTGATGATAGATACAGGTGTTCCCCAGCCCCCAGAATGCCCCCTAAACCTATCCCCAGTACCCCCAAAGTAGGTCCCTAGAGGGTCCTTTGAGCGTCATGTGAGGGACCCTGAGGGACCCTATGAGCGTCAGGTTATTGGTTGTGAGGGTCCCTGAAAATGACGCTCTATGACGCGCAAATTTTTTCGGGTCCCTCATGGGTCCCTCACATGGCGCGGGGACCCACTCCTGGCGTCATTGTGAGGGACCCTATCTGGCGTCAACAACCCTAACCCTAACCCTAACCCTAACCCTAACCCTAACCCTAACCCTAACCCTAACCCTAACCCTAATTAGGACCCGTTGGGTCTCCGTGCTGATGGGTGATCTGTGATCTGGATCCGAACTGGTTTTAGGATTAAAAATAGCGCACAGGGTAGAGCTCGATGATTCGGGGTCATAGATGTTAAAATTATTACATTGGGTTAAAAAATAAGGAAGCTTGGGAAGATCTACCTAAATCAGCACTGGGACCGTAACTAATTGACCCTCAGGGGATTACGTAACACCAATCAGCATTAAAAAAGGTGTTTATTTACTTACCTGGACATAACAAATATATTATGGGTACTTTGGGAGATCTGGATCCACGTTCAAAATTTGACATTGGAGGTACATATGGGGTATACCTTTTTTCACCAACCTAAGTCAGCTAAATTGAGTTAGCCTTAATTACGTTTTCAGAATTTATGTCACCCTAGCAAGTGAGGTGTCAAAAGTTGCGGAAAGACCAGGCCTTTTAGGGGGTGAAGTTCTTTTTCGGATCCGTTGCCTTATAAGGAAATTATCGCATTTTTCTATGTCCAAATTTGTTATCTTTATGGTTCCCATGCTGTTGAAATTTCAAATTGTCACCAAAAAGATAACAGTTGACAGATATGATTGGGTTTGGTATTGTTAGAAAGGTATTATTAATACCTATTGATTAAAAGTTATTTCAAGTAAATCGGACTAGGGGTTGTTGAGATATTGACCAAATAAAGGTCGAAAATTGGCAAAGTTGACATCAGCTTTTTTTGGATGACATTTGGTTTTTCACTCATTACACCATAGGTTTTGCACATTTTCATAATATTATTTCGGATTGTTGTAGATGAAGTGTTTCTACATCGAAATCATGTATTAGGTAAGGCCCACTCGGAAAATTTAAGGGGTAACGAATTGGAGCGAAACTGTACATAAATGAACTTGAAATTTCACAATTTAAAATTTTATTTTACAATTTCTCAAATATTTTTTATTGCATATTACTGATACTTTGCACATCGATTGGGACCTATAACGGCCTAAGTATGTTAAAATATCTAGTTGTTCCGTGCTTTCGTCCGTCCGTACGGGCCCGGAAACCCTTTAGCGCGCGAAATTTCCTTTGTTTTCAACGTTATTTTGCAAACTTTCAAGGCTAGCGGTGACCTTATTACATAAGATATCGTCCTAATTTTTTCTTTGCTGTCAAGTTCATGTCTTACTTAATAACTAAACGTATAATGTTATGTCTGTGTGTGCGGGTGTCTGTCTGTACGAAACGTCAAAGTAACGCAGAAAATGACAAAAATTAAATTTTCTGAAATTTCACGAACTCGGACCCCCAATATCTACCCCAAATCGGCAATTGTGTTCTAAAAGGTTACTAAATCTATTAAATATAATCCAAGTAGAACATTTATACAGTAAATTTATATTTCAACTATTAAAATTAAATAGGTTTATTGTTCGGTGAAATAACCTACCCAAAGGGGTCAAATTCACACTAGTTATGACATGTTTTCATGTCATAATTTTTTTATTTGCCTAGATATGAACTATTACTTACCATCATGCTTTACCTATACATACACACTACAGGTACATATAATATTATGGCGCGTACGGTCGTCCGTCTGTCTGTGGTGTCCCTTTGATATGTTGTGATTATGCAAAAATCGCGAAAAAGCTCTACCTTGGCTCATATAAGAGCTTGTATCTAATTTATTTAAAGAGCTTAAGCTATAAAACTTCACATACACATTACCTGGATGTGTATCTACAATAATAAGTCTTAATAATATGAATGCGACTGTTCGTCCGTCTGTACGGATGAGTTATTTGTTAAATTTAGGTAAAATTCGTTTACCCCTACTCACCTTTGGTGACCCATATCTGCTAAAATAATTATAATTGACATTAATGGTTACATATCCAATAACTCCATACTATCAGCATTAAAACAATGCAAACTGGGTATAATTTGAACTGTCCGTCTGTCCGTACGAGGCCGAGGAAATTTAAAAACACTTAATTTCTAATATGAAATTAGACCCCCTGGCTCTATTAAGTGCATATGCTGACGTAAATAAGCTAGTTCTACACTGTTTTCTGTCTTGAATAGGTTGCCAGGTATCTTAGCTACAGTTTGATACCAAATATATAGGGGTTGCTCCTGTTCGTCCGTGTGTACGAGCACTAAGATCCTATTATTGGTGCAATTTTGGACTTTTTTGACTTGAATAAGGTGATATTTGGCAACATTTCAAGGTTCACTGTGACATTATTAGGTAAGATATTGCCATAATTATTTCTTTCCTTTAAAGTACATTGTATACCTAATAGATACACGTATTGGTGTTTGTCTATGTGTGCGTCTGTCTGTGTGGGTGGGGGGTCAAAATAACACACTAAAAAAATATCTTAATTTTTAACAAATTTGACCCCCCAGTTCTACCCGAAATAGTCATTTGTGTTCAAAATGATTAAATAATCTATTAAATATAACACCTATAGAGCATTTATACAGAAAAATTATATTTCAAATATTAAATTTTAATAGGGTTATTGTTCGGTGAAATAACCAACCCCAGAGGGGCATTTTGACGCCATTTTGAACATGTTTTCCTATTATATATTTTTTATTTGCAGACTAATCAACTATTACTTACCATCAGTCTTTACCTACTTAAACACACTACACATACACATAATATTCTGGCCCGTACAGCTGTCCGTCTGTCTGTGGTGGGTCTGTAATGTGTACGAGTATGCTAAAATTCGTCAAAAAGCTCTACCTTGGCTCATATAATTGCTTGTATCTACCCTATTATAAGAGCTAAAGCTATGAAACTTCACATATGTATTCACTATATGTATATCTATAATAATAAGACTCAATAAAGTGAAAGCGACTGTTCGTCCGTCTGTACGGATGAGATATTTGATAAAAATAGGTGGAAATCAGGTACCCCTACTCACCTTTGATGGCTCATATCTGTCAAAATAATCATAACTGACACTAATGAACACCATATCCGTAAGCTTTATACTATAAGCATTATAACAATACAAATAATGTATAGTTTGAACTGTCCGTCTTTGCGTACGAGCGCGAGAAAATTAAAAAACACTTAATTTCTTATTATGAAATTAGACCCCCTGGCTCTAATTAAACACGTATAATGGTGTTATTAAGCTAGGTCTACACTGTTGAGGTACTTGATTAAGTAGCTACCTATGTGGGCTTCAGTTTGATACCAAATATAGGGGGTATACGTCTGTCTGTCCGTCTGTACGAGCTTTCAAACATATATCATACCCCTGTCAGCCTTATAAGAAATGAGACCCCCTGGCTCTATGAAACACGTCTGATGGTGTTTTTAGGCTAGGTCTACACTGTTGAGTTACTTAATTGAGTAGCTATCTATGTTGGCTACAGTTTGATACCAAATATAGGGGGAATACGTCTGTCTGTCCGTCTGTACGAGCTTCCAAACATATAGCATACCCCTGTCAGCCTTTGGAATATTAGATATTTAGACCCCAGTCTCTATTAAGTGCTTATTGTGACATTGTCAAGCTAGATCTACACTGTTTTCTTATATCGATGTATGGATATATGTCTTAGCTATAGTTTGGTATCAAACATATAGGGTGTAGGCCTGTACGTGCGACTGTACGGACCTTTGATAGTGATAAAGTCTATTTTAGACCAAAATGTTACCATATTTGGTACAATAAATGTGTCTTGCATACTATTGGAGCGAGGTCTACACTGTATGTGTGCATGGTGGTATAGATACATGTCTTGGCTACAGTGTGATGCCAAATATATGTAGCATACACCTGTCTGTCTGTCTGTACGAGCCCTCAAACATATATAATACCCCTTTTGGCCATTGAAGTATAACACATTCAGACTACCTGTTCATATTAAGTGCCTATTGTGACCTTATTGGGCAAGGTCTACACTGTTCTCTTATATATGTGTATAGCCTAGTGTCTTAGCTACAGTTTGATGTCAAATATATGTAGCATACGCATGTCTGTCTGTCTGTACGAGCCTTTAAACATATAAGACACCCTTGAATTATAATATTTACAGACTACTTGTCCCTAGTAAGTGCCTATTGTGACCTTATAAGGCAAGGTCTACATTGTTGTCTGATATGAGGGTATAGATACATGTCTTAGCTACAGTTTGATGCCAAATATATGTAGCATGCACCTGTCTGTCTGTCTGTACGAGCCTTCAAACATATATAATACCTCGTTTGGCCCTTGAACTATAATATATTTAGACTACCTGTCCCTTTTAAGTGTCTATTGTGACCTTATCGGGCAAGGTCTACACTGCTTTCTTATATGGGTGTATAGCTATGTGTCTTAGCTACAGTTTGATATCAAATATCTAGGGTGTGCGTCTGTTTGTTCGTCTGTACGTGCATTACATAGAGCACAAAAGCCTATTATAAGATATTGAGACCTGTCTGGGTCTGCAAGTCTGCAACACTCCGAACGCACAGACGGACACAAACAGACACCTGAAACTACACCCATGTGTAGACCTGGAATGCATCTTGAGTTTAAAACCTTAGGTGAAAGGATACCTCTACTGAAAGTGAAGTTATTAAGCAGATACCGTTAACTAAAATAAGCCGACATCATTTATTAAGCATATTACACTACCCGTCTTTGTCTGCAAGTCTGCTACTCGTCAGAAATCAGGGGTAAAATTATAATTTTGGTATCATTGTCAAGGTGAGACCCTAGGCTATATATACCTACCTCAATTATTATTATATCTTTACATTATAATGTATATATAACCCGTCATTGTATAAAGATATATTATATTTATGTTACTTTACCTGTTTATACTTAACAAATTCAGTTTCCACAAATATATTTTTAAAATTGAGGTTTTATCTTGAAGATATAATTCATCTCAACCTGTAGATGCATTTATAAGCATGTGCGACTGTCTGTCTGTCCGTGTGGGTCTGTATTTATACTATATATTATTATTTATTCATAGTTTAATACAACAACGGTCCATTTCCCAACAATTGTTTAATATAAATCAATATATTTAGTATGATTGAATACCCCATTATGCCAGTATTAAATAAATATCACATAGTGGTTGATAGGGCCGTCCGTCTGTGCGTACGAGACGAGAGAACCTTATAGAGTAGGTCAGACAGACAAAACTTGACTCAAATGTCTCCTTTGTCGCCTCATAACTTGACTTTCCGAAGAGATATTTTAATAATTTAAGTTGTATTATTATTATGAAATATATCTGTATAAGTTGAGCGATTTATATAGGTGTACGGCTGTTCGTCCGTCCGTACGAGAGGCTAACCTTTATTGTGTTAATAAAAATAGACCTTTGAAGAGCCGTTACTCTCTTATTATACATGCTATTGCAAATCTGACTTCAGATTTGTAATCAGCATGTCAAAATACATCAAAAAGGATAATTTAAATTTTAATTTTAATAATTTAATTTTTTGAAAAAATTAATAAGTAAGGTATAGGGTTGACTTTTTTTGACTTTTTTTCAATACCTATCAAGTGAGGTATCAATCGCTTCGTCTCGATGAGACAGAGTTATAAATGTCAAAATTTTTAAAATCGATGACCATATAAGGAAGTAATGTCCCACTGAACATCGTTTTTTGGCCTTTTTACGTATATTCGTCTAAGCTCTATTTTGAACGAAGTACTTGAACAAGCCCGGAAAACGCGATAAATTCCTTTAGATAAAGGATAAAGGAATACATAAAAAGCATTGGAACGTCTGTGTGTCTGTCCGTCTGTACGTGACATTCGATACCCGGAAGCAAATTTTAAATTAATATTATTGCAAAACCGTTTGTCACAGGAGGATTAAATTAGGTCAGTGTGTAGTTGGGGTCAATATCTTTATGTATGCCAAATATGGTATATGCCCATAAAAGTATATGAGAGATAACAAATATTGAACCCTATGATGGTCCCAGTGCTGATACAAACTCGAACCCAACTTTTTTAAAAATATGATTTTTGATTATATCGTGATAATTATTAATTAGTCATGCTAATTAGACCTCATTAATCGAGGTCTCACTGTTCTATGACCATATTTGGCAATTTGACACGCATATTAGTGACTCAACTTTGACCCGTGACCGTTTTTTTATAAGTTGAGATATTAGGCCCAAATTTGGCAAAACTTCCTTATTTGGGCATAAGTGATTATAAATGGTGTCAATTCTGACTTATCTCCCCTTTGTTACGTAAGAGAGCCAAATCAGCACTGGGGCCCTAAATCAGCATAGGGACCACTTTGATCAGCACGGGAGCCATTGCTATCAGCACGGGAGCCATTTGAAACAGCACGGGGACCAAAAGAACTATTTCCATCAGCACGGAGACCAGAATTATCAGCACGGGAGCCAAACGCCCCTAACCCTAACCCTAACCCTAACCCTAACCCTAACCCTAACCCTAACCCTAACCCTAACCCTAACCCTAACCCTAACCCTAACCCTAACCCTAACCCTAACCCTAACCCTAACCCTAACCCTAACCCTAACCCTAACCCTAACCCTAACCCTAACCCTAACCCTAACCGGGTCATTCTAACGACTTTTTTTTTTTTTTTTGAGTCTAACCCTTAGAGTTTTCTTGAAAAAAAATCAAAGTTTTTCTAACAGTTTCTTTGGTTTGATTCAAGTTCATATAGGCCCAGTAACCCTAAAAACACTTTTAAAGTAAACTGTCTGTTCCTTAAGGCGCCTTTTGCTTTACTTTCAGTCTACTTTATATAGGAAAACAACAGAAGGGCTTTGGGGACAAGAATGACTCACAGCCACATTTTTAATAAGGTCTAAGAATAAAAGATGTTCAGCACATCCAGCTCTACAACATATCAGAGGCCGGGGTACTTAGAACCCACCGACCGGGTCTTTACATGGACTCTAACCTTGTTCTCTGATCATGGTTGGACCATAAACCCCAAAATATTTTTTTTTATTTTTTAGGCATAGAGTCACCTAGATAAATCATTTATACACAATCCCTGAACATTTGAGCGGTATCTGTCGGGATTGCGTAACGTCGTGCGACGTCGTGGCGCGACCGCCAATACGTCGCGCGTCGTTACGTCATATACATATAAACATGTTTTGAGAATCAGAGTTGTAGTTAGAGTTAACGAAGAAGATTGTGAATTAAAGAGTAAAGATTTGGAGAAGTTTCAGAGTCATCATTCACCCGACATTTTGGTGCCGTGACGAAGTAACAATGCAGCTTTCAAAATTACACACACAACGCGAAGCGCAACAGAGAGTGATTTCGGCAACGTTTGATAAGTTAGAGAAAGAAAACCTGCCGAAATCAAGGGAAACAAAACTTTTGCAAATTCTTACAAACAAAATTGAATCGATAAAAACTCTTAATGAAAAGATTTCAAATCATCCGGATATAGAGGATTTAGTGACAGAACTTGTTGAAGGTGAAGAGTACGTAATCAACCTTGAGTTAAAGATCGATATCATTAGAGAGAAATGTGCAAATCAAGAGGATCAGAATTCAAACAGCCAACAGGACCAAACGCAGCCAAGTTCGCACGTAAGTTTAGAAAGTTCTAGCCAGTCTTTCCACAAACTTCCTAAACTGACTTTACCACATTTCAATGGAAATGTTACTGAGTGGCAGACAGTTTGGGACTGCTTTGAGTCTTCAGTGCATGTAAATCCGACCCTGTCCGAAGTACAGAAATTTACATATCTTCGATCGTTACTACAAAATGAAGCAGCGTCTTGTATCACAGGCTTTCAACTGACACATGCTAATTACGGAAAAGCCGTAAACTTACTGAGAGAACGTTTTGGCCAGCCCCACAAGATCGTCAGTTCGTATATGCAGTCTTTACTAGAGTTACCGCGGCCTAACAACAGTATTTATGACATGCAACGTTTTCATGACAACCTAGAAACATACATAAGAGGTTTGGAATCACTAGGACAGTACCAGGACTCGTATGGTGACCTATTAGTGCCAATTATTCGAGAGAAGTTGCCAACTGAACTGAAACGTAGCATGGCTCGTGATCACGGAAATAAAAAGTGGACAATACAAGAATTACGCGATTCAATTGCAAACGAAGTTAACATTATGCAAGAAGGAGAAACCAAGGAGTCAACAGAATCACACTTACAAATCGCGTCCCTTTTCACGGGTTGCAGAAATGGTAAATCAATTAAAACAAAATCGTCTGGTCAGAAAAAGACAACTTGTCCATTTTGTGGAGAGCAGCACGCATCGGTAGAATGTAAATTAGTTGAGAGTGTTGAAGAGAGACTGAAATGTGTTAAAAACAAAAGGCTGTGTTTTAATTGCTTAGGAAAAGGTCATCGAATAGTGAATTGCAAATCGCGTTTCAGGTGTAGACATTGCCAACGTAAACACCATACTGCCATTTGTCAGCAAAATACACCAAAATCGCTCAACCCCGCAGCAAGAACGTTCCAATCTGATGCAGAAAATCAACAGAATGCCGCAGTCTTTCATTCTACAACTCAGTATCGCCCAAATATACTTCACAAGACCGCCGTGACAGAAGTCAGATCGTCAAATTTCACAGCCAAGCCTCTAATCAGAAATACTGCGCGGGAGATGTCCGAGGAAAACTGCAAGAAACTTGCGATTGAAAACGATAAGTTAAAAGCCCATATACAAATTTTGGAGAAGGCATATTTGGACGAACAATCAGCTCACAATGAGTTAATCAAAGCACTGAAAGTACTGAAGTGGGTGTGTCCTCGTTAAAGGATGAAAAAAGTAGTTGATAAAGAGAGAGTGAATGTCATATTTACAGTAAGCTTTCAAAGTTTGAAAAAAGGCCCATGTGGGCCTAAATATCGCTCACCTGGGAAAACCCAGAAAACGGGCACATGACCCCTGGGATGGGATCATTATCACCCCAATGACATAATTTAAAATAGCTTGCTGATGAAACTGCTAATGAAGTGTTCTGTCAAATATCTAAGCTCATGGCTTTGTACATGGTTTCAGACAGAAAGATTTTTAATTGAGAAAAAACAAACTATTTTTAGCTGCAAACTGTCAAAACAACAATTTAATGTAATGTATGGAATGTCATAATGACATTGTCTGATCTAAAATATGTCGAACAGTTGGGATTTTGATTAGACGCAGCGTTACGCGAGATCTTGGTTCACACTGCTAACACTCTGATGTATAAAAATGTATTCCAGCGAGTTTAGTAGATATCATAATGACACCCATTGCAATCTTTACTGTCTGTAACTAATACTCGATAAGTATTTGATAATTAAAACACTTTTAAATGCAGAAGTGTTAATTTGTGTTTAAGAGAGCTGGCTTATACATGATGCAATTAAAAGTTAATGTTTCTACACGAGTGATTTTTGTGCATTGTATTTCGTCATAAAATAGCATGCAGAGTGTCAAACAGTTTATCCAGATCTAATCTGGATGCAAACTATTTGCAACAGTAATAATGAATTCGCGGTATCGTGTATAAGGTTAATAATCGTCTTGATTAAAACTATTTCCAACAATAATCATACTTCCAAATTGAGTTAGCCTTCTCCTTGATCAAGTATGAAAGTCTCGTCTGCAAATTTCGTCTTAGTGGATTGTAATGCATTTCATATCAACATAGAATAGCATCCGAGTGTAAAGCAGTTGTACCAGATCTCATCTCGATCTAAAATATTTGCAAAAAAATGATTTTACAAAATAATCACTCTGGAAAATTGAGATTGTTTTTGGCTCGGAGAGCCTATATCGAATCCTTAAGAAAAATATTGGTGCGAGTCTAGCTCCCCCAACAAACAAATCCTGTCACACGGGGTTTACATATGCTATCCAATGGAGCTTCAGTTGCTGGATACGTCACTATCAGATAAACCGTGTAGTAGCAGCACTGAGTTAAACTCAGGATCCTGAGTCTGTACCTGTGGTGATTTAAACACCGTATTTACTCCCTTGTAATAAACATTCACCTAGTAGCCATAGCATACGATGCATTATAAGACATTCACATTACAAAATTCTTTAGGGTCTTTAAGCGCTGCAGGTTACTTCATGGCAATGGTAATGCAGAAACTCCATAATTAGCTTTCTGCATTACTTTGTTCTACATTAAACTGAAAGTCCGAGCCTGCAGTACTACAGTACTTTGATTTTATATCTTTATAAATCGCACCCGATTGGTCAAACAGTACGTATCACGATTTGATCTGGATCCAAACTATTTGCAGCAATAATCATGAATTCGCTCGTAGCGTGCAGTCATTTGGATTGAAACTAAAATCGCACAGAGTGTCAAACAGTTCGTATCACGATCTGATCTGGACCCAAACTGTTTGTAGCAATAATCACGAAATCGACCGTAACATGCTGAAGGTAAATATTCATCTGAATCCAAACTAAAATCGCACCGAGTGCCAAACACATCGTATCACGATCTAGTCTGGGTCCAAACTATTTGCAGCCATTATCAGGAATTCGACGTAACGTGCAGAAGGAAAATATTCATCTGGATCCGAACTTTAAAATCGCACCGAGTGTCAAACAGTTCTTATCACGATCTGAACTGGATCCAAACTATTTGCAGCAACAGTCACGAAATCGCCCGTAACGTGCAGAAGGTTAATATTCATCTGAATCTAAACTGTAAAATCGCACAGAGAGTCAATGTACTGAGGCACGGAATTATTCTGTGTCTGATGTAAGCCGCGCCGCATTCTTAACCCTTTGCCTGCTGGACGAGACTTTATTGATTTTCGCAAACAGTTTAGATCCAGATCAGACACCGCGTTACGAGGTGTCTGGTCTGGATCCAAATTGTTAAAAATGACACTCTTCATTAGGTTTTTTTACTTGAAAATGTATAAATCTAAATTAAAATAAACTTTGCAGACGACAATTTTGAAGCAGACGACATCATCGGAGCCTAAGCGTTGACATGTGCCTAGGTAAATGGTACCAGGTTTTATTAACAGACCCTGGGTCGATTCGGGTACCAGCGTGAAATAAACAGGTGTTGACCTCACATAATCTTGGTAGGCTTTTGTATTCCTGCGCGTAAGGAAAATATTTATATACTTTCCTTGTTTAACAACTACTTGTCAATATCCTTTTCATTGATTAAGTTAAAACGTTTCCAAAATTCAAATGAAAATCGGGTTCACCAGGTGTAAGGCCATAGTTAATAACACACAGACTCATTTACATCGCCCTTTATTTTTAGCCGCCCAAGCTCACAAAATCGGCGTAATCCGGAAGCTGCTATTTAGCACCCCCTGCTAAATGCTTCGATGTATTGTTCAGCCCCGTCTGGAGATTTTTCAAGGACACACCCACAAAAACAGTACACAAGGAAAGTGAGCAGTCATTGAGAAAGTTTGAGCAGGAGAATGACAGTCTTTTGCTTCGTAACCAGCAACTTTCTAGACGCTGTATAGTACAACAAGAAGAACTCAAAGAACAGCAGCAAAAGAAGAAACACACGAACATAGACTATCATGACCACTGCAAGCAGCATGTTTCCCCCGTTTCACCAGGTATCTACAGTAAGGAGCTTCAGAACAAGTTTGAAGAAAACGCTCAGATTCACAAAATGGTCGATTTGGAGCCCCTGTCACCATCTCACTCCCTATATGGCAGAGGAGTTACGAAGCTGCCACGCTCAGAAGACCCAGAACATTCGGAACATGACGGGTGCATCAAGGAGAACATATCCAGACAAGTGCGGTTTCTCGGAATATTAGATCTAATGTACAACTTGCTAGAACGCTGGAAACACGACGATTTGCCGCTAAAATCCGAACTGATTCTGATGTAACTAACAGGCCAATAGCGAAACTCTACCCACTTGAAGTTATAGAATAGAAATAAACAACTAGAAAACTAATAAGTGATTACAGGTGTTAATTAAAATACAGTGACAGGAAAGTTAAATTTTTATCAGAGACTTTATTAGATCTACGTTGTTCCAAGAGACTGTGACAGTGATATTGATATTCAGCAAAGTAGATACCATTGTGATAAAGTTAAAAAACAAGTAAGAAAGTAATAATTTGAATAAAGGAAGGGCTTCATAAAATTTTCTAATTACTTTGTGCAGTAAATTTTGCAAACATTTTGTGGCCCCGAGTATGTCGGGATTGCGTAACGTCGTGCGACGTCGTGGCGCGACCGCCAATACGTCGCGCGTCGTTACGTCATATACATATAAACATGTTTTGAGAATCAGAGTTGTAGTTAGAGTTAACGAAGAAGATTGTGAATTAAAGAGTAAAGATTTGGAGAAGTTTCAGAGTCATCATTCACCCGACAGTATCCAACAACCCTTAGGGTCCTACTGGGGATCGGACTTAGGTCACCCTATAACGTTAAAGTACTGGTTTAGGGGTGGTCTTTTGGGACAAGAATAGTGAGACTCACAGACACATTTTGTAATAAGGTCAAAGAATAAAAGTTGGTCAGAACACCCAGTTCTACAACATATCTGAGGCCTGGGTACTTAGAACCCACCGACCGGGTCTTTACAGGGACTCAAACCTTGGTCTCTGATAAGGTTGGACCATAAACCCCGAAGTATTTTTTTTAATTTTTTAGGCATATAGTCACCTAAATAAATCATTTATACGCACTCCCTGAACATTTGAGCGGTATCCAACAACCCTAAGAGTCCTACTGGGGATCGGACTTAGGTCACCCTATAACTGGTTTAGGGGTGTTCTTTTGGGACAAGATTAGTGTGACTTAAAGCCACCTTTTTAATAAGGTCAAAGAATAAAAGTTGTTCAGAACATCCAACTCTACAACATATCACAGGCCTCGATTTTTAGAACCAACAAACCGAGTTGAACACGGACTCGAACTTTGGTCTCTAATCATGGTGTGAATATAAACCCTTTAGGGTGGTTTTTTAAAATAGGTCAAAGAACAAAGGTTGTTCAGAATATCCAGATAATGCCAACCCTGTATGTTTTAAGCTTTCAGATACTCTCAGAAAAAAGACCATATCGCTTTTAAATTCCTTCTTTATTTTAATGGGTCCCCCAACGGACCATACCAAAAACCACTAAGTGGCATTACAAGTATAAGGAGCCACATTTTTAATTAAGTCAAAGAACAAAACATGCTCAGAACAACCAGCTTAAAAGAAACATACAGGTTTAAAGCTCTCAGATACTCACAATAAAAATACTATATCACATTTAAATCCTTCTTTATTCTAATGGGTCCCCCAACGGACCATACCAAAACCTACAAAGTAACCCTAACCCTAACCCTAAAGCCTTTGATGTTTGTGTTATACCGTTAAAGACACTGCAGCTCTTTGTTTATGGTGTTGCTCGTGCTTTCGAACAAAATTGTATTTGCCTTTGTAATATATTGGTCTTGGATTAAGGAACACCCAAAGTCACGGGCAATGGGACGTGTGTCAATTGAAACCACTTAACCCTTTCACTGCCAACATTTTCGTGATATTTGTACCCCTTCACCGTTTCATTGTCGTCTGCTTCAAGTCTGCAATGTCGTTTCAAAGTTAAAAAATAAGGCAGTATGACTGAAGAAATTTTAGAAAGAGTGTCAAACAGCTTGGGTCCTGATCAGACGCTGCGTCTAAACGTCATTGAGGGTGAAAGGGTTAATTCGGATGGCTTATACGATGTCCATTCTTACAAAACATATTTACTTGCAATACAATATGTTATTTATTCCCTATACTGTCTCACTCCGTTTAAAATGGTTTTGAAATAGTTTCGATCCGTCAGGTGCCGCGTAAAGCGGCGTCTAAATAGAATCCAAACTGTTTGACACTCATCTCAATATCTCGATGGTAAAATATCTACAATGATATTCAATTTGAGCATTATTGCAAGAGATTATTCGTACACTGAATTTTATTTATTACCATTATACTTTCTGGAACAAACGATCGCTAATATACCAGTTTCATCTGATGAACATACTTGATGCATGCATAAAACACATCTTCTGTCAACTATGACTTAAATGAAATTGGCAAACACTATTGAAACAGAACAGCCGCCTAAATGGCAATGACCCAAACTGTTTACTCTAAATCACGATTCTACAGATGCTTTACCTCACACATTTGGTTTTAACTATTGAAGGTAGCAGTTTATCCTTGACACCCATTTCAATATATAATATCAAACCTGAAATATTTAAGCAAACTACACTTATTCAGCGCAGATGATGTCATGGCAGTGAAATAATTTAACATGATAAATTTAATTTTTACACGTACATGTATAAAGAAAACATTAGATACAATGAAAGTTGCTTTTATATTTCGTTTAAACGGAAACTAAACCCAAACGAATGCAAGAAAATGAAGAAAATTAGCATACACGGCTACCGCCTTACAGCGAATCTTGCTTCAATTCCATAAACAGGGAAATTATGTCTTACCTTTTTATTGCTGCTTAAAATTGTCGTCTGCTGTTTTCTTAAAGTCACATAATTTATAAGTGGAGATTTTGATAGAATGAATATGATTACGAGTGACAACCAACTTGAATCCAGATCAGACGCCGCGTTACGCGGCGTCTAATCTGGGTTCAAGCTGTTTTCAAATGTTAGCCAAGTCTTAATTGTTCCTCTCTATGCCGACTCCCTCCGAACAACACACACAATCTGTGTCTCCCATTAGGTGTCGTTGTAGAGAAGGAACACTGTAGTAAATAATGTTGAACCTGATAAGACTCAATGTCTGATCTTGCTCCAAACTGCCTGCTATAAGTTTCAAGTTTCAAGTTTATTCAAATAGTATGCATAAGTCCTGCTACAGTGGAGAAACTGTTATTCTTTCCTATTTATGTGTATGCATGTGCAAACGATGCGCAAACGATACGCAAACTAAACGATAAACGATAAACGCGTTTGAGCGTTTATAAGTGGATTTTTGTGTTTATAAGCGTTTATAAGTTGATTTTTGCGTTTATAAGCGGATTTTTCGTTTATAAATGCGTTTCAATCGGCATACATTTGTTATTATCGAGACCGATCACATATACGAATGGAAAAGTCCCGAAAGGTATTCAGTAAATAATTTACATTTCAGTCACGCTTAGTAATTCGGCGTCTGAACTTGAATTCCCGTGGACTTACAAAGATCAAGCAGTTTAAGACCAAATGAATTACATGTTTTATCAAGTGAGGTCCTCGAGAGGGGGGTGTCAGGCATATAATCACAATCATCTATCTGCTCATTAAAATTATCAAATACAATGAAATAGTCTCTCTGGCCAACTCTACTATTCAAATCGCCAATAATATAAACAGATCCAAGATTTTCTAACTCATAAATATCATTCTGTAACAATTCGAAAAAGTCTACGGTTTCTATATAATAGAAAGGAGAAAGGGTCTTTCACGATTATATTGAACAAAAGAATAGCATGCTTTTGTGAAAACAATAACACCATATCCGACGCACAGTTTGGTTTTCAGAAAGGGAAATCAACAGTAGATGCTTTATTTATTATACAATCTATAGTTCAGAAGCTTGTTAATGATAATACAAGGATATACTGTGCGTTTGTAGATTTTAAAAAGGCGTTCGACAGCATTTATCGTAACGGGTTATGGTTAAAACTTCACCAGGTAGGGATAGATGGGAAATTGTTGAGAGTTATCAGAGACATGTATAGTAGAGTGAAGTCATGTGTAAAGGCATGTGGTAACTATTCAGAGTTTTTCGAGTGTGCCATTGGATTGAGACAAGGGGAGATACTTTCACCTGTAATGTTCTCCCTTTACTTGGAATATCTAGAAATATACTTACAAGAAAATGTTAACTCTGGATTGAAGATAGATGATATTGTTTTAATGCTTGTGCTCTTTGCAGACGATATGGTAATTCTTGGGGATTCACCTGGAAATTTACAGAATAGCCTGAATCTATTAAATACTTATTGTAATAAATGGAGCTTAGAGGTGAACCCCACGAAAACTAAAGTGATGGTTTTAGAAAAAGAGGAAAAGTGTTAGATAATGAAACATTTTTATATAACGATAGTGAATTAGAAGTTGTGAATGATTTTAACTACCTTGGCACTGTTTTAAACTATACTGGTTCTTTTGTACATAACCAAGAACATTTGGTGGGTAAAGCTCTTAAAGCGCTGAATATGCTAATAATAAATTGTAAGAAACTTAAATTAAAGCCAAGAATACTTTGTCAATTATTTGACTCATTTGTAGGTTCGATTTTAGGATATTCTTCTGAAATTTGGGGATACAGTAAGTCGAAAGAAATTGAACGAATTCACCTGAAATTGTGTAAATCTATATCAAATGTTAGAACAAACACTGCTACAGTTGGTGTATATGGGGAACTGGGTAGGTACCTATTGTATATACAAAGATATGTTAGTATCCTGAAATATAGGTTTAAATTATTGAAAACTGATAATATTATATTAAAAACTGTTTATAAACTTTGTTATGAAGAATGTGTGGCAGGACGTAAATGCTGGTTATCACATGTTAAAATAATGTTATGCCAAAATGGTTTTGAATATGTGTGGCAACAACAATCAAACATACAAGATAAATCTTTTATTTCAAAAATTAAACAACGTTTAATTGATATATTTTATCAAAGCTGGTATACAGACAAGGCTAGCAGCGAAGTTTTAAACTTATATAATTATATAATTATCGTGTCTGTCTCTCTCTCTAGCGCGCGCTTTATCGTCCTTGTCTGATTTAACAGCTTATTCTAATGGACAAACTTACGAAACGTTGAGAAATATAGACATGCCTAGGTTTTACCCTTGTACATTTGATTCTGAATTGGAAATTGTTCATCCGAGTATGGTCGAATTTAAATGATATGATGCCAGTGTTAGCGTGAAGTATTCCTTTTTAAACATACAGTCAAACTCGATACTTTTAACTCGCTTAAATCGACCTTACCAGTATTTCATAAGTTTAATATCGATAAATCGATTTCGCTTAAGTCGAACATACACGTATTTCAAAGTTAAAACGTGGTTAAGCCACGTTTGAACTTTGAAAGATTGGTATGTTCGAACGAAAGCGAGTTCGATAATTATCATCTATTGATAATTTATACACCACTGTTTCGTAAACAATTACTCCGTTACGCGTGATATTTTATTTAAGCTGTAAAAATATGAAATGTAACACGATAGTTGTCATCAGACATGCAGTTGTATAGTCCATGTGTTAAAATACAGATAGCAGATTTCAAACGATTTGACCAATTACCTTGCCCAGTGCTCCCTCGCTACAAAACACCCAATGTGAGACACATATTGTGTGTGTTGTTCGGAGAATGTCGTTATAGGGAGATAAAATCAATACCCTAAGAATCCCGAATATGATAGATAGATAGATATTTTGTTGATTTAAACTATACACAGTTTCTCATCAATACAAATAGAATTTCACAATACATAATAATCAGTACATGTGATAGATACATGCAAATGCTTAACACACTATATTCCTTACATCCTAACAATCAAATGTACGTTGAACTGTTTATTATTAAATTAAATTGTAGAATACCGGTATGTCAAATTCTGAGGATGAGTCGATAACACTACGCCACACTCAAACTTTTTTTGAGCTTAAATGTTTGTGATAAATATTTAGAGAGACTGTATATAATCCCTTTTGAAGAATTCAGAATCTGTAAAATTTAAACATACTAGGTCTATTGCAAAAATATGATTTAATATATAATATCCTTATTTGATTAAAGGCTTGACACCCTAATACAAAATGAAATTCATCTTCAATTTCATTTTTATCACAAAAGATACAAATACGCTCATGCCTTTCCAATCTAATTCTCGAATACCTGACTGTTTTAAGTTTTAAAGTATGGTCCGAGATTTGAATCTTAGATAAAAACACGGTTTTCTCTTAGTAATAAAATCTAAATAATCCTCGAAACCAAATGACTGTTTCAATTCCTTGTATAGAATCAGCTTATTATCATAATTGCCAATATCAGCAAACCATTTTTTAATAAAAGCGTCCTGTATTCTTTGCTAAAAAAGTGATAAGAAAATTTTGTCGCTGACAATATGAAAATGCTGCTGCCATACATACATGAATCCATGTTCAGATAACAAATTATTTACACACGTAGCCCATTTTTTCATACCATTCTCACAATCCTCTAGTGTGCGCTGGTATACATGTCTAATGATAAAGTTATCTGAAGATTGGATTTTAACCAATACTTAACAATGTTACATATCTATTTACATATAATGGGATTCTATAGATATAATTCTCCATAAACTGCATTATTACAAGCACTAAGCTTTATTCCTAAAATATATTTACAAAATTTCAAATGGATACGTTCTAGATCCTTTGACTTTGTAAATCCCCAACCGGCGATCCATAATTCAGAATGGAAGACACAAAAGCATCAAACAACTGTTAATATAACTTGGGCTTCAGATCAAACTTTCAAAAGGATTCAAAGGATCTACCCTTATTCAGATTTATATTCTTTATATTTACAGTACTGAACCTTATTAAATTAAATTGATAATCGCAAGCGAATTGCCATCGAATTGCCATCGAATTGCCACCGAATCGGGCGCTTCAAAAAACAAATGCTACGTTTTAATATTTTAACGTGAATTTTCCGAAGCGGTTGTGACAAAAATAGAATCGAAAAAATTAACGAAGACATATTTGCGAACATTTGTGAGATACATCATTCAAGAAAACTTACATGAGGGTAAAGTTAGTATTTTGAATCGCAAGCGAATTGCCATCGAATTGCAAGCGAATCGCAAAAATTGTTAATTTAATAAGGTTCAGTACTGTAACAATAAAACATTCATAGCCTTGAAGTGCTTTTCCACAGACAAACTGATTGTTTAAAACAAAAGTACCAGTATAGTTAAACACTACGCCTAAATAATTAAAATTGTTCACTATTTCTATATTTTCATCTTTATACAACCAATTTTTATTTTCTAATAGCCCTTCCTTTTTTCTAAAAACGACAATTTTTGTTTTGTTCACATTTACCTCTAGACCACATTTATCACAGTATTAAAATTATTTTGTAAATCTTCTGGAGAATGCCCTACTACAATCATGTCGTCTGCAAAGAGAAGGAGTACAAAAGTCAAATTATAAAAAGAAAGTCCGCAATTTAATCTTTCCTGCATGTATAATTCAAGGTCTTCAATAAAAAGTGCGAACATTATCGGTGAATTTGTCTGCCCTTGTCTCAAGCCCATTTGATCTACATGTGCAAATGTAACGTAACGCGGTGTCTGGCTCAAGTTATTTGTCACACGTCTTTATGTTTCTTTTGTCAAAACGTTACTTTGAGAAATACAGTAGACGACAATTTAAAGCAGACTATATATGGCAGCAGTGAAAGCGTTAGACATTATTATCTTGTTTGGGAAACATGTGCAGTTGCAAGCATTGATGTAAGGAGGTACTCGTTGTTAAGAGGGCCGTTGTAAGGAGGGAGCACTGTGAACTTAAAGTTTAGTTAGGTTTGGTAGTCATTTTTCAGAGATTCAAATAGCAGCTGATTTACTCATGTGGTAGCATAACGCAGGAGTTATCTGCCTACCTGTTTTACCATTTTCAGCGCCAAATTAATCCTGAGCTTTTACCCATACACCGTTATTTTGCCGTCTGCTTCAATATCGTTGTCTGCAAGATCGTTTCAAAGTAGGATTTAAGGTAGGATTACCTACGAAATACTGATACAAGTGTCAAATATTTTGGAGCCAATTCAGACGTCGCGTCAACATTTTGGATCCTGATCAGACGCCGCGTGACGTGGGGTCTGATTTGGATCCAAACTGTTTGCAAAGTCGATGTTATGCCACTCCAGTGGGGAAAGAGTTTCAAACGCTTACCCGTCACATTTCTTATAGCTCTATACATGCTGTAAGCGTTTTCGTTGTATACAGAGAATACTTTATCCTTTTCTAACCTTTAGCGAAGATAAACTAATTTACATTTAAGTTTAGGAGTGATAGGTACAGTTCCGTATTAAATTGTTATTTTTCGGTAATGTTAATCAAATGTGATTTGTTCTGTTGACCTTTAGTTGTGTGTTTAAAGTCACATACACCGTATTCTACATGTTTGATAAACAACGTTTTCCACTGCCCTTTTGTTTTGTTGTAATATATTTTGACTTAGAATATATGTTTATGTAATACATGTATATTGGTCCAAAAGGACGCTTAACAGTCGGTACCGAAACGATGGACATTTTGGTAAATAAGCATACAATAATTAACTTTCTGTGGTGCATATATAATGCAGAATATATTTATAAAACACTTTCTGTATTGTTCTGCATTGAGCTATGTTATCTATTAGACTCCTTTGATATCTACTTTTGGATACAAGACTAACTGTTCATTTTCTGCTGCGACCAACAGATCCAAAAATGATACTCAAAAAAAATATCTATAATTATAAGTATAATTAGTAAGCTATTTCTTATTTTATCTCCTTCTCTTCTCTTACTTACCTCTCACTATATTTGTTGTCACTAAATAGTTATATCATGTTTAGAGCCATTGTATTATATTGTTTGAATGTTTACACACAGGGAGAATCTTGTTGTTAGAACTTGTGGCCCAACCCCATTTCTCTGTATATTTATGAAAAAAATATGTTTAATCTAAACTGCCCAATGGGAGACAAATATTGCGTGCATCGTTCGGCGGAGGTTGATATTGGGAGGGAAAATTAAGAGTTGGCTAACATTTCCAAACAGTTTGAATTCTAATCAGACGCCGCGTAACAAGACGTCTGATCTGGACTCAGCTGTTTGTCACTCGTCATTAAATCTTTTTGTCAAAATGTCCACAAATATGTAGCGTTGAGAAAAAAACGAAAGACGACAACGGAAAATTCCGATAAAAAACGAACGTGCTTCCGCCCCAAATTTTGAAAGGTCCTCATCGAAACTCCGCCCTGCCAGGTAAAATTAATCGGCCTATAAATGTAAAGAAAAAATGGACATATATGACCTAACAATTTAGAAAAATGTTATCTGCTACTTACATACACTATAATGTTCACTGTTTGAAAGCAGAGAAGTAAGAGACTATTTCGTATCCTTGAATAATGAAGTGAATAATACAAAAATATTAATGAAGTGATTTAGATATGTTGTTGATGTACGTACACGAGGATATCGTGCGTGTAGTGTAGAAAATGTTAGTCAGCCATATGGGTACTGCTCGTTATTTTTCCATTTTGCCCCGGTAAAGCCACGGCAACCATGTTTGCCCGAAAAAGTAGTAGTCGTTTGTTATTGACCAATAGTTTCAATGCTTTTAAGTCTTGGTGAGTTTTCCGATGGATTGTCACAGTATCCGCGAAAGGCCGTAGGGAAATAGACTGTTGAATCACGGTGGTTCCAAGGCGTACTACGATTCACCCAGTGATCTACTTAGCAAGTAGATCTGTCACGATTTAAGAGGGCCAGTCACGTTTCACAAGTTTTGAGTAAGTTTCGGCACGTTTTAAAAGTTTGTCCAAGGTCAGTTACGGATGGAACGTGAGTGCAGATAAGTCCCAGAGCACGTTTGTGCACGAGAAACATCACCCAATCAATCACTATCAAGTATCACAAGATTTCAACGAGAACTCTCCCCTGCCTGTCACGACTTTTATATGCACTCTCCCAGAACGCGGGCACCGTGATAGATCGTAGGTGAACGCAACGTACCGAAATCTCGATCTGTTCATATCCCGGGACGGACTGGGCTTGAAAGTGACCAAAAACCTACCATAAAACGGAGCTTGCCTTGAGAACCTTGTCAAACTCTGGCAGAGCGGATCAAAACAAACAACAACTGCAAATCTAACGTAACATAACGCGTACTAAACGTTAAGGAACGTGGCAAACATAAAATGAAAATGAGATTCGGAGAGCCGACCCACTGCGGACCGATTCTAGGTTAATTTATGGGGCATTGCGTTCTGTAACGTTCGTTTTCGTTCGTCTCGTTTTATTACGGCTAATTACGCACCGTAACTGTCATGGCAAATATTATCACGACCCGTCATTTTTGCCTATCACGTCTCCTGGTGTTGTCTCACGACCACCCCGTGGTCGTGGCTATCGGAACCATAATGTGAACGTACTATCATCGTCATGAAGACTACCAACAAAGGACACGAGCACATACAGCCCGGCGATAAAGGCTCAATTTAAGTGAATTTTTCATCAGAATTCAGAGGCCAGAAAACGTTAAATTTGTTAAAGGACGAAGTTCGAGGTAATTTCCTTACAGTATGAAAAGTTCAAAAGTTAAATATAATGAAAATATTAATTGGCGTTTCAACGGGGAAAAAGACACAGTATATTTTAATACAGTGAGTGAGGACATTCTGCGGCAGTACATGACCGAATTTCTTGCTAGCGACTCGCGTATCAATAGAACTGAGTCCAATGGCGGAAGTCACACCAGAAGTCCAAGCCTTAGTCAATGGCTTCTACTGCTACGGGTTCTCTGACAGCGCTGTAATGTGTTGGGGAGCCACTGACATTTCAGGTTTCGTGTCAACGGTTCAGCAGCCTTTGGGACTCAAGCCTGTGACCTTTCGAAATTTCTGAGCCAGCGCATAAAGCCAATCAGGACCCTGGTTTTCCTGCATATAGTCTGCCACTTCAGACGAAGCTGCTGTGACACGAGGAGTTTTAAGCAATCGGAAGTGTCGGAAGCCGATCGAAAATTACTTCGACAACTGGTACAGGATTGGATATAAAGGTCTGTATTTTCATAATAACGTTTTATGCCCTAATAATCTGTGATTCTTGGCATTTAGTGTTGCCCTGTCTATCTATTTGTTTGTCTTTCTGTGTTATAAAACCTTTACTTTGCATTTAACTGTTGTTATGCTAGACAAGTGACTTTCAAAGCTGGCGTATGACTGGCATGTGTCAAGACCTTTCCAACAATGCCAAAAGTTTGCCCTGCGACATTGAACCTGTCCGTTTATCTAATTTAATAGAAATATCTAAGTGCATATTAACTTTTAAAACGATAGGCATATGACTTCTTTTTTTGGTATGCATCTTTCTTGTGTCACGACCAACAATATAAATGGAGTTTTACCATGTGACCTTGACCTTGTGCCTCTTTCATAAAACGTTAATCAACAACCTTAACATTACACTTTTGCACATGTGCCATTTATACTTGGCACGTGCCTTCATTCTACCAAGGCCTTTCCGACCATTTTAGTTTTTTTGCCCTAGTAACATCGACCTTGACCTCTGACTCACTGTTTTTGAAAGATAAATGCTTAAAGATTTAACCAATACATGCCATGTACCTTAATTGTGTCAGAATCATTTTAACCATACTAATATTAATACCATGTGACATTGACCTTCGACTTTTACATATTTAGTCAATCTTTTAAAAAAAAAACCCACCATAACCTTGGTTATAACTTATAATTTTTGCACTATTGCACATGGTCATTTTATACTTGGCATGTGTCTTCTTTTGGTCGAAACCATTCAAACTATGCCAACAGTTGTACCTTTTTGACATTCACATTATAGGAATAAACAACATATTTTTGACGTTAATGACGGTATGACTACTTTAGCTTCGCAGGGGGTAAATCTCGTAAACGCCCGAAGGGCGTTTTCGTTAAATTTACCCCCCGAAGCTAATGTAGTCATACCGTCATGAGCGGCAAAGAGATGTTGTTTATTCCTTATATTTATATTTTCTGTCTTGTCAATTTAAAGTGTTTATTGGCCAGATTTGTTTTTCTGTATAAGAATATATCATATACCGGTCAAAGAGGTTTGATAGATGTAATGTCGATGTAATAGCAATTCCAGTTTCTAAATATGGTGAGAAAGTAGTCCCAACTACATGTACTGTAACTGTATTAAAAATGCAGGACTTTTTCCAGTAAACTTTCTCTCTGTGAATGGAAAAGACTTACAAGGCAAACAAATAACAGTGCAACTTGAATATCTATTGCCAAAGCACATTCTAAAAATACAGGTCGCGGTTGTTTTCTTAACCCATTTACACACATAGCAACGCGATGGCAACGACCTTTGGGTCTGTATCACTCCGCTAGTGTCATATGACTGTCGACCAATGGGAGCTTAGTGTTAAGTGCCCGATGTAGTCTATTTGAAGAAGTCCACGAAAAGCACGGGGAAATCCGAACTGGCTAAAACCAGTTTGGAAGTGTAGGTTCATCGGCAGATGAACTGCACATTTTTAATAGGATTACATAAAGACTTTACAGGGTGAATGTAAATATTAACCTATGACCTACTTTTGCAAAATACATTTGAGGCGTTCTCCAGGAAAACCTGTTATAATGGCATCGGCTATTTGTGTTTGGAAATCCCGATTAAACATGACGTCATATTTTACATCATGATCTGTAAACTTACTTGTCATATGTGTGTTTAAAACCAAAGTAAAATTTAATATTTCGTGATAAAGGAGTTCCAGAATATATTGCTATGAATAATGATATCGAGGTACGTATCTTAAGTTATTTATAGCAATATAAACATGGTTTCCCTAATATTTCGCTGGATTAGATCTAATTTATATTAATATCCAGAGGTCATTCGTGACCGCGCCATTTAAGCTTAATACATCTCAATACGACCTTTTCAATGTTTGGATTCGTAAATAATAACGTTGTAGTCAAATGTATGGTAAACTCTATTCAGTACGGCAAGAAGATTCCCATGTATCCTATACAGTCGGCCGAGACACCATGGCTTAGACCAAATACATGATTGAGGAAATATATACATAAATTTATATTCGCCCCATTCAATTTAATTGCAAAAAATGACGTTTAATTCGTATAAACTCTTTTTTTCTAGGGGAGATACTCGATATCATCCCTAATGAGGCGGGGATAATGGATATGCTCTCCGCGAATCATTTTATTGCGTTTCCTGAGGAATGGCAGTTGTGATTGTTCCTTTCAGGGTACACTTTATTCGTGTTAACAACCTATAATATATACTAAACATACATGCAAACTAATAAAATGATCATTTAATATTACACATTACAGCAATTATAATGTAAATATAAAAAATGAACTAAATGTTTAGGCGTTTAATCGAAATTAACAAAAACATGATCGCCAAACTTACCATGAATAGCTAGCGAGAATCATGAAATTTGCCGATCATGTTCTGTCGTTTGTTTCGCTTAAACGCAGGACAAATGCAGTTCATTTATTAAGTATATGTATTAGGTACCAGTCGGAATAATTTACGACTTCTACATTTAATACAATCCCAGGCTATGTCAATATAGAAGTTTGCTCAGTTCCAAGTTTGGTCAAAATCCGCCAATCCAAACCTTTGACATTGACCGGATTAACTCCGCAATGCAATACATCAGGTGCCCGATGAGACAAAAACGTTCGTAAGTCAAAACTTTAAAAATAAGATACGTTTAATTCTGATTTCTCCATCTAATTATGTCTTTTCAAGACGATTCCACAGATATATTGCAATATGACTTACTACAATATTTGTCGTACGACGTTTCGTAAGACGGTCCCTGGTTTTGTTGCGTGGCTAATGCAATTGTAAAAGCGATTGGGAAAGATGCGTTTAATATAATACATATTCCCATAAATGCATTAGACTAAATATTCGTTTTAAAACAGTCTGGAGCCACATCAGACGCCAGAAAATCTGGTGTCTTATCAGATTCAAACTATTTACCTCTCGTATTGAAACGAATCGTTAACATTTTCAAGAATTTGCCATTTGCTATGTTTTAGCGCATTGCATTTGTGGTCTTACCCGTCTAAACGGGAAATATAATAATATCTTCTTTACTGTACAAGCATGTTTGTTTGAGATACGGTGCAGAAGACGCTATTCATTACCAACAACGCGTACAACGGTAGAACAAACTTAAAAAAAGTCGTCAAATGTTTCTAAACCTTGTCATTGCCCAGTGTTATTGCATTGCGTTTGTGTTTGGTATGCGTTTATAACGGGAAAGAATAACGCATTATCCACTGTAATATCGCATTCCCCTCTGTATTGAACATGAAATGGAAGTGTTGCATGAAACTTAAACGTCACGAAACATTAAATTATTTATGAAACCATTGAAACTGTTTTGAAAAAGGTTGTTTCCAAACAGATAAGCTAATGTGATTTATAGAATCATTATCATGTATAATGTATGGCGCAATGTTTAGTAACAAAGTTAACAACATTAACATTTTCAAACAGTTTGGGTCTGATATCGCTACGTCTAATGAGAATCGAAAACATTAAATGTCTACGATAGGTGACTGCTTAAAGCAGTGTGACAGTAAAACAGAAAGCTCTTTTATGAGCTTTCTGGTCACATTGCTTTGAATTAGCTAGTCGGTCAATACTTATCTGCCCTTGATATGGTGAAAATGTCACGTTTAAGAATTTTTGCGCTCTAGTAATTACAGTTATGTATGAAATTTGACAGGTTAGTGAGGGATACATAGCTCAGTGATAGAGCGTCCACTTGCATGTTGGGAGATCGCCAGTTCCATTCCCGATCGCGTCAAACCAAAGACGTAAAAATGGTAGTAATTGCTTCCCTCATTGGCGCTCAGGACATCGGGTTAGTAACACGACTTGTTCGTCGGTGTCGAGATAAATTGATCGGCCGGGTAAACCCCTGGTGCAACTGATAAGTTGCACTGACAGATAATGCCCGATGGAGGGCGCTGTACAGTATTGTCTTACGAGGAACTCTCGTAACGAAGCATAGCAGAAACATCCATATTGTTTAATTTAAAGTCCCCGGGCGGGGATCAAACCCGAGATGCCTGCATGACAGTACACTACCATAACCTACCATAACGACACCCGTCTTAACGAAGTCATCATTTATGATGACCAACAAAGCAACTTCGGTATTTAAACCAATTCGGCATATTAGAAGCCATTCATGCAAACATTATAGATATAGATCTAAACAATTTATTTCAAATGTGACAGCCGGTATAGATGTGTCTTCATTCATATAAAATATATTTTGCCATTGCAAAATCGTGAATATTCATAATCTAGTAGGCTTCAATATTTAAGATAACGTTACTCGTCTAGAATAATCGTTAAACATCCCGATTCCGCATAAAAGTTTTCCGTGAGTACGTGAAAACTAAAGAAATATTAAGATTTGTGAAAAGGTTCATTTAGCAGGTAGAATTCTTAGTTAGTAAGTTCTTATTACACTGCTATATGATCAAACCCGAAGGTGATGAACCGGGACTAGGGGGCGTTCCGGCTCAGCCAGGTTTACAACCCTTTGTTTGCTACCACTTCCGGTAGCAACACGGGGAAGTAAATCCCAGTTCCCGTGGATCAGTTGCCAGTGATCAAGCGGACAGTCCAGTTCACGAAACTGTCTGGGTAAATACAATTTACATATAGCAGTGTAATAAGAACTTACTAACTAAATAAAGAAATACTAGATTTAATCAGGAACGTGTATCTCTATATACGTTCCTGATTTAATCTGTCATTGTTTTGAAGTTAAAGAATATCTTCGGCGTAAGTTGTGAACTAGGATTTACTTGTATGATAAAATGACAGCGTGTGTACAGAAATGCCTTTGATTCTTTAATTATAAGTCTATTAAAATAACACGCACCATTCTATCACAGCCGCGCTTTCGACGGGGAAGTGTGCGTTACTATGACGTAATCATACCTTCTTTATGAAGAGAACTTACGAATGCGCAACAGCTCTTCGTACGAACGTGTTTATGGAATGCTCTTAACGGTTTTCGTACGAACTTCGCAAGTCACTTTCGTACGCTTGAGAAGTTCATAAGTTACGAAGTTTTATGAAACGGACCCCAGACGACACCAAACCCAAATGCTGCTGTTTGTAAGTATTTCTCTCTACCGTGTATACGACTGAGCCAGCTAGGAGTATTGGTGTATTTGTTTGTTAACGTTTGTATATATTGATATAGTGTTGCATTATAGAATTCAAATCCAAACTTCCAAAGTTTATTTCAAAACTTCATTTTTTGATCGATTTCCCAAAACTAAACATACATCTGTTTTCAGCAACACCAAATGAGTTTCTTCGTAATTATATCAATATTTTAGGGTGTTTTGTTACGATTGGTTTTGTAGTAACGTTGCAAATTGTAGCACTTTCTACAAAGTGCGTTACTATACTTTGCGTTGAACCTTCCTAACTCGCGGAACTTGAACACATTAGTGTAGCCTTGATACATGACGTCACACTGAACGAAAACGATGTCAGAGTTAAATACAACAGTAAAATACAAGGAGTAAGCTATGTACAGACTCTTGTATCGTACTGTACAGACAAGCGCGATATCACAGGAAGGCACATAATAATGCATGCACGACATTATCATGTTCAGTGGAGAAGATGCTATTCTTCCCCAATAAGGGCGTGTATGCTAAAACATTATTTTGCATTGCAAAATAAACCGTCGTCTGATAAAACTGTTTGCCACTCATACATGTATAAAAAATGTAGTCGGAGTTGTCAAAAACTTGTCATTTTCACCGTTTTATTGCAACGCGTTTCCCGTTTTGTTTGCGTTGAAACGGATAGCACTAACGTATTTTCCACTGTAGCAAACATTTAGAATTTAGAGTCGGTCATATGAGTCTTATAACGTTCTATCTGACATGAGGGTTGTATTGAGAAAAAACGATTTTAAACTTCTGAACTTCTGAGCAGCATAATGTTCATAGATTTTGAAAACTTTATATATATAATTGAACATAGAACATTGTACGACTAAATAGAGCGTTAAAATGCTGATAGAACATTGTAATACAGTGCTCCCTCTTTACAACGCCACCCAATTGGAGACAAAGAGTGTGTGTTGTTCGGAGGGAGTCGTTATAGAGAGGAAAAATTAAGACTTTGCTAACATTTGCAAACAGCTTGAATCCATATCAGACGCCGTGTAACGCGGTGTCTGATTTGGATTCAAGCTGTTTGTCACTTGTTGTTATATATATTCTATCACAATATCCACTCATATGTAATATTGAGAAAAAAAGCAGACGAAATGTATAAACAGACGGTATTGCAGCCATGAAAAGGTTAGACATAAAATAGAAACTCGGATAAACATGTCGTGTACACCAGGTGATAGACCTTTATATCTTTTTTAATTGTAAACAAAACTCTTTTTAGATAACTCATATATATACATTAAACCACTCTTGTAAAGTCCATTGCCCCAATCAGTCAGATACGACAGCAGCGCCTAGCTAAGACACACAATGCATAATAACAGACTGGTAGCTACTCAACTCAATTGAATTGTTTCACCACCAGCTATAATGTATTATACACACTGGATGTCCTAACACTCCGAACCGACCGGGTAATTTTGCATCTAACCAATAATAGCTAGTATGTACTAGGTTCCTGTTATGGGTTTTCACCTACCATATTATTATTATTATTATTATTATACCAGATTTATTTAACGCTCTTTTCACACAGGAGTTGTGCGTTCAAAAACGCGTCACATGTTCAATATAATTATACTTACTAAGATTAAAAGAATTGTACGTATATAAAATAAATTTTAAAATAAGTTAAAAACAATAAATGACATTATTATAAACAGTCATTTAAAAGTCATTGTTTTTCCAAAAACCTACTCATTACTATCTCACACCTCCGACATCTGGGATACAGAGCCATGTCAGTGCTTGCGTATGACGTAATTATTGTCGGTGGTAACGAGAGGCCTTATTTCCAAAATTCCTACACCCTACTATCTCGCACCTCCGGCATCTGGCATACTGAGCCATGTCAGTACTTGCGCATGACGTACTTAATGTCGGTGGAAACGAGAGGCCTTATTTCCAAAAAACCCTAAACCCTACATTCTCGCACCTCCGACATCTGGCATACTGAGCCACGTCAGTACTTGCACATGACGTAATTAATGTCGGTGGTAACGAGAGGCCTTATTTGTTTTACTGCTTGGATTTTCTTATTTATTGTTAAAATTGTAGGGGGTTCCTGCTGTTACAGGATTATACCACATATCACATATCAAGATTCACCAGACATGCACCGGGCCAACGGTACAACTCCTGAACTCCAATCTAGACCTATTTTCTATTTATTACTTCTCTCTATCAATACTGATGATTATGAGAAGGGGTACTTTTTAGGTGCAGCATAGGGACTGTACCCGGCCGGTCCGTTTATCCTGACACCGACGAACCTATTGCATCCACAGTAAGAACACACTGTCTAGAGGTAGCAGTCATTTATTTCATATCTTGATCTAATAACAAATAATAAAGAAGTGTGTCTTCAGACGTTTTTTAAGGCTTCAACTGAGCTCGCATCTCTGATGTCTGATGGTAGAGTGTTCCAGAGTTTTGGGTCTGCATGCATGAAACTTCTATCTCCATACTTCACCAAACGGCCTCTCGGTACAGCCAGCGATACTGATTTACTCGCAGACTTCAACTCTCTTCGAGTTCTGTACACATCAAGCATATTGACAATGTAACTTGGAGAATCATTGCACATTGTTTTGTATGTAAACGTCAGAGTTTTGAACTGAAATCTGTGTTGAACTGGAATCCAGTGAAGCGCCTTCAAGACTGGGGTCATGTGATTGTACCGATGAGTCCTTGTAATGATGCGGGCTGCTATAGTTTGCACACGCTGTAGTTTTCGTAGTGTGCTTTGCAGAATCTCATACAGCATGGAGTTGCAGTAGTCAAGTTTCGATGTGACCAAATAATTTATAAAGGTGTTTGTAGCTTCAGGGGAAGTTACTGTGTAATATGACCTATTTGCCGCAGCTGTGTGTACCTAGACCTGTAAATGTGCTTTTATACATGATTATACTACATGCGATAGTTGATGTATCTATAGGATACACAGTTGATGGCATATTGTGTGTTTAAGGGATGTAATTAGATAACTCATATGTATGCATTTAACCACTCTTGTACAGTCCACTACCCCAATCAGTCAGATACGGCAGCTGCGCATAGCTAAGACTCACAATGCATAACAACAGACTGGTAGCTGCACAACTCAGTACAATTGCTTCACCACCAGCTATAGTATATAACTGGATGTCCTGACACTCCAAACCGACAAGAAGAAATTGCATCTAACCAATTATAATTATTATTTAGGTTACCTGTAATGGGTTTTAAGCTAGCATATGCTATTATACATAAATCACATACGATATTGATGTATCTATAGGATAAACAATAGTGACATATTGTGTATAAAAGGGAGATAATTAGATAACTCATATGTATGGCTAAAACCACTCTTGTACAGTTCACTACCCCAATCAGTCAGATACTGCAGCAGCCCTTGACTAAGACACACAGTGTATAACAACATACTGGTAGCTGAACAACTCAGTAGAATTGCATCAACACCAGCTATATTATATACACTGGAAGTCCTAACACTCGAAACCGACCAGGGGAATTTGCATCTAACCAATTATAGCTATTATGTAGGTTCCCTGTTATGGGTTTTTACCTAGCATAGGCTATTATACATACGTACACTACTAGATGTATCTATAGGATACACATTTGATGGCATATGGTGCAGCGCCTAGCTAAGACACACAGTGCATAACAACAGACTCACTCCCGGTCAACTGTGTAACAGCAAGGGGTGTGCCCTGCCAGGCGTCGTGTTAAGGTTTCCACTCGAAAATGTTACGGTATCTGCCCATATTTAAACAACGTGGGAAGAAATGAAACATAAACACTGACATTATAAGGCAATTAAGTACGATTTTCTTCAAGTTTTAAATACTTGTTAGACTCTATAATACTGATATTTGATTTATCTGTGGTTTATTTCATTTGATTTTATTCCAATTCATTGATTTTATTGAAGATTGTGTGAATTATTAGGACCATTGAAAAATAATTGGCAAAGTCTTTCTAATATCAGATAAAAACACAAATGTTATGTAAAAGCATGTATCAATTTCGTACAAATTGTATCGCTTTTAACTGATTATAAGGCAACTCGTATGCATTTTTGTAAAACTGCGATGTTAAGGCGTCTGCCAGAGGGTGTTATGGTTCATGATCTACATCCAAGTGTATAGTACGGTTACTAAACGAAAATAATAACGTTTTCCAAGAGTATGAACTCGATGTTTTAGGCCTGATGGAGGAGTCGAACTCCCGTAGTTTCTGTCGTAGTTATTGAGCGAGGTAAAAACAATTAAATTGAAAGTTGTAGTCTTAGTACCAACGCTTTTGTGACCGGTAATATTATACCAATACCGCTGTCGCGAAGTACAAGCAGATCGAAAGATTTATTGCTATTGATACATGGAAACACGTATCTATGACATCATATGTCCATATTTATAGCTCCCTATGGCAGCCAGATGGACTCATCTGCATTATATATATATAATGTAGTTAACTCTTCTTCCAGCTATAAGATTATATATGGCGACTTTAAAATGTTTCCTGTTTTAAACTATTAGGTATTAAAGGCATGTGACTGCTGAAAGTAAGGTGAACGTAACACAGAGAGCTCATTTAGGAGCTTTCTGATTTACTTCCGCCTTGCTTAAAGTTATCAGATGTCTTATATTGAATCCAACTGCCGCCATTTTGTGGTCGTAATAGATAGTTTTACTGTTATGTTTCCCGGTTGAATCCCAGTGGAATCAGACTGAATTTCAAAGGGATAAATAAACCATGGGTCAAAATGATTAATTGCCTCATGACAAGCCTTTTTCGCACTAACCATTATAACGTGTGTCGCTATAAACAATGTTTACAAATGAGCCGTGTCATAACAAAACCTGCCTTATTGCATTTCAAACAATGTGGATTATGGCCAACCACCGCGTCAAAGACATGGCGTTTGACGCTGTGGTTGATCTACACTGTTTGACACCAACATGCATCTATTTAAAGCTCCTTATGTAGCTGTATTATCTATGGTATTTTGCAGTGTACACCACACTTAGATGCAGAGACTAGGATGACAACGATGCTTGGTCTGTATAATGTTGCAACGCAATAAGGCAGGTTTTGTCATGGCAAGGCTCAAATGTAATATAAAACAGAATGTCAAATGAACTACGTCGCATCCTCTCTTTTACGACCGCTAAATCATTGGTTTACATAAATACATGTGACAGCTTAAAGCAATGTGAAAGTAAAACAGAAAGCTTCTAAAGTGGCTTTCGGTTTTGCGTTCACCTTGCTTAAAGCAGTCTATTGCCGGTAACACCTGTTTATTAACACAATTTAGTGCAGGGCTCCAGATAAGGGGAGTATTTCAAAAACTAAAATCTTTATTTCTGCATTAAACCCTATGGTGTCACTACTCATTAGAATCGTCTCTACTAGACAACTCTTATAAGTAGTAACACCATAGGATTTAATGCTAAAATGAGTGAGAAAATGTTAGATTTGTTCAGTTTACTCCCTCTTATCTGGAGCCCTGTAGTGATCGTAATAGAGAGGTTTTACTGTATTTAAACTTTTACTTTGAACAAGGCAATACTAGTACTTCTCCTTCTTTAACGCACATTGCCACAATGCCCGACTGTTGGTCAATTTCTTTTCCAGTCTGATTTATTATAGTTATACATGTATTTGAATTAATACAGTGGTGGAGACGTTATTCATTCCCGTTTAAACGGAAACGAAGTAGTACGCAACATATATTTACTCAAATGTATAAAATTGCAATTTATTGACATATTGACAGTTTTTTAATCAGAGGTAAGAAATTGTCATTAGCGACATTGTGGCAGATACCGTAACGCTGTAGAGAAGAGAACGTAATATGCGTCAGTTTATTGGGAAGAAACCGTAACATGTACACGGTTGTGATATGATGAATAAACGCGTCAAAATCAAATTTAAAACCTGCATATTATGTGTAGAGGAGGACGTTACATGCTAATTAAGGCATATATTATACTCAATGGATGTTCTTACACTCTGAACAGACCGGGGAATTTGCATCTTAACAATCATAGCTATATTATGTAGGTTGCCTGTTATGATTTTTCATCTAGCATATGCTATTATACAAACACTACATACGAGAGTTGATGTATCTAAAGGATACATATTTGATGCCATATTGTGTAGTAACGCGAGGTAATTAGATAGCTTTATTGTTGTTTGTTTGGACTATGTAGTATTTTGCTGATATAAGTATATAATTATTTGCATGGTCTGTCATACTGTTACTGTTATTTAGTATTCCTAATGTGACTGATTGGTAATTTATATTTATGCTAATATTAATGTTCTACAAGCAATTAGATATGTTATTCCAAAGTGTTGTATATGATTGCAATCCCAGAATATGTGTATTATAGTTTCTACCTGCATATTATACAAATCACATATATTGCTTTGTTTAATATTATATTTCATCAATAATGTGTTTGTTTGGATAATTATATTTATGAATTTGTACTGGAACTTTCTGAGTGTATTGTCAATTGTAGTGGTATATATGTTCTTATATAATTATAGGCATTTATCCAATTTATTTCTGTATAAATACGTATGTTTACGCCTTTGATCAAATACTACGTTTAAGAAAGTTCATTAATGTATATGTAGACTCAGAAATAATTTCGTTATACTAGTAGATGATACCTTAAAGCAGATTGAAAGTAAAGCAGAATGCCCCTTAAATAGCTGCATCACATAGTATTGACATGTGTAAGGACCAAAAACCTGCTTTAAGTGGTCAGTTATCTTCCATACTTGACACAAACTATGGGGTAATGGGTTAAAACCCCTTTAAACCGGAAACCCATATAAACCGGACATTTATGTTGTCCATAAACATGTCCGGTTTAGAGGGGTTTCACTGTACAATCAGATGCAACTGGACTTGAGCGAATTCTACATCTCATCTATCAAGGATAGATCCATAGAAGAGGATGGGATGGCTGAATGTTTAAACTGATATCGCGTAACTAAGGTTTTTTTAAAAAAATAAAACAGACACTGAGACAGCAATGGAACATGTATTTCAGTTGTTGCAGCCATATTCGGGATGCCAATAGGTCAGAGGGTGCAAACGGTCCATTTGATATTAACGAGGATGAGGTTGTTCCTGCAGATGGTCAATGGACAGTTTAGATGCTGAAGTCATTCATGAAGTCGTTCAGTCAAGACAATTGTTCGGGGGCTACACACAGTCAAGTAATGTCAGAAGCAGCCGTATGTATGAAGGAGGCAACTGGCATCGACTTAATATGAGCCGTGCTATGACAAAACATTGTTTTGCAAACAGTGTAGATCAAGGCCAGCCGCCGCGTCTGGCGGTTAACCTAATTCTACCCTGTTGGAAATCCATAATCAACTAAAACATTGTATTTAGCAGTATTGTATACGGTTTTTGGTAGAGTATACCAAACTCGGATGTAGAAAATGGTATAACAACGGTTCTTGGTATGTACAATGTTGAAATGCAATAAGGCAGACTCATATTATGCTTTGGACACATGTATGTCATAATTACAGCATCAAATCAAACACATACAGTGTCCACTCACCATAACGGTTCCCTGGATAACGATTGTCCCCTAACAACAACGCTTGCCGCTGTTCCCAAAACAAAGAATTATGTCTAACCTTTTCATGGTTGCAATACCACCTGCTGTGTTTCCCAAAGTTACATATAAGTGGAAATAATTATAATGATGAGGGACAATCACCTTAAATCCTGATCAGAAATCGAGTAAGGCGGTGTCTAATCTGGATTCAATCTGTTTGCAAATGTTAGCAAAGTCTTAATTTTCCCGCCGTATAATAACTTCCTCCGAACAACACACACACTCGTTGTCTCCAATTGGGTGTTGTTGTAAAGAGGAAGAATTGTAATGTTGATGTTAAGTATTAGCAGGCTATCTAAAGGTAAAGATACAAATTATGTCAACAAAGAATTGTATTAAATGCATCATAACTTATCATTAATAAAATATCATGTTTTGTTTTTCCACAGTACATGTAATGGATTGAAAGGTGTTGTATGTGAGCGGTCGTTCCTTAAACGGTCATATATTGTCTATGTTGCCTTACATTATTTATTTTCACTGCTGTAACCAATATGCGCATTGGTATCGTCATACAAAGAGGATACATGTAGCGCGTTCAAGTACCGTATCGATGCAATCGATTGCAACGGAAAACGGTAACAATTCACCTTTAACGACCGTTACGCTGTTACCGATTGCGAACGACACGAACGGCCTCAGAGGTAGTTCGCATCCCCAACAAGGAAATCAAAATGGCTACCAAATGAATTTAATAAAACCAGCGAACAGTCCCGACTTCATTTCTCATCAATAAACCAACATTTTCCGATACTTAATGTATCAAACAAAGCAGCTTACATCTGAGCAGCTAAATCTTATTTTTATATGCGGTAAAATTGATGCATTTCAGTTGATTAGTGCACTTTTGCTTGTGTTATTTAGGATCGCACATAAATCGTTCGTACCCTTGAAAAGTTAATAAACATTGGGGCACAATGAGTTATTATTGAAGAGTATCGGTGAACGTTAGATGTCGTACTATATGGGTTGTTTGCATCGGTTAACGTTACTGTTCGCTGATACGGTACTTGAACGCCCTACTGGTGGAGTGCAAGACAGAATTGTATGAGCGAGCATTCGTTCAATAAAGGAGGATATATGGTCTATTTTGTATAATATGAATTTATTTTACTGCTGTCAACGACATTGTTACGACTTAGGCGCAACAGAAAAACAAAGCAAACAACCAATTTTACAAACTTTATTAAATCAAAATTACATGTTGAAGAAAAATGTAAACAACGGTTATTCAAAGTCCTTAAATTATCCAAATTCCTGTTATTTTTCGAATAACAAAACACTGCACTTTTAATCTAAATTCCCCACACTTTCAACAATCCAGAGATTCTATCTGTATCCAAACTATTCACAAGTTAACGTCTAGTGCACTGATGACAGTCTAAAGACCCAAGATAAAGCAATTAATTTTAAGTTATATACTGTAAGACAGGTATTTTTTTTCGTCATGAATATTTCGCCTAATGCGATTTTGTATTAATTCGCGACATCATGCAATATTTCTAGCAGGTGGTAGCTTAAGGCAGGCTGAAAGTAAAGCAAAATGTACCTTAAGGCACATTCTGCTTTACTTTCATCCTGCTTTAAGAAGTCACCTATTTTCAAAACTAAAGACATTCGCGAATTAACGCGTAAATTATATTCTGGCGAATAAAACCGGTTTTACAGTATATACACACCGTGGCCATTCTAGAAAGGTATTGAACAGTAATATAATTTCTTGAAGATCATGTGCCTAGTTGTTTACTATAAGATTACTAAATATAGACTTTCAGGGGATTTCTGTCAACAAAATAAGCTCATGTGACTCAACTTGTTTACCAGTGAATATAAACTTTTAGAACAATCTACATATTTCCATACTATTCATTCATATTCTCTGCTATTCCATGATCTTCTAGAAGATTCTAAGAACTTCTAAATGTTCAAAAGATAGAATAACGCATGTTAAAGCATTTCAATTACAAATAAACAACACGTTAAAATTATAAACAGGTTTACATAACAATTTGCACATTGTTATGAATCTAAAACAAACGTCACTAGAACCAGTCAGCAAAGCAACTTCAACCATTTTGCTCAATTGAACTGAATGGGGTGAATGTAAAATAAAAACATAAACATGCCAACGTATATGCTTCTTCGTTTTCCTTATAAACATTTTGCTACCTTATGGTAACAGACACAAAACAGCCGCTTTTGTAGTAAAGCTATCACACCTGATAATTCCAGTTGTAAAGCTAGGCCAACACCCCCGTCTTTCCTGAAGTACAAACCCTTTTATCGGGCCAGTCATCCAAGCACAAGTGCATTTGTCAAATCCCATTTCTCTTGCCTTTAACAAATCAGTCTCAGAGGCTATGGTTGTATTGAGTTCCTTACATAGACTTTTTGCTTCATTGTAGTTCAATGAGTATCTTCCTTCCTGTCCTCTGTATATTGCAACTGAAGTTATAACAAAGTAGCAAAAATAAAGTTATAAAAGTTGTAGATCTACTCAGTCTTGACAGAAATAATCGACGAAATGCAAACATGTAGCGTGTTCAGTTATATTACCATTGTTTGTTGTTTTGGATAGCAGTTTGTGCCACGTGTGCAGTGTGCAGAGTACAGTAGAGAAAACGTTTTATTTCTAAATAACCGCGTTTGCGCTTAAACTATTATTTTTATTGCAAACAGTTTGGAACCAGATCAGACTCCGGGTAACCTGGCGTCTGATAAGGCTCCAAACTGTTTGCCACTCAGATTAAAACTGGTAGTACGAATTGTTAAAAATTTGTCATTTTCTAATATTTGATTGCAATGCATTTGCGTTTGAATGGAAGAATAACGTTTTCTCCACTTATTTCAGACCGGAAGCCAACTCGCAATCGATGGCCATCGACGAGCATCGATTTCCTTACTGAAATAATAGTTGATCGTCACTTGATCCGGTCCACTGCCCTACAAGTCCTAGAAATTGGACACACAGATTATCACAAGCTTCAGACACATTGCTTTTTACAACAAACAGTTATTTGTCCGAAAGCTTACAACAGGTGCAGTCTGATCAAGCTTTACTGTGTTTGCCTGTGTGCCCCAACACTCAGTCATATTGCGGTAAGTTAACACAATATTATTTTTCATCATCAAAATCGGAAAGATGAGCGTTTTGAAGCTCTTTCACGGACAAGGTCAACTACAATATTTTCAAACAGTTTGGAGCCTGACAAACTACTTGACACGCATAGAGTAGATAATACCTTATTGTTTCAGTTTCATGAACGCGTTTGCGCTAAAACTATTTTTATCCATTACCAACAGTTTGGAACATTGATCTTTTTTTAAACAAGTGTCCCCTAGAGAAATTGTGTCTATACGAATTAAACGTCATTTTTCAATTGAATTGAATAGGGCAAATGTAAATATCTTCTGATAGGTAATTGGTCCGATTCCATTTAGAGGAGAAACCATTATATGTGTCCTGTTAAGACATATCTCGGCGATATCTATAGAATTTAAATACTCTTGTATTTTCCCAATTTCAAACAGCTCAGTACGTGACTTAAAATCATTCACTTTGTAATACAAACGTCAATTATTATATCTACTTACAACAAAAAATACATTAGCCACTTAAAGTTCAAAATGGTCCCCATTTTTCAAGATGATCGCCATTCTCAGCTTTCATGCACTACTTGTTTTCTAACATTTGACAGGTATGACCGGAAAAAATATTTTTGATTTTAAGCATTAGGAGGATTTGAGAAAGTATCATTTTTTTCCAGATAGCCATCATTTAAGGGTGTATCAAACTCATGAATTTGGGAATTTTTCAAAGTATATGAAAACACTCTATGATGGTTTTGTATTGAAAAGCTATTTAAGATGAATGACAAAATAGAAAAAAAAGTGTACATTTTGGTGTACAACTTTTGGCTCTATGGCCAATTTAAAAGGTGTAAAATTTACCCCACCCACTTTGTCTTATTTTGTCCTTTTCAAACAGCCCGCTTCAATAAAATCCATTTCAAATGAAAACAAACATGATAATTTGGTTTTGTGTTATTTAGTTCATGTTTATGGTAGTATTTCTTCATACAAAAACTAATTTGAGACAAAACATGCACCAAATGTGAAATTTATAAAGCTCTAAATATCATCGATATGGTACTTTTTTGTAATTTTTGTAAAAGGGAGATAACTCCTTTTTCTTCAATAACTCAACGTTTTCAACACTAACCTATCAATTTCTTTTCAAATTTTGAATTGCCTTTGTATGGATTTTCATCTGGTAGAAAATAAGAAAAAGTTAAATACTAGAAATATTTTATTTTTTACTATTTCTCATATTTTTTTGTTTTAAAAAAATATCACAACACATAAAAACCATATTGTTGATTCAGAGATTCATATTTTCCAAAATCTGGTGCCTATTTGGTCTTGATTTAGTTCTTTATGTCAAAATACTTCCACAGACATGAAATACATAAGGAAAAACAAAATTACCATGTTTGTTTTTATTTAAAATAGATTTTATTGAAGCTAATACTTTAAATTTGACAAAATTTGAGAAAAAGTCTGAATTTGACACATCTTTTCCAAATTGCCGTAGTGCAAAATAATGCACACCAACATATGTTTTTTCCGGGTTTTTTTCTCCATTTATCATAAACAGCTCTTTCAAAATAAACATGAAAGAACAATACTTTGAAATATTCGCTTATGGGTTTGATGCACCCTTAACCCTTTACCTTATAGAAGCGCCTTTTAGCGCATTCCGTTTAATCCTCCGCGGAAGGAAATAATTCCAGTCTAAACAGTCATGAAAATGTATCAGAAGAAATATTTTCTTAAGTTTAGTAGGTGGTAACTTAAAACAGGCTGAAAGAAAAGTAGAATGCGCCTTAGGTAAAGGGTTAAGGCATAATTTGTCCTCAAATTACATGTTTACAAACACGAATACGCTAATCATGGGAATGTGCTTTAAAATGTATACTTGAACCCGACCCCATCCACTGCCTTACCCATAGTACAATAGTTGGGATCCTGGTCAGACGCCGCGTATCAATTTTCATATTCAACCCAGTCCATGTTTGACGATTTAGGATTGTTTTCTTTGCAAATCATTGTAAAATGACTAATTGTGCAGCCCCTGACCAGAGGGCTGCTAAATGGCTCCCATAGTATGTCTTTGATATTGATCTACATATTTTGCTTAGGGCAGGATTAGTCATGATATGTAAACATTTTATTAATGACGAGTATACTCGACCATAAATTCGATGGTTTAAAAATTCCATCGCCGCAGTCGCATACAGTCGATTTTGAAAATAGTTTGGATCTAGATCAGATGTCGTGTGACGCGTTTGAGATCAGGATGTAAACTGTTTGACACTCGTATCGATATGTCTTAAGTCATACTACCCAAATCTGACTTTGAAACGTTCTTGCAGACACCACTTTTGAAGCAAGCGACACATTAGCGCTGAAGGGGTAAATCTTCCGGATTAGTTAGGGGCCGAAATGGTTAAAGATGTAAACTTACCAGGGTATATGATCTCTGCCATCGCCACCCAGTCAACTGCCGTCTCTAGTTTGTTGTTATATACGCCAAAACTTACAAAGGCCCCGTCAGAAAGTAGACATACTTTTCCAACTAACGACCAAGATGCGCCTTTACAAAAGGTCTTGGTAGAACACAAGGACAAACACTCCAGTATACTTCGCAGGACAATCTCTTCTACTACAAATTCTGGTTTTATTTTCAGTCCAGCTCGGCGAATATATTTCGATGTACTTCCAAGTACAATTTCAGTCTGTATCAGGCTCAAAATCAGGTACAGGATAAAAGCATTTTTTGATACCATTACTGCTGTCAAGGAACGTTCCCTCTAATGTTTCGAATCTGTCTAAAAGTGATTATGTACAGTTATTTTCAACCAAGTAGGGAAATGATATTTGTAATCAAATTTGAGTTCACTATTCAATCAAATTGACCCATTCATGACCTTACCCTGCGTTCTTTACAAAATAGTTACCGTTATTTGCAAACAGTTTGGTTCCTGATCAGTCTCCGCGTTATGCGGCGTTTGACCGGGATCCAAACTATTCAACACTAGTTTCAAACTTTCTGAATAGTTTAGATCCCGGTCAAAAGAAATAAAAACAGGCAAAAATTGTTAAACTGATGACACATGTCAGTGAAGTGGTAAGACAATGAAGCAAACGTTATCCCCGCCAAAGTCAAAATACGACAATTGCAAACTATTTAGATCCAGTTCAACCAACAAACAACTTGGCGACTAATTAAGATCTTAACTGTTTAACCATGCCGGTGTATATACAATGAAAATGCATTTTCTTTCTCAATAAGCACGTTTTTGCTTCGACGAGTATATCCATTGCAAGCAGTTTTAAGTCAGATCAAACAGCAATTAAGATTGCGTCAAATAAGGTTCAAAACTGTTTGCCACATTGTTAGCAACAAACTCATTGCGTTTACGTTCAAACTAGAAAGAATACTCGTAACACCTCCTATGTATTTTTTGTAAGAAATTTAAACAAATGAACAAAAGGAAGACCGCAGACAATTTGCGGTACAGTTATTAATCAAACGTCAAATAGATCGATAGTTAAACCTGTGACTGAGCAGCGAATATTTAACATACCATGCGTACATGCGGCTTGTAAGAGATAGTGATGTCATCATGGGTGCTCATAATGCGATCCAATGGCAATCAAACCCATTCAGCCTTAGCAAAAAATTATATTGACATAGATTTCCTGATAACAGAATATAATAACCAATATGATATACACGGTAATTTGAGTTGTGTAACGTGTTTGAGTACATATATAATCATGTCAAAGCCCTGAGGAGAATTTGGTTCGATTTTAAATTGAATCGGTTTAGATCTCAAATGGGATATTTACCGGTATAGATTATAATTTAGATATTTTCAGATGCAAATTGAAACTTTACCATGGTTGAGAATGTTACAGTGCTCCTTCCGTACAGCGACCCCCGAACAACGACTCCCTCCTTACAACGACCCTTGCCGCTGTTCCCCAAACAAGACATTTTTCCAACTTTTTCATGACTGGAGTATCGTCTGCTTTAAATGGTCGTATGCTGTTTTTCTGAATGTCACATATTGGAAAATTTGACGGAAAATAACATAAAGATGAGTAACAAACAGCTCGAATCCAGATCAGACGCTACGCGGCGTCTGATCTAGATGCAAGCTATGTGTCACTCATCATTATGTTATATTCAAGTTGTTTATATATCGAAGCAAATTTTCCTCCCAATAACAACTCCCTCCGAACAACACACACTGTATCGGGTTTTGTTGTAGAGAGGGAACACTGTATATTTATTAATATCTTTATTATCGGGAAATAAACAAACCACAAAATCAAAAAAATAAGATATACATCGTTTACAGTAGAGAATAATGTAGCCTTTCTCAATAAATATTTAAAATGTTTCCATTGCAAGCGTCAGGTAACCCGGCGTCTGATCAGGTTTTAGCTGTTTGTCGCTCGTATATGAATAGCTAAAATCGTACAAATGCTGACATTATCTACCTTTTATTGCGTTTAAATGGGAAAGAATAACGCATTCTTCACTGTAACCGTTTCGACACTGTTAACAAGAACTGAAGGCCAACCGTTAGTATTCAGACGAGATCAATCATTGAATGAGTCCTTATCTGAATCCAAACTGTTCATAACTGGAAACTGTCTGTATTTGTATGAGGTACGAACAGGAGTCTAATAATGTCACCTTATCTACAGGGATTGGGCGCAATAAGTCTCGAATATCCACGACTTCTTTGAATCAGTCTACTATTTTTGCACTAATTAGAGCATCACTTAAGGAGTTTAAGTCCAATATGGTTTTCACAAAGGATGATGTTTCGTACTGTAACTGGGTCTATTTTAAATGCCTAAGAGTTGTTGGTTTGAACTTTTGCCATTGGGTTTGAGCCTTTAAAATCACTTAAAGATTAACGTTTAGCTGGAGGTTTTCAAAGAATCACCTCTTCCTTTATGGCCGGTACCATACCCATTGCGATCCTATTACCCCTTTCACTCTTAATGACGCCATCACGCGCGTTTGCAAACAGTTTGTGTCCTGATCAGACGCGTCGTTACACGACGTCTGATCAGGACCAAAACTATTTGACACTCATATCGATATTTATTAAGGCATACAACCTTAAATCTTAAAACGTGTCTTACAGACAACAATACTGAAGCAGACGACAATAAAGCGGTGAAGGAGTATACATCTCCGAGTAATTTGATCACGAAAGGTTTAAACATGATCACGAGTCTCTTCTCCCTTCTCCGTTCTTGGAGTGGCGGTAAACCAAGATTGTGCTTTCAACATGTCCGTTACAAAGCCCTCCTGCCTATACCAATTTCAAGACCAAAAGTCAAGGTCACAGAGACTTGAAATTTGTATCTGGCACATCTACTACACCTGAATAACATTTATGCCAAGTATCAAATGAATTCGTTTGAAACTGAAGTAGGAGTTGAAAGTACAAAATTTTGCAGACATACCGACCGACAGGCTGATTCCAGTATACCCCCTTCAACTCTGTTTGTAGGGGTATAACTAGACTTTATCACTAAAGGTGATTAATACCCCCACTAGCGCCTAATGTTACAAGAAGCAAATATGTCAAGATAAATGTTGTTGTGTGTACTCCATATGAAATAGAGGCTTCTCCTATGATTTGATTTAATGACCTTCTTTTTGACCATACATAACTCGCATTCATACATTGCCTAGATTCTTTGAACAAATTTTAAAGTCTATACAATGAGATTTTTTTTTGAAATCGGGCCAGGAGTTTCAGAGGTTTTTTTTAGATTTTTTGCACTGTTGCCATGGCAACAAGACCATTTGCACCACCCAATTTTTTTTTTAAAATTTGAAGCTCAAACCAATAGCATGTATCTGAGCAAGTTTGGTAACATTGATTAATTTTTAAAAAAAAATGACCGCAATTACCCATGAGGTTGTGTGGTATAGATAATAGATAATAATGATTACCCTCCATTTGATTCTGATATCTCAGACGACAGGAAAAGATGGTCCTGGGGCTTCAGCCAAATATATTGGGCTTGACTGTCTTGGGCCGGTACACTCTCTTGCTTCTCCTTTTGATGTTCTATTCTCAAACCTGTGAAAACACTCTCAGTTATTACTATTATCAATTTATCATTACTATTACTGATTCTATAAGAATACGATGCAGACATTAATCAGACAGCTCTTGATTCTTTAAGCAGACGTATAACAAATGAATTTAGAAATTATACATAGTGTCTTATTTATCTTTAAACTAAATAATTTACAGTTATAAGCAGCATCTTTATCAGATAGTATCGCAATTTAACCCACTACCCCATAGTCTGTTTCTAGTTTTGAAGACAGGTCAGACCACGTATAGAAAGTTGACAGTAAAGTAGAATGCACCTATGCCCGCCACCAATTAGAATATTGCTTTTTATTTATGCTTTTTGGTGGATTACTAGGAAATAGCAGTGGATTATCACTTGATAATTTTACTGTTTCAAGCAGTGGAATTATCGTTGCACTAGGTTCTTTTATTAATTTTGCTCGTAAGGCTTCCCAAGAATCATAATTCAATGACGTCAAAAAAATAATTCAGTGACGTCATTATTCGGTAAACTGTCACGGGAATGTGTTTGATATCAATTTGGGGCTCAACATGGGATAAATAATGTACTTTCGCTTTCAATTGTCACACAATTTTGCTTAAAAAAGTGGCTTAAAAGCATAAATAAATAGAATAACTGTATTTTTTCAGTGTAAGATTGAATTTAATCCATTGAGTGAACATCAGACTGTTATATTTTCACGAGTGGCTTCGCCACTCGTGAAAATATAACATCTGATGTTCACTCAATGGATTAAATTCTTATCTTTGTAACACTGAAAAAAAAAACCAGTTATCCTCTATGTCATTTTTCATTTCTGGCAAAAACACCTCACCAAAAAGCTGGAAGGTGCTCAACGTGCAGCAGCCAGATTTTAAATGATCACATGTATCCCAGGTTAGGTTTGACTGTACTCCATTGTTCAATTTGATGATCATACAGACTATAGATATATATAGTCTTTTACATCATGCTGTAGTCTGTATCATTGCTCACTATTTCCAGCATGTACATGTATATGTACTTGTCAGTGGCCAGTGAGAGAGTGAGTTTGGCAGGTGAACTCATACAGGGGTAAATACGCTATTCCTACCCATTTACGCGTTAATCTATGCGTAAGAAACGCATAGTGAACGGTTAAATAACGAACGGTTAACGCCTAACGATTTTAAAGCGTTAATAAATGATTATACCAGAGATGTTGCGATGGGTGCGTCAGTTTCCGTTTCACACGGAATGTGCCTTAACTTAAAGCGCCTTTTGATTTACTTTTCAAGAAATGGCTAGGAAACGCGTTTAACGAAACGGATCATAAACGCGTAAAGTGGGTAGGAATAGTGTATTTACCACTGTATAATGCACGAGTCAGTAGTTCTCTGCATGGTTTTCACATGACACTAATGTTAACGTGCAATATATCTGCACCATGGATACTAATGGACATTCTGACTCCATTCTCCCATCCTTAAGGTTGATAAATAGAATGCATTAACTTCTGTTTGAGACTTTGATAAGTTAGTTCTCTACCTCATCCGACCAGCTGATCTGTTGTCTACTATAAGCTGATAAACATACCAAACTCCACCAGGGTTTCTTACTCTATTTACAGGCCACCCTGGTTACATATAGATTATACAAGTAACACACTGTCCCAAAATGAATGATTAAATACTCTACACTGGAATACATTTATATGATTAGAACCGTAACAACAAATTGAAACCTCATCCCTAATGATCTACAAGATACAACACCAACAGTCTATGCCTATCAATCACCAACACCTTACTAGAACCTGAAATATTAACTTTTTTTATCACATAAACTCAAACTCAAAATACAACATGAACTAATTTCCCCCCAGAACTGTAAGATATTGGAGTAGCCTCACAGCTAAAACAAATGAAACCTGGTTCCGAGGTTATATAAAAGTATGGAGTCGAGTCTGAAGTGGTTCTCAAGTATTGATCATCGTCACATTTGATCCTACGCTCAAATCTGACCAAAAGACTCAAGTCAAATGCTTTATTACCATGGACCAAGATGTTCTGAAACACCAGCTGAGACCCGGATTGAACCCAGGTCGCCAGGTTCACATGCACGCTACCACGTCGCTATAAAAGCGTGCTTGCACAGCAAGGCCATTACAAGTGATAAACCTACACGTACACTGTGACATTTATAACTCCCCTGACAATTCCTGAATTTCTATGAATCCGGGTCAAATCCGGCCAAAACTAAATCGGGTCAGGTCAAATGGGCCAAATAATATGCCTCTTGGTCAAATCACCCCAATAATGCTAGGTCAAATGGGCCCTATATTGTAGATATAGCGGACAATTCCTTATTAATTGAATTTTATTTATTAGTTCAGTTTTTTAAGTTTGGAGAGAGAAACTATTGATAAGAGTTTCAAATTAGATATGGAATGCAGTATTCAGAGATAGTATTGGAAATTATCGTCACCTAGCCAAAAAATTACAAACACAGTTTGGATCCTGAGTAGACGCTGTGTTTTGTTTTAAATGTTGTCAGCTGCTTTTAATACTGCAGATCAAAAATATTTATATAGGCACTAATATCAAATAATACATACCGGTACCCTACATACAATGGGGGGGCCAGGTCCGTCAATCAATTACACACTGTGACACTAAGGTAATAAGCCCCATCCCAGTGGAACTCAACTGAATATCTTAGGCAAATTTATAGATGCAATACAGTATTTTCGTTTTATCCATCAGTTATCTATGATCTCTTAATTTGGTATCTACATGTAACACTTTACTAATCAAGACAATGATCTCGAGCCTCCCAAATTCCCAATCAGTCTTTGTTCACGGCGTCTTATCAGCATCAAAACACTTCGAAAATAACAATTGAACTCAGGGCAACAAAAAAGGTACAAAAACACCCCGTTGAGGGCCCCGCGGTTGCCGATTGGTATGTATGAACTATCAAACACACCAAAACCCATGTTGATTTCACTTTTGCGAAGCACAAACAATGGATATTGTTTGCTTGCAACAAACAGCACATGAAACGTGTATCTTATGTATCGAAAAACAGTCATATTCAAATTCAAATAAAAGTTTCGTTTTCCCTTACCAAAACGCAAACAAGACATCGGCCACAGCATCTTGTGTCTCCAGATTTACTTCTGCCTGCATCACCTTCCACCTCTGCCAGACATCTTCTGTTAGTCGTATCGTATGAAATTTCTGCATACGAAGAAGTTATTGTTGTCTTTTTCTTTCTTTAGCAGCCAATCTCGCTGCAGCGCTGAGTACAGGTTTACCACGAGGAGGGTCCATATTTGTTGTTATGGTCACTGATTCTCATTGGTTAACCAGTAACCACTTTGTTTGACAAGAGTTGTCGTTCTTCCCATTCACAAGGTTAAACTCTTTTCTTTGTGTTAGCACAAAGAAATTAAAAAAAAAATATTAAAACGCGAATTTCTTAGATAAAGCCGCTTTCCGTGGAAGAACCACGTACTATGTAGTTCAAATGGGATCCCAAACAACCGTTTTAGGCAGGTTTCCCAAAAGCACAATGCGGCTTTAACTTAAAACCCATTGTTAAATTTGGCGGAAGGTTAAAGCGTAAGTACAGCACTCCCTCTCTACAACGACACCCAATAAGAGACAAAATGTGCGAGCGTTGTTCGGAGGGGGTCGTTATAGGGAGTATACCTTGCAAATAGCTTGAATCCAGATCAGACGCCGCGTAACGCAGATTCGAGCTGTTTGTCACTCGTCATGTTTTTTCCGTCAAAATGTCCATTATGTAACTTTGAGAAAAACAACAGACGACAATTTTAAGCAGACGCCATCGCAGCTGTGAATAGGTGGGGCACAAGTGTCATTGTAAGGAGGGATTCGTTGTTGGGAGGGCCGCTGTAGGGAGGGAACACTGTCTAACGAAATCCTTTATTTGTCTACAATTTACTTAAAGACATTACTCTGGTCCTTTCTGTGATCTCCATCCTCCCTATTGTTCTCATTAGGCGTAAAATTAACTGTAAAAGCATGAGACATGTGACAAAGCCATCTCATTCTGTCTAGAGAGGCCCTGACTCATTCAAACCAAAATATAAAATATGGGTCTCACATTAGATGCTTCACTGATTCTGTACATAGACGGTATTACAGGTATGAGCACAAGTTGCTTGAGCTTTGCCTGACTAGGTGTAATCACTGAATCTTGGTCAAGTAAATGTCTATAAAGACATTTTCTCAGTCCTTTGATGGACTCCCCTTCATTGTTCTCGATAGGCGTGAAAGTAACTCTAAAAGCATACAGCACATGTCATAGCAATCTCATTATCCCTAATGAGGCCCTGACATACTCATATTCAAAGGGTTTTTCAATGGGTATTTCTTGCCAATCTATCAAATTTAAGAGCCGTATGCGGCCCTAAATTGCTTACCTGAGGAAGTATTGTGTTTACTCAATGTAACCTGGAGTTTGCCATTGCATGTATGTGGACTGTTGCATGAAGAAGTTCACTCAGAATCCTTTTGTCATTATTACTATTTGAGCAAAAAATGTAAAATACGGAAATGATATAAATAGTCCTAATAAAGGGTCACCTAAATAATATTCAGTCAAAATGTTATTGAATTCTGGCAAGAGGTTTCAGAGCATAAATTGTTTTTTAAGGCTTTCCGGTAAAAGTTTATGTAAAACTGATAAGCCCCGGGGCAGGTCAATTTTTGACATGCCGGGTCTCATACGAAACGCATCAATGCTAAAGGTATGGGCACAAGATGAATGATTTTGCCAAGACACTGCCTGGCTATACAAATGTATAGTATTCAGTGCAGATCCCAAACATGTATTGATACTGTATATGAGCAGTGCCATGACAAAACCTGCCTTATCGCATTGCAACATTGTACAGACCAAGCACCGTTGTTATCCCAGATTCTTTATCTGAGTTTTGTCTACACTGACAAATATCGTATATAATACATCTACATAATATCCTGTAGATGCATGTGGGTGTCAAACAGTGAAGATCGGGATCAGCCATCGCGTCAAAGACACGGCGGCTGTCCCTGGTCTTGGCTGTGTGCAATGCAATAAGGCATGTTTTGTCATGACACGGCTCAATTATGTAAATGTATAGCACAGTATAGGAACTTCCTTGTTAACCATTTACACAAAAGCTTGTTTCAGGTTTTAAGACAGGTGAGCATTTAAAGTAGGTTGAAGGTAAAGCAGAATGCGCCTTAAGGCGCATTCTGATTTACTTTCAGCCTGCTTTAAACTATCATCTGCTGGACCCTGTACCCAATAGCCTGTTCCAAGGTTTGATTGATTGATTGGTGTTTAAGGCCCATCTATTTCAATGGTCAATTAGTGCCGAGTTTAATTTGAACCGTCATTAGATTACTTTATAATTTGGATTAGATATTAATTGTTTTTAGAAAATCAAATATCCTGGGTATTTCAGCTAGTTCAAATAGCTCCCGAAGGCAACCTGCTTTCTTATTAAGCACAAATCAGAACAATAAAAAAGAATGTGCCTACTTGTATAAGGTTCAAAACAAAATAAACCTTCAGGTTGGACCTCAACTTTAATTAACCCTTTCACTCTCAACGGCGCCTTAAAGCGCGTTTGCAAACAGTTTGGGTCCTGATCAGACGCCGCGTTACGCGGCGTCTGATCAGGACCCAAACTGTGTGACACTCTTATCGATTTCTTTTTAGTCATACAACCTTAAATCTAACTTTCGAACGTGTCTTGCAGACAACAATACTGCAGCAGAGGACAATAAAGCGGTGAAGGGGTAGAAATCTCCCGAATAATTTGGTCGTGAAAGGTTTTAAGGATATACACCAGCAATTCGTGAGACACCTAGTTAACGAAGTGCGATAAATCAAGCATCGTTACTCAACGAAATCGTGCATATCGGTTACCTCCCGTATATACTTTCGGTTTCAAACAATCTTCATTAATCGCGTAATAAAGACGTTAAATGCATGAAAGTGTACTTGATAAATGAAAGTACGTGAATCTTGGTAAATACTCTATCTAATAAGGCTAAGTTAATAACCCAAAACTTCAATCAAATTGAATATGAGCGTGAACCCGAGATCACATAGAAAAAGCCGTCGGCTTATTTAGGCCATTGGTATATGTATGAAAGTGCCTATAGTTTCAAAAGAAGCCTTATAACTTATGCTTTTTTTACCATTGTCTTATTATTCACACCTATTATCTTTTATTGTGAGAAGTTTCATCAATTTATTTCGGGCAGATTTTGATTGAGTTAGTGTTTTCATTGAATTGGAGCCGAAAACAATTTAGAAAAATGCATTTATATCGGGCAACAATCCATACTCTTTGCATCATACTTTCAGTGAGCATCAATTTTTAACTGTTTAATGTTTGTTTGTGCCAATTATTACTTTTAATCATTTTAGAAATGCAAAATAACGCATGCCGACTCTTTGCAGAGAATGGCTACATCATACATTTCAAAAACCCATAGACAAAAAAATACCATTATAACCTATATTTTTCTTTTTGCCATTGTACTTGGATATGTTTGAAGAACCTATTCTGAAATTTTCATAGAGATCCATCGGAGATTTCATTTGGCATCGTATGTCCTTAATAAGACTGTTATAAAAGAATGTCCAATTCTCAATCTTGATAATACTACCTCATCCAGGGAATCCAGTTTTAAAACAGAGGAGCATTTAAAGTAGGGCGAAAGTAAAGCAGAATGTTCCTTAATTAAGACGCATTCTGCTTTACTTTCAGCCTGCTTTAAGCTATCATATGCTGGACCCTTTACCCTATGGCATGTTTAAAGTTTTAAAGACATGTGAGTATTTAAAGTAGGTTGAAAGTAAAGCAGAATTTGCCTTAACTCTTTCCTCCCTAAAGCTTTAAATGGACAATCCCAGTTTCCCTTTTAGTCTAGTCCATTTCTGACTTTTAAGGGTTGTTTTTGTCAATGTTTTGCATTATGACAAACAGTGAAGACCCAGATCAGAGGGCTCCGAAAGGAGCCCTCTGATCTGGGTATTCACTGTTTGCATAGGACAAGTGCTCTTTTCACATGTATACTGTTTGAAAAGGACGCCTATATGCGGGACTAGGGTTCATGCGGGACTAGGGTTCAAAGGGTTAAGGCACATTCTGCATTACTTTCAGCCTGCTTTAAGCTATCATCTGCTGGAATATAGAAACTATTTATTTCACACCTACATCGATGAAACCAATCTAAAGCCCCTCTTTCTACCACGTGCATTTCACGCGTCTGCTACAGTGCTCCCTCTCTACATCAACACCCAATGGGAGGAACAGATTGTGTGTGTTGCTCGGAGGGAGTCGTTATATGGAGGGAAAATAAGATTTGTCTTACATTTGCAAACAGCTTGAATCCAGATCAGACGCCGCGTAACGTTTGTCACTCGTCATTTTATTATATCAAAACGTCAACTTATATGTAACTTTGAGAAAGACAGCAGACGACAAAAAAAGCAGATGACATTGCAGCCATGAAGGGTGTTAATCATAATTGTCCTGTTTAGGGAACTGTGACAAGGGTAGTTGTAAGGGGAAAGTTGTTGTTGGGAAGGCCGTTGTAGGGAGGGAACACTGTATTTTGTTTTGTGGAAATTCAAAGGCTAGAAGGAATTGCAAAAAAAAATCATGTGGTTTCTTTTGTCATTTTATAATTTTATGGTGTGAAATAAATAGGTAATTTAACAGTGTTGAGTACAATACTGAATTCAGTTGGACTCGTACACAGCAGTCATAATCCATATTGGACTCGGCTATCGCCTCGTCCAATATGAATTATGGCTGCTGTGTACTCGTCCAATAGAATTCAGTACTGTACTCAACACTGTTAAATAACCTCTTATTCTCTTGGTTTATGTTTATGACTGTATAAATTGGAACTATTTCTTTCAGTGGAGGAATAAATTAAACATGCTAAAAGGCGCTTCTACAGCGTTCCCTCTCTACAACGGCCCTCCCAACAACGAATCCCTCCTTACAACGACCCTTGTCTCAGTTCCCGAAACAAGACAGTTATGTCTAACACTTTTACTGCTGCAATGTCGTCTGCTTAAAATTGTCGTCTGCTGTTTTTCTTAAAATTACATATAAGTGGACATTTTGATAGAATATAATTATGAGTGACACACAGTTTGGATCCAGATCAGACGCCGCGTTACGCGGCGTCTGATTTGGATTCGAGCTGTTTGCAAATGTAAGCCAAATCTTGATTTTCCCTCTCTATAACGACTCCCTCCAAACAACACACACAATCTGTGTCTCCCACTGGATGTCGTTGTAGAGAAGGAGCACTGTATTTGGTAAAGGGTTAAATGCATGGACGTGCAGTGTTTCAGCTTCTAAAACTTGAGTGATTTGCTTTACTTGATCTTGCTTTAACCCATTATCCCATAGCCTGTTTCTAGTTTTGAAAATAGGAAATTACTTTCAGCAGGTTGAAAGTAAAGATGAATGTGCACTTTCGTTCAGCCTGCTTCAAACTACCATCTGCTATGATATAGGATATTTCTTATGATACATGCCCATGACTGTATAAAGTAGAACTACATGTATATTCTTCAGCGACGGAATGAATCAGGGTATATCTTGATGGGTTACGCTTATTGTTGGGGAGGAGGCTTTAAGACATTTCCTCAGTCCTTTGATGGTCTCACCCCCCCCCCCCCCCCACCGTTCTCACTAGGCATGAAAATACAGGTAAAGCAGGCGTAAAGTGTGCCTAGCCAATGTCACTATTCTCAAGTTGTCAAGAGAGGCCCTGACATACTCACACTCAAGAGTTTTACTAGTGGACAACCTACTCGAAAGACGATCAGAATAGATTTTGGTATTATCTTGTATTCCTGGACAGAATCTTCACAGGCAATCATGCCTTGGTTATCTGTTGGGTAATAAAACTGGCAAATGACCTGTGTTTGACCATTTGACTCTACTGATAAGCCCCATAATTCCCTTCACATTGCGTCTGCAGGAAATATCTGTTTTTGTATTTGATCTTGGTCTACACTGTTTGCTTAAGACAAGCGTACTCTTGACAGATACAGTTTGTTAATGATGTATATAATGTGAAGGTAGATTTCAATGGAATTGTTTTATTGCATCATCAGAGGGCCCCTAGAAGAATCACTCTGATCTGGATCTTCATTGTTTGCAGAGGACAAGTGTACTCTTCACAGGTACACTGTAAATGATGTACAGTATATATGTGACACTATGTTTCAATGGGTGTGTTACAATTGATTTCAACATCACAAAAAGTGAAGACCCCGATCAGAGTACCTCAGAGTACCGGTATTCCTATAAGATCTTAGATCTTGGTCTACACTGTTTGCACAGGACATGTGTACTCCTCATAGACTTCAGTTTATAAATGGTGTAAATATATGGTACTATGTTTCAATGAGTTTGTTGCATTTTATTGAAACATGGCAAACAGCAAAAATTCTGATCAGAGCCCCTATTAGGAGCCTATGGTCTTGGTCTAAACTTAAAAACTGTTCGCATAGTTTCAAATTAAAGTAGAAAATGCTGACGTCTACTCCATGTCTACCCTAAACCAGAATGGTCTTGAAGAGATGATTTCTAACAAGTTGTCATATCATAGGGTACAAGAATCAAACAGCTTTGATATACATGTAAATGGAGTGCTAAGACATGTTTTTTCAACTTCAGCAACACAAAGTTTGAGTTTCAAACAGTACTGATCCAGATCAGAGGCCAGTTAACTTGGCATCTACTCAAGATTCAAACTGTTTGCAATTGTCATCAAGATAGGCTCAGCTGGATTAGATAAAGGATATACTAGTAACTCAATTTCTCCTGGAAAAATTATGGACATTTCCATTTTCAAATTAAGCCTGGTCCATTTTGACTACAGTAAAATCTCTCTATTGCAACCACAAAATAGTAGGCATATACTTTTATAAAAGACAGGTGACAGCTTAAATAAATGTGAAAGTAAAACAGAAAGCTCACTTTGCTTTAAGCAACGACCCATTAAGTACCTTTTAACACACTTTAGTGGTAAAAAAAATGATGTTTAACTGTATTCGATTTTTACAATATATTTCAAAATGACTATCGGTGTAGATCTTAAGGACCCCTCTGATCCGAGTCTACTTGTCCACTGGAAGTTTCAGGGGGTAATGAGTTAAAAGATGAAATATTATACAGTTATTAAACGGCCAGTTGTTGCTTATTGGCACAAGTTAGCCATAATGGCATAAGGGCCTTGGCCCGAGTGCCAATAAGCAATGACGGCCCGTCTTGGTCGTTTAGCGATTTGTTTATTGTATACCTGGCTCCAAATTAACAAATATGTAGATTGTTTGAATGTTTACGTAAAGCGCGGCCGTTATAGAAACCAAATGACGTCATCTTTAGAATTGTTGGCCATTTTGAATGTTACGTTGCTAACGTTTACACGTGCATAATATATGTAGCGCGTTCAAGTACCATATTCATTGCATCAGAAAACGGTAACAATTTACCTTTAACGACCGTTTGGCTGTTACGATTGCGAACGACAGGAACGGTCTCAGAGGTAGTTAGCCATCGCCAACAAGGAAAACAAAATGAATTTAATAAAACCAGCGAACAGTCCTGACTTAACTTCTCATCAATAAACCAACATTTTCCGATACGTAATGTATCAAACAAAGCAGCTTACATCCGAGCAGCCAAATCTTATTTTTATATGTGGTAAAATTGATGCATTTAAGTCGATTAGTACACTTTTGCTTGTTTTATTTTGATTCGTACATAAATTGTTCCTACCCTTGAAAAGTTAATAAACATGGGGGCGCAATGAGTTATTATTGAAGAGAATTGGTGAACGTTAGATGTCGTACTATATGGGTTGTTTGCATCGGTTAACGTTGCTGTTCGCTGATACGGTACTTGAACGCGCTACTGTTGCCCCCGGGCCAATAACTGGATGCAGTCCAATAACCGGTTACTGGACTGCTTATCAATAACTTTGTGTCAATAAAATGCCTATGTTTGCATGTATGGTGTGACGTTTCATTAGAATCATTTGAAGAAACAATTAAAATTTGAGATCAAGTCAGAGTTCATTCTCAAGCATTTGATATAACCTTGGCCCAGGGCTTATAAAGCATCGAGTTGAGCTAGTTTGTTCTCAAGCATTTGATAAGCATGGACTTGGGTGTTTTAAAGTAGGAAGTGCATGATTCAGACATTACTGTATATATATTCAATCTGTAAATAGGCATTTGATATTTCTTTACCGTAGCAGATGATAGCTTAAACTAGAATAAGGCTATGGGGTAAAGGGTTAACACGAGAGAAAGGGTTTAGGATGTAAGTTATAGCATAACCCTTTCCCCCATAGAAGCATCTTTGAGCGCATTCAGTTTATGCCTCCGCTGAAGAAAATAGTTCCAATTTATACAGTCCTGAATATGTATCATAAGGAATATTTTCTTTATTCGAGCAGGTAGTAGCTTAAAGCAGGCAAAAAGTAAAGCAGAATGCGCCGTAATGTGCATTCCGATTTACTTTCAACCTGCTTTAAGTAGTCGCCTATTTTCAAAACTAGAAACAGGCTATGGGGGAAACGGTTAAAGCAGGAGGCAAGTAAAGCAGAAATCTTTTATAAACAGGCAACAGCTAAACTATTTTAATAACAGATTATTGAAACTTTGCCAAATGCCTGGGCTTTGATAAGCACAATGACATTTTAATTACCATTTGGGTAGGTGTAATAGTAAAGGAATGTTGCGACAAGTTACAGCAAAATCACAACATACCAATCACAGGTAATTACATTTTGTATGTGGAAAAAATGACACCTGGACATCTAGACTTGACAATTCACTCATTACCCCATAACCAGTTTCCAAAACTAGTTTAAGGTTAACTAGTTACCACTTCTATACTCAAAATTATCTTTTTGTGATGTAGGTAGAGGAACTTAGATGGAAGAAAGACTTGACCCATGACCCCATAATACACCTTTTTACTCCTTTAATTTATTCTTTCACTCATGAAAATAGTTCCATTTTATAGTCATAAGAAATAGTTTTTATATCCTGGTTGGTGGTATGTTAAAGCAGGATGAAAGTTAAGCAGAATGCGCCTTAAGGCACATTCTGTTTTACTTTAAACGGTAAACCTGCAATAAGTGGTCACCTATCTTCAAAACTAGAAACCGACTATGGGGGTAAAGGGATAAATAAACAGCTTATAGGTAATAAGTGCTAGTACTCCATCTATAGGACAAATATTGCAAGACAGCCAGTTATTTTATTACAAATTTATTGTATAAAAATATATGTACAGCTATAATACACAATATCTAAAATACTGTTTGTAAAACTAGTCTAAATGCTACAATGCTGGACTACCCTACTGAAGTGCCTCGCCGCTGACATCTACCATAGCCCCGTGACAACAGATGCTACCCCTCCCCAATTGATCTAAATTGTTGAACAATAAACTTGCGTTTAGCAGCCACTGCAGAATTACTACAGCAGCTTTAAGTAAAACTGTTATACAGAAAGCTTCTACAGGATTGGAGCTTTATGGATGACACTCGTCTTGTATTAACCAACATCAGGCTGAATTGTCGGCAAATTCAAAACTAGTAGACAAGCTTTTTAATCTAAAGAAATGTTGGATATGAGTGGCAAACAGTTTGGAACCAGATCAGACTGCATCACACCGTCTGATCAGGATCCAAACTGTTAGCAAAGTCCCGCTCATCTGAAAAATTACATTTTTATCTTCAAATGCTCAATTTTTTGCAAAAAGTAAATTATCAGACTTCTAGTATAACAGGATATTCCTATAGAACTTACATACAGTTCACCTACATGGAATAATAACCAGTCTTAACCTATTATCCCATAAATACGCCTTTAATTTTTTCCTCCACTGAAAATATTTTTGATTTATACATTCATGAACATTCGCCTAAAGCAATATTTTCTATATTCTAGCAGATAGTAGCTTAAAGCAGATTAAAAGTAAAGCAGAATGTGCCTTAAGGCACATTCTGCTATTACTTTTAATCTGCTTTAAGTGGTCACCTGTCTTCCTGATTCTTCATTAATTCCAAACGTTTAAATTTCTTTTATGATAGATATTTTATGCTGCCATCACTGGGACCAGGAGGTCAGAGCGAGCACACGGACACATATTGTTTTCACATGATTAGTTTCAAATAGACCACAAAACACTGACAGAAAAAATACCACAATTCTGAGATGTAGATAAAACTGAGACAGAAAATCTATAAACATTTACCATTTTTCAAAAAACCCACTGAGATTCAACTTTCATAATTGTGATTTTTTCCCCCCCGTGTTTTGAGTCATTTCACACAAAGCTGTTTGTTAAATTTTAGAATTAACCAATATATTTACTGACAATCAGTTCATATGTTGCTACGAAATTCTAAAAACTTGAAAAACACAAATGTTAAACAGAAGGCATTCAAAACAGAGAAGCAAAAAAAATAAATAGAATTTCAACTATGATTGAAGTTTGGAATGAAACTTTGGTCATGAGGTAAATGCAAGAAAGCACTACATGTCTAAATGCCATACCACTAGCACTACAATAATGTTTTAGAATGAACTATGAGCTAGATTTGAATGCCTTCACATTCAACACACAAATGCAGCATTTGCTTGGCCAACTTGGTAAAAATTAACTTAAGAACTTTCATATTAACTAAAACCTATCAATGATGTCACAAATGCTGACTGCATAGATTCAATAGACTTGTACAGTTTGTTAGACAGGGCTCCAGATATGAGTTCAGTGACAAACTTGTTGGCTACCTATTCTGGAATATAGTGGATAAAACAGTTTGGAGCCTGATCAGATGCCGGGTTACTGGGCGTCAGATCTGGCTCAAAACTGTTTGGAAATAAGTTTTACTTGTTGTGAATACTAAATTTGCTTTACAAGATTCTTGAGGTGTTGCAGTATAGGATAAAATAGAAATATGTACTTATATAATTTGAAATATCTAGGGCCCTGTCTCAACTAATGGATTCTCCTGAACGTAACAATTTCTTCCTGATGCTTTTAACAAGTTTGGTTCCAGTTATGAGTAGCTGGCAACCAGACAGATGTAACAGTAACATGATCACAGATACACAACAGAACAGATGATTGGTGGAAATAAATAAATGATGAGTAATGAAAGCCACGATGGGTAACACACACCACCCCTCTCGACCAGTCAAATCACAGCCTCACAAATATCACCAGTGTAGCTTGGTTTGAGACTAGCTTAAGTCAAACCATTATGAGTTGGAGCCAGCAACAGCCATTTCCTTTATCAGTTCAGATTTGAGCTCAGGAATGGTGCTGATTTTCATCAATTTTGAGCTTGAGTATTTGGTCCGCACAGCCTGAAAGGTGAAATAAAGTGAAATCTATCATACAAATCACAACTAAGCCAAATATTCCAAAGGGATTTTTACAATCTATATATTTTGACAATTTAACAGTAAAGGTGAGCAGGGTTGTGGCTTGCTGAAAGTTGCCAAAGCATAGTTTTGATTAGCTTTACTGATGTCACAATTTCATGAGACACAGAATAACGAAATTCCTTTTGTAAATATACAAGTTTTAAAACGCTGATATTGGGTCCAGGGATTTCCCCAGGATTTCCTGAAGGCATGTTGAATTTGGGACATAGGGGGAGGGTGCGGGAGGGCTCCCCCTCCGACGCTGTGACGAAAAATTTTGCCCTTTAAACAATGAAATAGTGCATTTTTAGCAATACATATATGTAGTGTATACTATAGTGTATTTATATGGAAATGGCTGAAATAAGTATTATTCTGTTTGCAAGAACTAGTGTGTGTAGGGTTTTTGTTTTCAAGTTCAGCACCAATATTTAAGTTACAACTCGATCATACCGTAACTAAAGTTTACAATAATACCTGCTGATCTCCCAGTACAGTTGCTGACTGCATCTTGCATTAACTAGTATTCCATTATTTTGCAACAAAGTATTACATTGTAAAGCCTTACAGGTTGTAAAAACACAAAAATTATAGATAGCTGAAACACATTAATTCACTTATTTTATACATAATTATACAAAAAAAAAATATCCAGAAACTATGAATGCCTGGACCTATGGAAAAAGTGTAGACCCAGTCTGATCTCCTGGGTGAGTCCTCTGATCAGCGTCAGTGCCATTTACAAGATTGTAAATTCTTTGGAAGAATTATTTTTGACAGAAACCGCAAACAAAATGTAGTCTTTTAACCAAAATGGAAAAGTCTTTTTTTTAAATCAGTATTTGAAAGTTTAAAGCATGTGAAATGTACACACCTTTTCATTTTTCTCTGCCATACACACTACACTACTGTAACTGTCACACTCAATCAGATAATACACACAAATACTAGAAATGCTCACTTTTGCTTTCAAATAAATAAATAAATTCTGAAATAGGAATGCAGAAACAAGTAGATAGAGCATGTGCTGCAAACAGTAGATCCAGAACAGGAAGCCCCTGATCAGGTTAGAACTGGTTGTCTTAATTCATTTTCATGGAAAAACATTCATAAGTCTCATAAACTAAAAGAATTTATTTGAAAAAGTTTAACATTAACTTGCCATACACAGTCAAACATACACACAAACACATACCCTTACTTAGAATTAATCACAGTGCATGATTGTATAATGTGATTTGAATGTATAATGTTTTACCTCTTATTCCTCATAGTCATTTGAGATAAGTTTTTATGCCTTTACTATTCCCTTGAAGTTAAAGTAAATAATTTTTATTTTATCGAAGACAGGTTCTATCTAGATACTGTAATATAATAGAGGTCTAGTTAAAAAAAAAAAAAAACTTTTTTTCCATTATTTTTTTTTTTTTATGTATCAAGAACCTGTGGGTTAAGAGCATATAAAATTTCACTGCATCCCGACAAGTTAATGTCTAATGGAGGATTCAATTTTACTTTAAGCCTGGCCTAAACAACCATCCATCATAAAAACAGAAAACCAATTTAACTTTGTGAAGAATTAAGATGGTATGGTATGACTGTGTCACGGGATAAATCCAGGTCTACTTAAATATTTGTTGTCACGATTTTCTTTTTCAATATTTCATCACCAAGTATTCAATTTCTATATATACCAAAAATGCCAGAATGCAGATTCCTCGTTTCCCGCGTGTATGTTATGCCTTTGTTCTTAAAAAAAACTTATTTCCCGAAACTCCCACGAAAAACGTCTTCCGCGTCGCTAGCGATTTCATACGAATAAGTGCAAATTTTAACCATCGTAATTTATGTTAATTTCACTAGTATCAAAGCTGTCTTTCTAAATGGAAGTATATAACGACTAATCTAATTGGATGTTTTCTAAAGGACGCTGGGAGTTACCTTTTTGATAACCAATAAAACAAGTAAAGACATGCGTCAAAAGTTCGAAGCGTGCCGCGCAATTGGATTTCATTTCGGAAGTTTGGAATACTGTTTGTGTCTGTTACGTGATTATTAATACGGAGTTGTCGAGGAAATCAATTCTTAAAGGTAATTAATATCCATCTAAAATGTTCGTTTGTTCAATATATTCGTAGAATTTTCTTATTTAATAGGCCCCGTAACGAGTATATTTTTCCGAGGCGACAAGCGATTCCGCCGCTGTTACTCTCGTCTCAATAAACGCGGCGAATGTTCAGTCCGCAAAATGGTAAAACATCTTCTTAAAGTTTAGATCGGGGACAAATAATGTCTGAGATTCCGGTTTCGGTTAGTATTCATCTTTCTTTCAGCGTTATTCGTAGCTTGTTTTCCGAAAATCATGTTGCAGAAGTCCGCCATTGCCAGTACTAACGGTTTATGAAGCGTCAATTAAAAGTTAATCTCGGTCAAACAGAAATAATCCAAGACCCTGTCAATCACCGTTTCGATAGGGAAATTCGGCTTTGTGATTGGTTGATGATGCTATGCTCACGCCCGACACGCGTGACGGTGTTTGACATATGAAACAATTTACTCGAGTACACAACACAGAGCCGTTATTAAGGCTAGTCGCTTTACAGATTAAGGCATGTCGGCAAGATCAAAGCATGTCGCGAAGAGACCGCCTGGAAGGAAGGCATGTCGCTCGCGACAGACGAAAACGGCCTGGGGAAATCCCTGGGGACTAATGTAACTGGTGAAGAATTCATTATGGGGTTTTATAGTGATTCCTGTTTCAGCAGTCTCGACCGAGTTCTGTTTATCCAAAAGCACAATTTTAACACATTCAACCCTAGCGACAAGTATACTCCTCATTGACAGTGTACCTGTGATGAATACACTAGTCCTATGCAAACAATTATATCCCTGATCAGAGGGCTCCTTAAGGAGCCCTCTGATTAGGGTCTACACTGTCATTTTGAAATTTATAGTGAAATTAACCCTAAATTGTCAAAAAATTGACAAAAATGGACTAGACTTATTTTGAAATTGGAATTGTCCATTAAAAGTGTCAGGGTGAATGTGTTTAGTTGAGCCTGGGCAATGCCCTACTATTCTTGATATTCTGTTTTTTGGCATGCCTTCTGTACAGCACTGATAGGCCTTGGTTTAAAGTCTCATCAGAAGGACAAGGTCCGGTGGATTGAACTCTGAATTAGGACCCTGGATTGGCAGTTTAACCTGTCAACACGAGATCACATCTGCATGTTTCTAGTATTGACGACAGGTGAATACTTACAGCAGATTGAATGTCAAGAAGAATGCTTTCAATGAGCATTGAACTACAATCTGTATTAGGGTTAGGGCATTGAACTACAATCTGTATTAGGGTTAGGGCATTGAACTACACAATCTGTATTAGGGTTAGGGCATTGAACTACAATCTGTATTAGGGTTAGGGCATAGATCATTTTTCTAATTGTAGAAATTAGAATTAACTATAAATGGAGAAAATGTTATTTTTCCGCGATTAAAAGCAAACGCATTGCAATAAACTGTTGAAAATGACAATTTGTTGACAATGCTGGTAATCTTAATTTGAGTGGCAAACAGTTTGAAGCCTGATCAGACGCCAGGTTACCCCGCATTCTGATCTGGCTCCAAACTGTTTGCAATGGAAATAATGGTTTTAGCATGAATATGTTGATTGGGAAAGAATATGGTTTTTCACTGTAATGCATGTTTGATAAGTTATACAAGTGATGAGTAACTTACTGTGAATTTGCTGGTTTCGGCCTTGATGACTAGACTGGCTAATTTACACATTAAAGGTACCAACTCCTTCTCCGAGTATGAACTGTAGTGGGTCAGTGTCTCCGTCTGAAAATAATAGGTCACTTTAGTAATAAATATTGGCTTTAATAATAAGAGCTGTACAACTTGAGCTGTGGCAGCAAGATAAACAATGACCTCTAGCTGCATGAATCAAATAGGCCAAACATGATCATTTAAAGTTCAACTGGTTGTATACTAGAAAGGTATTTTTGCAATAATATAATTTTCTTTATGATGTGAATAAAACATGTTTAAATACAAACTGATTAATTTACAAAACACTAAATTGTTAATTTTTTTCAATACTTCAGCTGTTGGCATTGTGAGGTGAAACTTTCATACCAGGCACATTCATTAACTCTTTGCATACTAGCAGCAGATTTATGTGCTACAGTGATTACCTTTGCAAACAGTTTGAATCTTGATGAGACGCAGCGTAATGCGGTGTCTCATCAGGATCCAAACTGTTTAAAACTTTGATCCTATATTGAAAAGAAATATAGAAAATCTGTTTTAGAACAGCAGACGACAATTGTTGCAGACTAAAAAATTACCCTACATGCAGTTAACCTAAATGAAGCTTCCTTTGATTTTGCATTTATTCATGGATGTGATTTTTTTTTATAATTTCAATTTTTAGCTTTCAGAATATTTGCAGTATTTAGTTATGGCTCTGCACAAGTCTTTTTTTGAGACCATAACACACTTTATATATAGTAACATGTGTATTGCAGTGCTCCAGATAAGGGGAGTATTTTAAAAACTGAAGTCTTTATTTCTGGATTAACCCTATGGTGTCACTACTCATTAGAATCGTCTCGAGACAATTCAAATTTGAAGTTACACCATAGGATTTGATGCCGAGATGAGCGAGAAAATGCTGGATTTGTTCAGTTTACGTCCTCTTATCTGGAGCAGTGTTGACACATGAACATTGTTTTTCACATCTTCATTTGACATGTGAATTGTATTTTTCTGAAATTCAGCCAATGTTTCAGGTAGTTTGAAAATACAAGCAGATTTGGTAAATTCAGTAATTTTCTGTCACTTCTTAGTTAAATAATGTGAAGATTTACTTTTCAGCAGCTTCAATAAACGCTGCATGACATGGGACATTTCTCCACTGAAGAAAACAAGTTTTCACTTTATAGTCAGGAATATGCACCATTAGAAATATTTTCTATATTTTAGCAGATTGTAGCTTAAGGCAAGCTGAGAGTGAGGCAGGTTGCACCTTAAAGTGCATTCTGCTTTACTTCCATTTTGCCTTGAGTGATCATCTTTCTTCAATATTAGAAAGAGGCTAAAGGGTAATGGGTTAAGTATGACATATTTCTTGTCCCCTCTTAAACTTCAAGAGCCTTGCCAAGTTGCCATACATTGTAGCACTTACCCATTTACTTCCATCGAGTAGTTTCATGGAGAGACTAAGGGCTGCAGCAGCTATCTGAGAGGGGCAGTAGTGTACCATGTCATATTCTGTTATAGTTAACTCCATCAGATACTTGGCTAGTGTGTGTTTGTTGGCATCAACCTGTACAGAAAGACACATTGTAAAATAATGCATTTCCAGATTTATGGTAGCTGAAGGCAGGTTGAAACTACAGAAGGCCTCTCTATCCTGCTTCATAAAGGCTATGTGGTTAAACTTAATAATTTAAAACCGGTGCCGGGTCCAAAAAGTGCCACCTTTAAACTAGCCATCACGTCCACTGAGCTGCATACAGACCAAGGGCTGGGTTTATTTGTGTGAAGTTATTGCATACTGCATTCATTCATGGTGAACCGGGACACAACAAAATCGTCAACTTTGACATGGCCCAAGTTTCTGACCTTGATCCAAGGTCTTAAATTGCTGTACATGGTCTCAAAGTGGTGAACATTTTTATCAAATTGCTCCAAAATACATTCCTGCATGTACGAGTTAAGGAGCAGACATGGTTTAGGACAGACAAGGAGCGGACATGTTTTAGGACAGACAGAGATTATTATATATGCCGCCAATTTGGGGGCATAAGAATGTGCATAATTTAAATGGATTCATATAATAGTCCGGGTCCATGCTCAAATTTGACCAATCAAGTATCTTACATTCAACCCAAAAGCTGCTTTATAAGCATAGGGCTTGATTTTCTACTAAGACAATAGTTAAATTTCAACATAATCACTGAATTTTTTTATTGGTAGCCAACAAGTTATCTTGCAGCAGTTCACATAGACATTGTGATAATATCAGCTAACAGATTTTCTTACCTGTCCTGCTTTAGAGTTCCTTCGGAGAAAATGCAAACAAAGTGGTCTACCAAAGCTGAAGTCTAATGCACGAAGAATTTTCTGCTCCATTTCTAAGATTTCTTTCTTAGTGTATGCATTGTCGGTTATGTACACAAAGTCTGCCACCTCTGGGGCATACATTTCCTCATACTTTGAAGCTATCAACATGGCGGTCACTCCTACAAGCTGCAACTTGTTTCTAGTAGCGTGGAAAATCTGAAAATAAATATTCAGATATAACAATATGTGTTTGTGAAACACTATGGCCCCTGATGTGACCATGACCTCTAAATCATAGTGAATGACCTTTGACTTGTGTTGAAAATGACCAAACTGAGATCAAGAGCTTCTAATGTTGAGTACACATGCAATATATGAAGTCTGTATCACATGTAATTAAACTGCAGAGTAACTTCCTTCCTTCTGATTGACTAACGAGTCATAGACATGAACCGATGTATCCTGTGAACGTAGAAATGCACCTATTTCATTGGCTGAAATGTCCCCGAGTTATGCTTCACAGAAAGTAATATGACTGACTGCTGGACAGTATTAAGGGCATTTAATCGTGTATTCTTTATCAGTCCACTAACTTTGGCTACGGAGCTATCGGGGTTAAGATTTCTTGACTGTCAGAAATGGGACGTTATTTACACTCAGTGTCATCTATTGTGACTAGGGGTGACTATTGAGGTCAAAAAGACTATCCTGATAGTATTGCGATAGTCAATAAACTATTGCGATACTATCACAATAGTTGTTTTAATAACTATTTTCTTATAAACAGGCTTGTTTAGCTAGCTTGGAAGCCGTGTTCTGAGGGAAGTTTTCATTGAGTTCGCTATTGCCACAGACAGGTGTTTACGTTTCATGTGATTGATTAAATTGGATGCGTTTCCACCAAGTTTTATATTACAGTTTCTACATGCAACTTTTGTCTGATCTACTGTGTCGTTTTGCTTGACGAAGCCAAAGTGCTGCCAAACTGCAGCTTTACCTTTCTTGTCGTCAACAATTTCCTCTTCGTCTGCCATTTTCACTAGTTTCAGTTTACACTAAGATCGAATGGTCTGCCCGCGTCTCGTTTTCGAGAACCAGGATTCAAATTAATTCAATCTTTATAGTCTTATTACTAATCTAAAATGATTTAATGTATGCGGAAAAGACGTATATAAGTTACGAACTAAATTAATTAAATGGTAAATGATTCTACGTCATTGATTCTCATTTCCGTATTTTCCACCCGGACTCGGCCTTTAACTTCGTAAAAACATGTGATCATATCGTCTGGACGCTTTACGGTAAACTAATAAGAGATAAATGCAAGCGTTTGTCGATTGATTTTAATAAACAATTAGTAAAATCAGCTGATTCCGACAAAAGAGTTTTCCACTAAAAGAAAGTATCACTATCGATAGTTGTAGTAACTATCGGCAATAGTATCGACTTTCAAATTTTTTTATCTAATTATTGCTATCGGAGCCAGTACTATTGCAATAGTTCGATAGGTCGACCTATCGTTACACCTCTAATTTTGACATGATTTTGTTGTCATTTATAGAGCGCTGTACACCATAAATGTCCGAAATATTTTGTTTGACAGTAAAAACTTAGAAGTATACTAATTTCTTTATACGGTTTCTTCCCAAGGGTTGTGACGATTTACTCCCGGCTGGTAAAATCAAGTAACCCTTGCCTAATGGCTTGGGCAGCATGACCATAGACTTGCTTTCCTCTAGCTTTTGGCAGAGGGGATAATATAGACATCTATGCTATGACAATTGAATTACAGAACTGCTGCAATGTCTCAATCTGTATTCCAAATTGGGTTGATCTAGCACATACTTATCAAACAGGGATAAAACGAAAACTTATTAACCCATAAATGCAACTTCATGTCTTTAATTTATATAATTTAATTAAATTGTATTTGATTAATTTCCCCATTGAAGAAAATAGCTCCACTTTATAGTCCTGAAAATGCAGCATAAGAAATATCTTCTATATCCTCACAGATCACCTTATGCCTTACTTATAGCCTGCTTTAAGTGGTCACTTAATTTCAAAACTAGAAACAGGCTATGGGGTAATAGGTTAAAGCTACATCCATAATGCAGACAATGGCAGTAAAGCAAGACTTTACCTGTAAGAATCTGTCTATGATGGCAACTGTGAGGTAGAGCGTCTCCTGTAACAGGTGGAATCTGTGGTGGACCTGACATAACCAGTCTATAAGAATTGCACGCATCTTCCCCGTGATCTCCTGGCTTTCCAGATAATTCACTTTAATTGGATATTTTTTCTGCCAGGGGAAAGAAAAAACAAACTTAACTCTTTGCACTCTAGAGTCTAGGAACCGAGTGAATTAATCTATGCAAATGTGACGCTCAGGGCTGCCATTTATCCGGAGTGTTCCTAAATCTTAGGATTTTTTTCCTACTACATTGGTAGCTTAAAGCAGGCTGAAAAGTCAAGCAGAATGCGCCCTTAGGCGCATTCTGCTTTACTTCCAGTCTGCTTTAAGTAGTCACAAGCCAACAAAACTGAAATAGGCTATGAGGTAAAGGAACGATTTGTAATATCGCACTTGAAAAATGCAAATTTGGAAATCTTAGGATTTTTCATGTCAACTTATGGCAGCCCTGGAAGCTGCTTTAACAAAATATTTGATCCACTTTTGAATATTTTTTTTTAGAACAGACAATTGTCATACAAAATATTAAAAGTACCCATTAAGCAAAGAGTTGATTTTTCATAATAAAATAGCTGACTAGGGCTAGATATTGGGTTAACTAATTTACCAACGCCCTTTTTTTCACCCGATTTTGCATCATTGTACCATTTCATTTCTTTTCTATGTACATTGATCAGTTTTTGCCAACTTTAGCTAATTTGATTTCATACAGGGAAACGGATACATAGGAACCTGGGCAATGCCCTACTGTCACTTTTTGATAGAGCCCTCTGGTTTTTTTGCATGCCTAGAGAATACACAGAAACATTAAAGCTTGCAAAAAACATGCTACTGTAGGGGATCAAACTCTGGTCCCATGGATTCGCTGTGTAACATGTTTCATTAGTTGATGGAGCACCTTCATAAATCTTGACATTGTGAGGTATTGTAATAAACTAAATCACTTCAGGGATTACCTCTGTTCAAGACAAGTGGACATGAAAACTTCCTTGTTAGATCATTTTCACCATTCCCTGACAGCCAGTAAAACAGAAATTATGTTGAAATGTAAAGGTTTAATGCTATACATGTTGCATGTTGGGTAATTTTTTCTTCGCAACAATGGTAAACAGTTTTGATCCTGATGAGACACCGCGTTATGCTGCTTCTCATCTTGATCCAATCTGTTTACATAGTAATCACTGTGGCAGGCATATCTGCCGCTAGTGTGCAAAGAGTTAATGCTTGAAAAAGTTTCTTTTAACACATCTCATAGCCATGATGTTTTGAAAACAGATGACCACTTAAAGCAGGTCGGTAGTTAAGCAAAATGTGCTGTTAGGCACATTTTGCTTTACTTTCAGTCTGCTTTTAGCTACCATCTGCTATGATAAAGAATATGTTTCTCATGGGGCATATTCACACTATAAAAGGATTATTTTCTCAAGTGGAAGAATTAAAGGCGTAAAAAGGTGTGTTTATAGGGCAATGGGTCAAGGAAGAATATTTAATTCATACTACTTATAATTCAACTCCAGCATGTAAGATTACTTACCTCTAATATTCTCATGTAATCATAAATATCATTGACGTATTCGCTGACTAGTTGTGGGTTATCTTTGTCATTGGCATCTATATCTTGTACATTTAATAGTAAGGCCTTTGAGAAAGCTTCAGCATCTGACTCAATCTCCATAGGAGTGGGTGCATTTGGCTGTGGGTGCACTGTGGCAGTGGGAATGGCAGTAGACTTTGGCATGGCGGGAGCTGCTGGCTCCAAGAAAACAAATGCTTCTTGTTCCTGTAGAGATAAAAACATTGCAGTGAACCCCTCAAGACACATGATTGCCCTTAACATACAGAGGCATACTTATGAAACCTTTGATAACACCCTCACATAAGCAGTATAGAACATCTGGGTCCAAGGGTATAAAACTTTTGAGTAGAGTCTGCAATCGTTCTCAAGCATTTGATCGGTCAGATTTGAGCTCAGACTCAACTCGAACGCAATATAACCTAGGAGCCGATACTAACTGATGTTGAAATGTACCTAAAGCAGGATCTTTTAAATTTACTTTTATCCAGCTTCAAGTGGCCATCTGTCGAATTTTTCCTCCACAGCAAAGCGTAAATTAGCTAATAACAAATTATTTTCAAGGCAGGAAACTACTTCATTCAAAACAAAAGCAAAACGTAACTCAAGTGCATTTCTACTTTCAAAACCATTATAGGCAGTGGCGCCTTAGGCACATGGTTGGTCTGAATTGTCTCTACGAAACTTTATGAACAATTTATAATACAGTTTGTAGTTTGATATTATGAAGTGTCAAATATTTTAATTATAGTACTAGATTTTTATTTCTACATTTTGGTGATTTTAAGTAACATTTCAACCAATTACCCCATAAATACGCCTTTAATTTTTTCATCCTCTTAGAAAAATAGTTCTAATTTATACAGACATAAATATGGAACAATATTTTCTATATTCTAGAAAATGGTAGCTTAAAGCAGACTGAAAGTAAAGCAGAATGTGCCTTAAGGCACATTCTGCTTTACTTTCAACCTGCTTTAAGTGGTCACCTATATTAAAAACTAGAAACAATGTGTTAATTTTTTTTTAATAGTACATACCTGTGTGATGACTTTACTGTTAACCTCTGTAACTGACTTCAAGTCAGTTGTGGCCTTCTGTTTGGTGAGTGCCTTCTGTTGGTGAGAACTGAGCTGAATAATTTCCTTCTTGATAGGTCCCTGGCCTCGTACTTTCTTAGTCCCCTCCGATATGGTTATGGCAGAGACTTTGTTGCCTATGTCACCTAGTGTGTTTCTTTGATCTGGATAAGCTGTGCGTGGTCGTAGACCTGCTTTAGATGGTGGCACCATATTGTCTGTGTTGTCCCTATTTGCATTGATCTGTGCAAGTTTGGCATTTGCCAGATTGGCCTGAAATAGAATATAATTGCAAGTAAATCATAACAATATGTGAAGGGATAACAATCCCTGCCTCTAGATAAGGGGGGTATTTCATAAACACAAATCTTTATTCTGCTTTAAACTCTATGGTGTCACTACTCATTAGAATCGTCTCGAAGAGACGATTCTAATGAATAGTAACACCATAGGATTTGATGCTAAAATAAGTGAAAAAATGTTGGATTTGTACAGTTTACTCACTCTTATCTGGAGCCCTGCATGATCAGAGTTATGCAGATAACTCCTGCAGAGGCCCCTAATTTACTGTATACACCACAAACAAATAAGCAAGCTAATAAGAATAGTGTTACGACCTGTTAGCGTGTGGGATAACAGCACTGGTTGGCAAGTGCCAAAGTTTTTAGGCGCTGGGGTCTCGGATTTAAAGCGCAGGAAAAAATGTATTTATAACAATTTCCATTCATGGCTTCCCAATCTTGTTTACACACAAGGTCGCACATATTTTCAGTCTAAATTTGGATTGAGAAACTGAAACATCAATTCTTTAAATTTATAAGATAGCTCTAGCCTCGGTGGTAGAGCGTCCGCTTTCGAGGCGGGAGGTTGTGGGTTCGACCCCCAGCCGGGTATTACCAAAGACCATTATAAAAATGTTATTGTATACCTTACTATAAATAGTAACAGATTTTGCTATGATGACAATGCAATACGCCCTTGCTGAGCGGGCCAATAACCGGATGCAGTCCAATTACAGGTTATTTGGACTGCATCCGGTTATTGGCCCGGGGGACAACAGAATTTATGAACGTAAAAACGTTAGCAACGTAACGTTCAAAATGGCCAACGTTCGTTGAAGATGACGTCATTTGATTTCTATAACGGCCGCGCTTATGTAAACATTCAAACAATATATACGTATTCGTTGATTTTGAACCAGGTATACAATAAACAAGTCATTAAACGGCCGAGGGTGGGCCGTCGTTGCTTATTGGCACTCGTTAGCCACATTGGCCAAGGCCCTCGTGTCATTATGGCTAACTTGTGCCAATAAGCAACGACGGCCGAGGGTGTTTAATAACTGTATAGTACTATAAGCTCCTTGCCCAGCGTTTTTTTTTCCACCCAATTGGGAACTGGTCCGGTACCCCTCAGATTGGGAATTCAAGTCAAATTGGGAAAAACGAGTTTTGAAATGATAACGCAGAAATTGGGAATTTAAGTTACTAAACCGTTAGAACTGTTTATGATGGTAAACATGGTGTAGAAACTAAATCTACGCTGGGTGTGTTATTCACAGTAGACGCTGTTGCGGCTGAGAGTCGGACAGAGTTGATTGTCTTGGTAAAATTCAAAATCGTATCTTATCTCTGGATACTGCCAATCACGCTCGCGAGTGTTAAAGGCAGTGATCTAGATTCAAGTTTTTCATTATCGTCTTGTTCAAAACAATTCTGTAATGCATGTACTTTGAATTATGGATCAGGGGGCGTTTTGACCTGCAACCAAACAATCCTGATCCATAATTCAAAGTACATGCAAGGAGCTAATAGTACTATACAGTTATTAAACGGCCGAGGGTGGGCCGTCGTTGCTTATTGGCACAAGTTAGCCATAATGGCACGAGGGCCTTGGCCCGAGTGCCAATGTGGCTAACGAGTGCCAATAAGCAATGACGGCCCGCCCTCGGCCGTTTAATGACTTGTTTATTGTATACCTAGTTCAAAATCAACGAATACGTATATATTGTTTGAATGTTTACATAAGCGCGGCCGTTATAGAAATCAAATGACGTCATCTTCAACGAACGTTGGCCATTTTGAACGTTACGTTGCTAACGTTTTCACATTCATAAATTCTGTTGTCCCCAGGGCCAATAACCGGATGCAGTCCAAATAACCTGTAATTGGACTGCATCCGGTTATTGGCCCGCTCAGCAAGGGCGTATTGCATTGTCATCATAGTAAAATCTGTTACTATTTATAGTAAGGTATACAATAACATTTTTATAATGGTCTTTGGTAATACCCGGCTGGGAGTCGAACCCACAACCTCCCGCCTCGAAAGCGGACGCTCTACCACTGAGGCTAGAGCTATCTTATAAATTTAAAGAATTGATGTTTCAGTTTCTCAATCCAAATTTAGACTGAAAATATGTGCGACCTTGTGTGTGTAAACACGATTGGGAAGCCATGTATGGAAATTGTTATAAATACAAAAAAATGTAACGCCGGTATCACAAAATACAATTTCCATAATATATATATCAACTAGCAAATATAAATGGGCAGGTTAAGGTACCAGCGAGGTGATAAAAACAAGGAGGAGCGATCGACAGCAACAACCTATTCCAGGACTTATTTTTAGATTAGACAAGTTTTCACACGTCTACCGGGTCTTCTTACATACGAGCCAGTTGATCGGTTTAGGAATTGTTCGCATTGTACAACCATGAAGTTAGCACAGGAAGCATATGCATTGAAAACGGGACAGTTTCAACTCGTCATAAACCGAGAATAAAGCATTTGCACATCATTACATGATCAATTTACTCAAATCTAACTGGAATAAACCATCATGGTTGACTGGCGAGAAAGATGGCCAACGAATACAGAAATACTGTTAAAACATATAAAGACAATAAACTATCTATACTTACAGAAGCCGCTCTTGTTGTTACTGCCATTTTGTTTGAATAAATATGTTAAAGCACCAAGTATAATCACATTCAACATTCATTCACGACTGACAACTTTCCTTATCGTTCAGCAAGCATCATTTGTACAAGACTGACAAGTCTCTGCGGGATTGTTCAAACAAATCGCGGGTGTAGTTTGATTGGATGGTTTAAATTCATAACATTTGTCTGATTGGTCAAACTTGTTATTTGTTCATAGCAACAGAGCATAGCAAATATAAAATTATTTAGTTCTGTTTAAATTTTATTATGATAAATTCTTAAAATAAAAGATATGATTTATGACATCAAATTATAGGAAATCTAGTTTTGTTTTTCTTGTTCTTACAATCCCGCAGAGAATTTCCTTCCCGAGAATCTTAGCACAAAATGTCAGCCAATGTAAACAGGTGCGAGGCAATTGTAGGTATTCGGTGTCATTGTCCATCTATTTTTAGCCGTCGCTTATTGTCGCTGTCTCAGCATATTACATTTGGATATTACATTTGGATATATAATTCTTCCAGAATTATTAAAATCCGCGCAGAGGCATTGTTTACATGTTGCCGGTCCCGTTGTGATATAATTTCATTTGTATACGTTACTGGTTCCAGTATCATAATTATCTGAAAGGGACCGGAAACCAGAGCTTATGCACATGGCTTAAATGCAAACTGAAAGTAGAGCAGACGATGAGAAGAGACGTCGTTTCTGTATCACCTGCTGTATGTAAAGGCAGAGGTCCGTCTGTACGTCAATCTGTCTGTCCGTAACTCTTTCATCGTAGCCTTTCTTAAAAGAAATTTGAGACACTGCCCCCCACAATGCAGAAAGACAGCATATATATCTTTGGTCAGGTCAGTGCTGGAGTATTCTTCAGTTGTGTGGGACCCAATACTATCCTCGGAAATAGAACGACTTGAACGAGTGCAGAGGCAGTCAGCAAGGTTCATCACGGGTGACTATAAATCACGAGAAACTGGTTGCGTCACCCGTATGCTTACAGACCTCGACTTACCAACACTTCAAACCAGACGGAAACACAGCAGACTTACACTTTTCTTTAAAATAACAGAAGGACTCTTACCAGCTTTACCACCTGCAAATTACCTCACCCCAGTTAGACAAAAACGACAGATCAAACCTAAAAAATTCACTGACTTCACGGCTAAAAACATTGTAGACAGATCCGCCAATAATAACAGCAAGTGTTTTCAGGTACAACATGGCCATAGTGACCAACTGCAAAAAACCTCTTTCTTTTATAGAACCACTGTTGAGTGGAACCAGCTTGAAGAAGACATTGTATGTGCAGACAGTGTGGAGAGCTTTAAGTCAGCTCTCCAACAGTGCTACTAAAGCACCCCTCTCTCTTCCGGTGCATAAATGCCGTAACAGGCCCTGCACTGTATTTAATCAGATTCAGATTCAGATTCAGTTTGACTATATGAATAAGTGATTTGCACATGGGTCATATATTGATATATAACTCCTTGCATCAAAACTGGGCGTTATGCCTTTTTTCTACATTTTCTTTTCCTGCAGATTTCTTACGCCTTTGACAAAACACGGAACTTCACGGAACCTATATTTTACAAGGAAAATGGCAAAAGTAGTCCAAAAAAGTGTCCGAGACACTCCGAATGTGTCCTCTCTGGATCTGGTCCATGATTGTCCGAGGTGTCTTGACAAAACACGGATTTTAAATTCCGAAATGTCATCATTTTCCGAGATATCCGTGAATATTCGTGTTTTTCCGAGAAACGTAGGACAATACACGGACATTTCCGATAACGTTTGACGACGTCCGTGACTACATAGCAATAGACATCCGTGAACGTTTTCGGATGAAAACCATTCGGATAAACATTCAAAATATGTTTACCTTTACCTTTGTCCTGCTGGTCGTTGGTGAGCGTTGCTCATGGTGGCCCAATTTCAATCGTTGTACACAATATATGGTTATATACAGTTGCGCTTGTTGTACGCGATGGATGCTACAGTCTACTGGTAGTAAAACTTGTTAGATTTGTTCTTCCAACAGGAATTTAACGCACTCTTGAATAAGTTGACATTCTTGGATTCTACTGTGTCACTTGACAAGGCATTCCAGTCATTAACTATCCTGTTAGAGAATCTGTTCTGACCCAGTCTGGAATTCGTGTGGCTCTTTCCTAGTTTATATTTGAATACAAAGACATTTTCAATATAGACATTTTATTAAAGTGGAACAATTTATAACATTAATCTAAATCATGACCTACATTCAAGACATTTAAATGTTTTAGCTTTTGTTGCCGTTTAGATAATTTTATTTACTGGCATTCAGCATGAAACCAGAGTTGGCACCTTGTACACTTAAAAAAATCTCCATAGTCGGGCATTCTGCATGTACAATGCAGTCCGATATTGTGAATTTGGGTATAAGGCGAAGACCTTTTCACTCTAGAATGGGGAAACTGTGTCATATACTGATTTTGAATGCTTGACAAAAGGTGATCACACATTCTAGAGTGATCAAAGGCGACATCTTCTGGTGCATTTCCGTATGCCAGGGAGACTGCAAATGCAATCGCAAGTACACCGCATTCATTAATGTTGGGTTGAACATCATTGTTCATTAGTCTGCAGGTGATTTCATTTTCTGGCGATTTCAAAATGTTAGCAATACATTTCTCAATACTGGATGACACACGCATTGTCAACCCGCTGTCGTAAATATTGACTGCTCCGGACAGTGGGCTGTCTGATGTTGCGACGGTCACCCAGTGCTGGCCACCATCCTTAGGGTGTGTGTTTAAAATTTGCACGAACGAATCTGAAACTGGTTGGAAACATGGCTTCTTTGCATAAGTGCAAGACTGTAATCCGTCAATAAACTGGAATTGTTTACGTAAAAGTAAATGGACGCAGTCAATTACTGTGTCGTCCAGCCAGCCATTGTCATAAGTCCCCCTAATGCGTTCTAGTGCAGATTCCGATAAGTTTACGCCGGTCCTTTCAATGCTTCTTACTTATTTCATTTCTGGAAAGAGAATAGAGATCTAGGTCAACTATAGGGGTTTAATCAGACTGGTTTCAGTCCCTGTAATTTTAGATTATAAATTACTATTTCCCCCTTTATTCCAAACAGACTTGTCTTTTAAAAAACTAAAAGGTAGATAGATTGATGAGTGAAAGTGTCTTTTACAAGGCTCATAACTCTTGCAACAATACCATGAGAGTTATTCCCCTTTCCCATATTTTCTTTTTTCCGCATGTAACTCCTGTTTTACTGATGCTTTTCAGATTGCCGTATATTTCATTTGTTGGGGCCCCTGTGGCCTAGTGGTATAGTCACTGTGACTTACATCACTAAGCTCCTCACCGCTGTGAGTTCGAATCCCAGTAGGGTCGTTCGGATTTTTCATGTGGGGAAGCCTTGCGGAAGGTCGGTGGTTCTACCCAGTTGCCGATTTGTGCCTGAAACAGTGCATAAAGAACTTCTGGGGTCTTCCTCCACCTGTAATTAGCTGGACGTCGCGATAGGACTGCAATACTGTTGAAAGCGATGTAAAATCAAAACAAATCAAATCAAATATTTCATTTGTTTCAAGATTTTGATGAATGAAAGTGTCTTGTACACTGTTCATAGCTCTTTTATCATTACCATAAAAGTTACTCCGCTTTAATTTGCGACTATTTTTGGAAGAGTTATGTCCCCTTTGTTGCCAAATATGGGCATTATTAAGAAATCCTTTCAAATTTGATATGGTGATACTGGGAGTGAGACAACTCTACATATTTACGGGTTTTTGTGTGTCTCCATATTTTCAGAGTTATGCCCCTTTATACATATTTTTTTAGAATAAAAAAATAATTATTTAGTGAAGATAATTTTATTTTAATTGGGCCTATTGTAATCAAAATTCATATTAAGCTTTCTGATTATATATGCAAAATTATTTCCAATTTATGTTTCGCTAGGATGATTTTATCTGGAGTTATGCCCCTTTTAGCCTTTTTTTTTTTATAAAGAAAGCTCATTCAAGACTACAACTACTTATTTTTTAACATAATTATGTAGCTTGCTTGTAAATTTCTAATGCAGTGATTATGGTTCCGGTTCAATGAATTTTCCTGGAGTTATGCCCCTTTACATACTTAGTTTGTTACGGCTCAAACTCAAGATTAGTAAACTTAACTCCTATTTGCCTTATTGGCTTTCGCATCATACAGGAAAGAAGCTTATTGATTTTAGTCTGATAAGTTTTATTGGAGTTATGTCCCTTTATATACTTAGAATTTTACAAAAAGCTTGTTTCCAGACCATAACTTTAGTTCTTTTTGACATATTATTACAAAATTTCACAGTTAGCTTTCTCATCATACAGGTAAGACACCTAGTCCTTCTGATCTTTTTCTTGGTCTGATAATCTTTATTGCAGTTATGCCCCTTTTTACATATCTAAAATATACAAAAGTGCTAGTTTACGAACAATAACTTTAGTTCTATTGGACTAGTTGTAACCAAATTTCATATTTAGCTTTCTCATCATACAGTTTAGACAACTATTGATTTTGGTTCAGGACTGATGATGTTAATTATTGATTTTGCCATCACAAGCATTTAATGTACTGCGATGCTCTTATCTACACTTTCTTTTGCAGCAGATAACGTCTGCTTTGAAGCTTTTCCTTAGATATAATGCTTAAGTCTCTAATTCTCTGTTATAAATATATTAGGAATACATTGGAATTTAAGCTTGGAAAATATTGGAAAACATTGGATGGTATTGGCACTCTTTTTCCATGGATTCCAATATAATCCACACCACTCCTCAAAGGAATTATAAGAGATGGTGTCCTCTTTAGTAGAGTTCCAAGGCATGGGTTAAAAACCAACACATTTCTATTTACTTAGGATTTTAATGGTTTCTAAATAAAGTATAGCCATAATTATACACACTGTGTCTGGTAGTAAATAATTTATTTCAACAGTCACAAACTTATCAATGAACAAAGGTTGGCATGCTAATAGACACAATTAGTGGTTTTATGTTCTCAAAAGGCAACATATGGCTCAATATTATATTGTTATATCTGACATGTACAAGGGAGAGTAAAGCTTAACCCATTACCCCATAGCCTGATTCTACTTTTGAAAACAGGTGACTACTTAAAGCAGGTCAAAAGTAAAGCACATTCTGCTTTACTTTCAACCTTCTCTAAGCTACAATCTCCTAGAATATTTAGAAAATATTTCTTATAATATATATTCATGACTGCATAAATTTGGAGTATTTTCTTGAGTGAAGGAATAACTTAAAGGCGTAAAAAGGTGCATTCTCATAATGAGTCATTTAGTCCTTCAACCTCTTTTAAGTAGACACATGTCTTCAAAACTAGAAACAGGCTATGGGGTAAAGGGTAGCAAGGGTGTCAGTAGCATAAAGGGTTAAACAGGCTATGGGGTAAAAGGGTAGCAAGGGTGCCAGTAGCATAAAGGGTTAAACAGGCTATGGGGTAAAGTGTAGCAAGGGTGCCAGTAGCACAAAGGGTTAATGTCATATACCCCATTACCCCATAAATATGCCTTTTTACACCTTTAAATTATTCATCCACTGAAAAAATAATTCCAATGTATATAGGCATGATTATGCAACATACTAAATTAATTCTAAATGCTAGCAGATGGTAGCTTAAAGCAGGTTAAAGTAAAGCAAAATGTGCCTAAAGGCGCATTCTGCTTTACTTTCAACCTGCTTTAAATTAAGAGGTAACATGTTGATTTGTATGATATAGTCATGTATCTGGATCTCAATCTTTTCTAACGTTTAGTTTGTTTTCTGCAGCATTTTGACCCATTACCAATAGCCTGTTTCTAGTAATGAAGATAGGTGACCATTTGAAGCAGGTTGAAAGTAAAGCAGAATGTGCCGTATGGCACATTCTGCTTTACTTTCAGCCTGCTTTAAGCTACCATCATGATCTGCTAGAATATAGAAAATATTTCTGATGATACATATTCATGAGTGTATTAATTGGACTTACTTTCTACAGTGAAGGAATAAATTAGAGGCGTAAAAAGCGGTATTAATGGGGTAATGGGTTAAAGGTAAAACAGCAGGTTAAAGCTAGGTGTGGATTCACACCATCCTCGGGTATTGTGCTAATTGCTTTATTTGGCCTGGCTATTAACAGGTGTTTGTGTATCTAGGACATGAAAACTCCTTATTATATAGCAATAATATTATAATAACATCACTCTCTTGACATGGGAGACAGTCTGTTGCCGTTCTTGATTGTTTCTGATTGAATACAGACGACAAGTTTTAAATACTAATATTTACATTCAACCTGTAAAGTCTCTATGTAATCGTATTAAAAATATGCAGGTCAATTCTCGATGAACCTACGAATCGAATCCGGTTCTAGCCAGTTAGAAAGAGGGCGGAGTCTCCGCCGCGAAGAAAATCTTCCATACGGCGGAGAGATACCGACCAAGTTAGGATCTACTTTTAGATTAGCCGTTCGGGTATCTCGAAACCCCTATTTAAAGTCACAGACAGTTCAATTAAAATCAAATTGCGATAAAAAAAAATTAAATGCTGTTTTTAAGGGAGGTTATCATATTACGCTCCGTCATTAAAGCTGTACGCGTTCTCTCCCTTCTCCGAGTGTTCTATTTATAGATTAGACAAGTTGTCTTCCAATTACGGTTTGAAATTGACAAGTTCAAACAATTTGTTCACCAGAATTACATAGGAAAGTCGCTCAAACATAAAGCAAAATAATGCATTCACACTTACTAAATTGGTAACGTAATGTTCCGTTATGACATATTGAAACTAGCCTATGTGTATCGGATATGCCACGGATGGCCGCGGGTGTGTGTACACGCTGACTGTGTAGTCGCATTTCAGCGTTGCTATTCGCGTTGCTATGTGTAAAGCGTATATAAAAACTTGCGCCACCTAATTGTTTAAAATATGCTTTGATAATAGATTGAAATTTTTGTTTTAGTTTCTTACGAGCGTTCTTAAAGCACAGCGAGAAAGTTTAGTGCGTAAAAATCCTGAAATTATTATGCAAATACAGTACATGTAGTAAGGACTACTTTTGACACCATATTTAGAAACTGGAATGGCTATTACATCGATATTACATCTATCAAACCCATTTGGCCGGTATATGGTATATTCATATACATGAAAACAAATCTGGTCAAACTACACATTAAATGGATGACAGAAAATAAAAATATAAATATAAGGAATAAACAACATCTTTTTGCCGCTCATGACGGTATGACTACATTAGCTTGGGGGGTAAATTAAATTGAAAACGCCCTTTGGGCGTTTACAAAATTTACCCCCTGCGAAGCTAATGTAGTCATACCGTCATGAACGTCAAAAAGATGTTGTTTATTCCTATAGTGAAATACAATAATTTGTAACGCGTCATTGTATGCTATACAAACTTAACTGACTACAGACAGAGTAACAGTTAACTCCTTCAACACCTTGGACCTGTTTAAAATATACTCATTACATTTGCAAACAGAGTAGACCCAGATCAGAGGGCTCCTATATAGGAGCCCTCTGATCTTGGTCTACACTGTTTGATTATATTGATTAAACTACCCAGAATTCCCAGTAGACTGGTGGTTCATGTTTTGGTAACTTAAAAGATCCGTAAGGAAACCTAACAAACCACAAGAGTTACTTAGAGTGGAAAGAGTTCAGGATTCATTGTAATGGTGTACCGGTATTTACTCATTGAAATTTAAATGTTTCTGGTATGCATATTATACCTTTGGTATTTATCTAATAACAATTGGGTAACATAAGTTTCTCCTATGTTTTCTGTATAATATTAAGGATTTTTTCACATTTTCTTTTGCTTTTAATTTACCCCTTTCTTAATTCTTTTCTTAAGTATTATAGTGTTCAATTTAATGATAATACGGGCAAAGTAACAGTCATAAGTACTGTAATAGTATTCTCAACTTAGGATGTTCTTTAGGGTGGTACAACTTGGGTCATGTCGAACACAGGTCAAGGTTACTTAGAGGTCAAGGTCTTATCAGGGGGCATAGTGTTTCACTAATGCATCTTTTTGCAATATGATTTTCACAATTGAAAGCACCAATTGTGCGGTATTTGATGTCTAATTGTGACGAAGAATAGAAAGTGAGACAATTATAGATAATTATTGCAAAATAGAAAACACTATCATTTATATGAAACAGGGCTCCAGACTATACATGTGAGTATTTCAAAAACTAAAATATTTTTTTCTGCCTTAAACCCTATAGAGTCACTACTCATTAGGATCGTCTTTTCAAAACGATTCTAACGAGTAGTAACACCATAGGATTTGGTATTGAAATGAGTTAGAAAATGTTGGATTTTTGTTTTGTTCAGTTTAAGGCCTCTTATCTAGAGCCCTGATAGAGCTTCGGATAAGAGGGCGTAAACTGAACTATTCCATTATTTTCTTTTATATGAGCACCGAATCCTATGGTGTGACACTAATGAGTAGTATCGCCATGAGGTTAAATGCAGATATAAAGATTTTGGGTATTGAAATACGTCCCTAATCTGGAGCCCTGTAAAAGTTTGATGCTTCCCCAGCCCATGGAAAATAATTAGTTGACTTTCACTCCGGCCCTTGTCATTGTTAGAACTTCAGATAAGAGAAGTATTTCAAAAACTAAAATCTTTATTTCTGAATTAAATCCTATGATGTCACTACTCATTAGAATCATCTCTTTGAGACGATTCTAATGAGTAGTAACACCATAGGATTTGGTGCTGAAATTAGCTGGAAAATGTTGGATTTGTTTGGTTGACTCCCTCTTATCTGGAGCCCTGAATCATGTAATATCAAGTCTGTAATTTTCTGTTTCAGGATTGTGATTATTTCTAGACTTTCAAGACTTTGTGTGTGATTCCGATTGAAGTAGTGAGTGCAATCTGAAACTGACTTTCAAGACTTTGTGTGTGATTCCGATTGAAGTAGTGAGTGCAAAATCTTGGACTTCTATCTCGGAGTAATTGTGGAATTAAGATCCTGTGTGAGCTGCGTCGTCATGGAGGACAACAGGAGAAGAGCAGAGTTTGCCAATGGGGCCATTCAGATACAGGTAAGATATGACACAACCACAGAAAGGCTGCAATTTCTCCGGATTTTTTCGAAATCTTTGGATTTTTCTTAATTTCTCCGGACCTACAGATTTTTCCGAAATCTTAGGATTTCTGCTCTTTCTTTTAAAATTTAGAATTTTTATGTGAATTTTACTGAGGAAACATTAATATTTGTGTCAAACAGTTTAGATCCAGATCAGACGCTGCTTTATGCGGTGTCTGATCTCGATCCAAACTGTTTGCATAATTATGTTAGTGTTATAAAGCCTGGAAGTGAAAGGGTTGTATACATGCAGGTACGATTCCTAAAATCGGGCGGGAAAATTGGGAAATCTAAGGATTTTTTTTAGCAACTTATGGTAGCCCTGTCACTGATAAGATGAGTATTTCAAAAACTAAAATCTTTATACCTCCACCAAACCCTATGATGTGACTACTTGTTCCTTTGTGACAATCTTCATAGACAAATAACAGTTTTATGCAGGAGCTTCGGCACTAAGAAACTAAAGCTCACCTCCTAGTTTGTTCTTCCATAACACATTACCCTATAGCATGTTTCTAGTTTTGAAGACCGATAACCACTTAAAGCAAGTTAAAAGTAAAGCAGAATGCGCCTTTAGGCCCATTCTGTTTTACTTTCAGTCTGCTTTAAGCTACCATTTGCTAGGATATAGAAACTATTTCTTATGGTGCACATTCAAGACTGTATAAATATGAAGTATTTTCTTCAGTGGAGATAATCGTGATGAGTTTGACTGTACATGTACTTGGTGAGGCATCCACAACGTATCATGCTGGAGTCAGATAAATGAGTATGAGCCTATACTGTAGAGCAGTTACAGTGCTCCCTCTCTACAACAGTGGGAGACACAGATTGTGTGTGTTGTTTGCAGGGAGGTGTTATTGGGAGGCAAAATTAAGACTTGACTTACATTTGCAAACAGCTTGAATCCAGATCAGACGCTGCACAACTTTTTTCCTTTATATCTCAAAAGAGTCAATGTTAACCCTTTACCCCATGGGTACACCTTTTAACCCATATAATTTATTCTTTCACTGAAAAAATTAGTTCATTTTACACAGTAACGATTATGCAACATACGAAATCTTATGTTTATCCTAACAGATGTTAGCTTAACCCTTTACCCCATAGCCTGTTTCTAATTTTGAAGATCTGTGACCACTTAAAGCAGGTTGAAAGTAAAGCAGAAAGTGCATTAAGGTGCAGTCTGCTTTACTTTCAGCTTGCTTTAAGCGACCATCAGCTATGATATATAAAATATTTCTTATGATAATATTCTTGACTCTATATAATTTATTGGAACTTTTAACTTCAGTGGAGGAATAAATAAAAGGCATATTTATGGGGTAATGGGTTAAAGCATTCTGCTTTACTTTCAACCTGCTCTAAGTGGTCAGTTATCTTCAAAATTAGAAAACATGCTATGGGGTAAAGTGTTATGACTACCCATTAGAATTGTCTATTTGAGTCAGTATTGTGACTACGTATAGTCACAATCAGCTTGGTTTGGTGGAGACATAAGGATGTAAGAATTGGAAATACACACCTTATCTGGAGTACAGTAAAACCTCTCTGTTACAACCACAAGGAGCGTTCTGCTTTACTTTCAGCCTGCTTTAAGCTACAATCTGCTACAATATAGAAACTATTTCTGGGGTAACGGGTGAACATAAAAGTTACTCTCAGAGAACATCAAGGGAGATAATCCCAGACATCAAGGGAGGTACATCTGTGATAACTCAGCTCTCTGATGTCTGCTTCACGTCCTGCCTGCTTTGAGAGTTTTGGTTAGAGAAGACTAGGGGAGATAACTCACTGGGAAGACCAAAGTACAACATAGATAAGAATTGTCTCCCTTACATACATGAAGAAATCTCAACATTTGACAGAGAGATAAGTCTCTAATTTTTTTGTACTGATTAAAAATTGAACACAGGATTTCTTATTGTTGGCTATTTTTCTATCAAATTATTATTATTATTATTATTATTATTATTATACCAGATTTATATAGCGCTCTTTTCACACAGGGGTTGTGCGTTCAAAAGCGCTTCACATGAAGTTACACAAATGTACCTACAAACAAGAAAAGACAAAATAACTACAATATGATCTAAAATAAACATGAATAAACATATAAAAGACAGCCCCCAAAATGGCGATCACATTACTCCCATCAATCAGCAATGAAGCAACCGGCTTCTGATTGTCGACCGATAGAAACAATAGTAGAGCGCCCAAATGCAGGCCGCCAGGAAAAGACAAATAACTACAATTAGATATAAAATAAACATAATAAACGTACAAAAGACAGCCCCCAAAATGGCGATCACGTTACCCCATCAATCAAGAGCAACGAAGCAAATGGCTTCTTTATGCGGACTGATAGAAATAACAGTAGAGCGCCCAATGAAGGCCACTAAACATACAGAAGACAGCCCCCAAAACGGCGATTGCGCTACCTCAACAATCGAGAGCAACGAAGCAAATGGCTTCTTTATGCCGACTGATAGAAATAATAGCAGAACGCCCAATGCAGGCCGCCCAATGTAACATAACTAGGAAAAATAGCATGCGACAATAACTAAAATTTCTATAAGAGACCGAAAACCAGATAATACTCCAGAAACTCCCATTTTGACCCACAACATCTACAGCAAGAACATATCGCATAGGTAGCAGTGTTATAATCACATCTTTTGAGAAGTCATCAGAAAACTTCATGTTGTGACTACTCATTGGCAATGACTGGAAGAGATAATAAGTAGTCACAACATAGACATTGGTGAAGACATAAAGCAGGGCTTCAGGTAAGAGGGAGTTATTCTAACAAATCAGAAATTTTTCCACTCATTTCAGCACCATATCCTATGGTGTTACTACTCATTAGAATCGTCTCGAAACCATAGGGTTTAATTCAGAAATAAAGATTTTAGTTTTTGATAAACTCTCCTTATCGGGAGCTCTGTTAAAAATATATACCTTAAAATACCCACCTGAACTTTAGCTGCAGTGACACTGCGGGATTGAGGCCTATCTATCAGCATGTTGGTGTTTTTAACTCTATGCACAGAATCATTATTATCTGTGAAACAGTTTCGATGTTGATAAGACCACGCGTAACACGGCATCTCATTAGGGTCCAAACTATTTGACACTCTGACCCTGTTTGGAAAAAGAAAATTTGAAAAATCTATTTTTAGAACAGTAGCAGACTACAATAATTGTTTCAGATAAAAAAGTTACCCAGCATACATAACGGTACTTAAAAATGTTTCCTAATCTATTATTTCAAAGTAAGATGTTTGTTTGTTTGTTTCTGCCATCTATGGGCTAATTGGATGCCCCAAAGAGAGTCTTAGTCGGGGGGGGGGGGGGGGGGGGGGACGGATACCCTGGCATCGTAGTCTAGTGTGCTACCACTGGACCACATACAATGGTTCAAAGAATGTAAAGCAGTTAGTCTGAAGTAAAATTGATACAAGTGTCACAGCAATTTTTTTGTCTGCTTTACTTGTAGCCTACTTTAAGCTACCATCTACTAGGGTATAGAAAATGTTCCTTACAGTACATATACATGACTATGAAGTGGAACTATTTTCCTCAGAGGAGGAATAAATTAAAGGCATAAAAGGCATATTTATTTGGTATCATGGGTTAAGTGTCGATGTGTACATGATGGATGTTTATAAGCCACTGAAGATTAAAGGATGGCACTGCCCTAGATAACAGCTAGACGTGGCCATGGTGAAACTAATGTTTTCTGTCATTCAGCATTAAACAGATTACTGAAGTACATTGACTTGTTTACACAACTGGTTGATGACCCGTAAACACTCTCCCTCCTCATAGCTTGTTTTAACTCTCTGTGACTGGTGGGATTAGAAGTCCCCTACATCTCATCAGGGTCTGCACTGTTTGCTATGAAATATTTTGCTGTATGAACAAACACTGCAGTATTTTCAGATCACCCTTGTATATCTAGAATGAAATCTTCCGGCAATTAAACAGGGAGAGTTCATTGCAATATCGAGTTAACCCATTTCCTCATACACTTTTTCTAGTTTCGAAGACAGGTGACTACCTAAAGCATGTTGAAAGTAAAGCAGAATGCGCCTAAATTCTGCTTTACTGTCAGCCTGCTTTAAGCTATCAACTACTAGAATATATTAAATATTTCTTTTGACATACATGTATATTTATATTTGTATGAAAATGAGCTAATTTCTTTAGCCGAGGACTAAATCAAAAGGCGTTAAAAGGCATATTTATGGGGTAATGGGTTAAAGTCCTTGCCTGTGTCAGTTCATCCATCTGTCTAGTTTGTCTGTCAGTCTGTCTGTCAGTTTGTTGTCTGTCTGTCTTTTTGTCAGTCTGTCTGTCTGTCTGTCAGTTTGTCTGTCAGTTTGTCTGTCTGTCTGTCTGTCTGTCAGTTTGTCTGTCTATCTGTCTGTCTGTCTGTCTGTCTGTCAGTTTGTCTGTCTGTCTGTCTGTGGGTCAGTTTGTCTGTCTGTCTGTCTGTCTGTCTGTTTGTCTGTCTGTCAGTTTGTCTGTCTATCTGTCTGTCTGTCTGTCAGTTTGTCTATCTGTCTGTCTGTCTGTTTGTCTGTCTGTCTGTTTATCTGTCTGTCAGTTTGTCTGTCTGTCTGTTTGTCTGTCGGTCTGTCAGTTTGTCTGTCTGTCTGTTTGTCAGTTTGTCTGTCAGTTTGTCTGTCTGTCTATCTGGGTTAGGTGTGGGATGTAGTATTGGTGCCCAATATGGTTTGAAGTTGTTCTCATTGATGGACCAACCCACTAGTGCTCCAGATGAGAGGGAGTACATATTTACAATATTTTCTCCCTTATACAAGCTTGCAGATGGGTGGGTAGATCATTGTTAGATCAGAAACGCATAAATATGATGAACTGGCTTTAAATTTATGTGACAACAGCGTTTATTCAGGCTAATTTTCGACTGCGCCAGCCGCACGCAGTAGTTTCTATAAATAAGTTTGCATTTAATAATTTCGTGGTGTGTTTTTCTTAATTTTTCGACAGACTGCTTTAAAAATGAACGGACGTCGATAAGATGTTGTACTTAAATTTGTCACGCTATTTTTGGACAACCCTCGTATTTGTATTAAAATGAGCTATTTTCATTAGCCGAGACTAAATCTAAAGGCGTTAAAAGGCATATTTATGGGGTAATGGGTTAAAGACCTTGCCTGTGTCAGTTCATCCATCTGTCTGTCAGTTTGTCTGTCTGTCTGTTTATCTGTCTATCTTGGTTAGGTGTGGGATGTAGGATTCGTGCCCAAGATTGTTTGAAGTCATACTCTTGGATGGACCAACCCAGGGCTCCAGATGAGAGGGCGTAAATATTTTCAATATTTTCTCCCTTATACAAGCTTGCAGATATAAAGATTTTACTGGTAGATTTTGAAATTTTCCCATTATCTGGAGCCTTGCTAACCTCCTCAACAACTATGGTTCAGATTTCAACCAAGCCTTTCAGACTGACTGTCAGTAACACAGCAATGTAACAGCTAATTGATGGGTGGGTAGATCATTGTTACTAATGTTAGATCAGAAACTCATAAATATGATGGACTGGTTTTAGACATACCTTAGTTTAGCATACAAACAATTATATCATAGAAATGAAAGTGTTATAAATACTAAATAATGGTTCATCGTTAACCTTTGATGAGCTGAACAACTTACTGGTATCTGGTTTACACTTTTAACCCATTGCACCATAGTCAGTTTCTAGTTTTGAAGACAGGTGACCACTTAAAGCAGGTTGAAAGTAAAGCAGAATGTGCCATAAGGCACATTCTGCTTTACTTTCAGCCTGCTTAAAGCTATCTTCTGATAGGATACAGAAAATATTTCTAACTGCATATAATCATGACTGTATAAATTGAAGCTATTTTCTTGACAGTGGAAGGATAAATTAGAGGTGTCAAAAGGCGTATTTTTTGGGTAATGGGTTAATGAGCTGTCACTTTCTGGGCTCCAGGTAAGAGAGTAAACTAAACAAATCCAATATTTTCTCCTTTATTTCAGCACCAAATCCTCTTTGAGACGATTCTAATGAGTAGTAACATCATAGGGTTTTATGCAGAAATAAAGATTTTAGTTATTGAAAATGCTCACCTTATCTGGAGCTCTGCATTTTGTAATTCTCTATTTTAAATTAACCTTGAAATTGGAGAACAATCTGATTGTGAATCCTTTGGGATCCAGATGAGCTGCATAAGTACTCATACTGATCCAAGCTGTTTGAAAATACATGAAAAGATTGGCTAACCCATTGTTCCATAGCCTGAGTAAGGTGACCACTTAAAGCATGTTGAAAGTAAAGCAGAATGCACCTGAAGGGGCATTCTGCTTTACTTTTAGCTTCCTTTAAGTTTAAGCTATCATTTGCAAGGAAAAAGAAAACTATTTCTTATAATACTGTATTCCATGACTGTATAAATAGAGTTTCTGACATGAGTGATCATTATTTATCATTTTTAATAAACTAGTTGACTAAAATAATATGATGAGAGCCTTGGTGAGCGTCATATTAATTTTAGTCAACGAGTTTATTAAAAATGATAAGTAATGAGCACGAATGTGAGATTCTATTTATCACATAGTACTTTTAAACACCTAATATATCAATCAAAGCCATAGTTTGTAGTATTTCTGCTATATAGATTTTCCGCCCAAACTTGACATTGTTTAGGGTAACGTCATTGCACATGACGTCATTTGGTATCATGAAGGGCTAGTGAAGGAAAAGGTTTGGCTCCATGGAGCCCAAAAAACGATATTCCACTAGTGGATTAAGACATTTATATAATGGCTTTATTCCACTCCCAGAACGAAAGTTATGTGATAAATTGGAACTATTTCCTTCAGTGTAGGAATAAACGGTGTTAAATGTGTATCTATGAGGTAAAAAGTTAAGTGTAACTTTTAAAGAAGCCTACATGAATGTCATAACATGGGAGATAAAGATCAGATATTTATCAGTTGTTATAAAGAGACAATACGGCCATGATTGCAGATATCTAAGAGTGCTTTTAGAGTTAGTTGAGCGGCTGATTTACACCTGATAAACATGTCTGCATTTGATACAATAACTATTATATCTCACCAGGGCTCCAGATAAGAGGGATTAAACTGCACAAATCCAACATTTTCTCACTTATTTTAGCATTAAATCCTACGATTCTAATGAGTAGTGACACCATAGGGTTTAAATCAGAAATAAAGATTTTAGTTTTTGAAATGCCCCTCTTGTCTGGAGCCCAGATCTCACCATTTCTCACTCTTGTTGCTGATGGAAGCTGTTGTTATACTGTCATACATGTACTTGTATTTTACTGCATTTTACACAAACACTCAGAATCAGTCTTAATGAAACATATAGCTTAATGCAGAAAGAAATTATGACAAAAAGCTTCCGTCAGAGGTTTCTGCAATATTTTTAAACTGTATTTAATAGTCACTTGTCTTTAATTAATGGTTGCTCAATGCATGTTAGACTGTACAGAACAACAGATAAGGGTAGTTTTTCAAAACTTAAAATCTTTATTTCTGAATTAAACCCTATGGTGTCACTACTCATTAGAATCGTCTCTTCGAGACGATTCTAATGAGTAGTAACACCATAGGATTTGGTGCTGAAATGAGTGATAAAATGTTCGATTGTTGAAATAACTACCTCTTATCTGGAGCCCTGCTGTAGCCGATTCAATATCTATTAGCATTCTGTCTCTGAGGTTATATGGCTGTGAAATTGTTTTTTACTGGTCTGATGGTGTTATTATATGGAAACCATTAGCAGAAAACAGTCTCTGTGGCATTATAAAGTTACGGTATTGTCATGTATAGAATATACTTTGTATATACAGTATATACAGTCAATCTTTAGTTTAAACGACTGCACTCATCAGGTCTCAAGATAGGAGGCAGTAAATTTACTTGAACAAATCCAACATTTCATCCCTCATTATATCAGCATCAAATCTTATTGCCTTACTACTTATTAGAATCACAGAGAAAAGACACTTTTAATGAGTAGACTAGTGACACAATTTTATGCAGAAATAAAGATTTTACTTTTTGAAACACATTGTACTCCCCTTATCTGGGGCACTGACTCATGGAAGAAATGTTAAACTTAATTACTAGAGACAATTGATAGTGAAGTGCTTCATGAGAGATAAAAAAAACAAAGCAGAAAGTTCATACAGTAACTTTCTGCGTTGCCTTTTATTCTGCATTAATCATCTGTTGTATCAAATACTGCAGTTAGTCTTCTAAATTGAATGTTCAATAAATTCTCGTGAAGATTTAATCATATATTATCATTGTCCATAGACAAATCACCGTCAGTCAGTGCTCCCTCTCTACAACGACACCCAATGGGAGACACATATTGTGTGTGTTATTCACCGTCAGTCAGTTCTCCCTCTCTACAACGACACCCAATGGGAGACACATATTGTGTGTGTTGTTCACCGTCAGTCAGTGCTCCCTCTCTACAACGACACCCAATGGGAGACACATATTGTGTGTGTTCACCGTCAGTCAGTTCTCCCTCTCAACAACGACACCCAATGGGAGACACATATTGTGTGTGTTGTTCACCGTCAGTCAGTGCTCCCTCTCTACAATGACACCCAATGGGAGACACATATTGTGTGTGTTGTTCACCGTCAGTCAGTGCTCCCTCTCTACAACAACACCCAATGGGAGACACACAAATCACCGTCAGTCAGTTCTCCCTCTCTACAAAAACACCCAATGGGAGACACATATTGTGTGTGTTGTCACCATCAGTCAGTGCTCCCTCTCTACAGCGACACCCAATGGGAGACACATATTGTGTGTGTTGTTCACCGTCAGTCAGTGCTCCCTCTCTACAGCGACACCCAATGTGAGACACATATTGTGTGTGTTGTTCACTGTCAGTCAGTGCTCCCTCTCTACAACGACACCCAATGGGAGACACATATTGTGTGTGTTTTTCACCGTCAGTCAGTTCTCCCTCTCTACAACGACACCCGATGGGAGACACATATTGTGTGTGTTGTTCACCGTCAGTCAGTGCTCCCTCTCTGCAGCGACACCCAATGGGAGACAAACAATCACCGTCAGTCAGTTCTCCCTCTTTACAACGACACCCAATGGGAGACACATATTGTGTGTGTTGTTCACCGTCAGTCAGTACTCCCTCTCTACAACAACACCCAATGGGAGACACATATTGTGTGTGTTGTTCACCGTCAGTCAGTTCTCCCTCTCTACAATGACACCCAATGGGAGACACATATTGTGTGTGTTGTTCACCGTCAGTCAGTGCTCCCTCTCTACAACGACACCCAATGGGAGACACATATTGTGTGTGTTGTTCACCGTCAGTCAGTTCTCCCTCTCTACAACGACACCCCATGGGAGACACATATTGTGTGTGTTGTTCACCGTCAGTCAGTGCTCCCTCTCTGCAGCGACACCCAATGGGAGACACACAATCACCGTCAGTCAGTTTGGCTTACATAAATTGCAAACAGCTTGAATCCAGATCAGATGCTATGTAATGCGGTGTCTGATCTTGATTCAAGCTATATATCACTTATTATTATATTTATTCTAATATTCCAGATGTCTACTTATATGTAACTTTGAGAAAAAAGCAGACATAAATTTTAAGCAGACGATATTGCAGCAGTAAAAATGTTAGACATTATTGTCCTGTTTAGGGAACTGCGAGAAGGGTCGTTGTGAGGAGGGAGTCATTGTTGGAAGGGCCGTTGTATGGAGGGAACACTGAATTATCTTTTTCCATAGACAAAACACCATCAGTCAGTGTTTTATACTTGCTCCAATAACATCTTATGTTTCCAAAAAAACTGAATTAATTTGTTAACTTTGTTATGAATCCATTCTTATCTGTGCTGCTCCTGTATTTAACTCTTTACATGCTGGGTAAATCTTGTTGTCTAGCTGCAACAATTGTCTATGTTCTAAAAAAGGTGAGAGTGTCAAACTGTTTGGATCTTGATGTTGTTTGCCAAGAATTACATCAGTTTAACCCAGGGCTGCCATAAGTTGATCCTGAAAAATCCAAAGATTTTCAAATTTTATATTTTTCAAGCATGATTTTTTTTAAGCAGGTTAAAAGTAAAGCACAATAATGTGCCTTAAAGTGCATTCTGCTTTACTTTCAGCCTGCTTAAGTTACCATCTGCTAGGATAAAAAAACGAAGATGTCAGAAAAGTCCGGAGAAATGGCAGCCCTGCTCCATAGATACTAGGGGGCACAACAATACGGCAATATATTGTTATATTGCAATACGCCTCTTAGCAATATGTATTGCAATACGGGTTTTCCATATTGCAATATTCTATATATTATTTGGGCACATTTATTAGAGGGGATGCCCAGGCCCCTGTTAATTTGAATATAATAATTAATACTGTTACAATTAAAACATTCACAGCAAATATATATTAATTTGGACCCTCTCATATTTAAAGCACTCCTTTTATCCTTTCAATGCTATAAATAAGTGAAACATTTAGTTGCCACAATACATTGCAATACAGTTCCTCTGTGTTGCAATATACAGGTCTGCATTGCATTAAAGAGGCTCACAACCGGATTTAGCATTAAAAATCGTAATTTGTAAATATATATCAAATGCTTATATAAATGGGTAAGATTTAGTTCAGGATAATAAATTGTGTTAAAAAATGCATTTCAAAAAAAAAGAAAAAAAGAAGAAGCTCTGATGGGATTCGAACCCGTGACCCTCCATGCGGAGACAAACATGAAAAATGAGGAAACGCCTTTACCCCCTCGGCTACCAGCGCTCTATATATATATGGTAGCGAATAAACGTACTTCACTGGTAGCGATTGATAGTACTTTATTCGGCTCGGGTTTATGTCTGAGCCCGTGTAGAGAAGCAACAAAAACAACTATACCGTCAGCTGACGCTATAGAAAAACGATGGAAAATATCTAAAAAAACTAAGATTCGGTGAAGATTCTTGAGACTTTTTTTGGACTGGTCATATTTTTTTAATGTCAGAAGCCAAATAATGCCACAAATTTGCTTTTATTTGAGTATTTTATTTTATTTTGACAAGTACACCATCCGGTTGCGAGTCCCTGTAAAGAAATTACTTCCAATTTATGAATATATTAAAGAGGCTCGCAACCGGATTTAGCATAAAAAATAGTAGTTTAGAGGATTAACAGAGCTTCAGATAAGGGGAGTCTTTGCATTTAACCCTATGGTATCACTACTCTTTGAGACTATTCTAGTGGGTAGGTACACCATAGGGTTTGGATTAAAAATAAAGGAGCTACTGTTGAAACTTTCCCCTTTTATATGGAGCCCCCAGGGTTAAAGAACTGACATGAGATGAGGGGATGATGCCAATCTATCATGTTCTCACCAAGCTATACGTCATTAGCCAGATAATCTGTGTGGACTGACATCCTATAAGTCAAATCCAAGTACAACTAGCAGTACTAGTTAATTAACTCTATGGCTGCAGGATACAAGTGCTCTTGACCTTTAATGCAAACTGTTTGGATCCTAATCAGACACCAAGTTACTTGAGGTCTGATAAGGATCCAAGTTATTTTTCACTTTGATTGTAAATCTAGAAATATGAAACTGTATAGTCAACCAGTGACTCAGTGAAGGACCTGTGTTTTAACCCTTTACCCTTTTCTATAGCCTGTTTCTAGTTTTGAAGACAGGTGACAATTTAAAGCAAGTTGAAAGTAAAGCAGAATGTGCCTTAAGGCCCATTCTGCTTTATTTTCAGCCTACTTTAAGCTACCATCTATGAGGATAAAGAAAATATTTCTTATGGTACATACTTATTCATGATTGTATAAAGCGGAACTATTTTTTCAGTTGAGGATTAAATCAAAGGCGTAGAAATGTGTATGTATGGAGTAATGTGTTCATAAGGCATTAGACAGTTTACAGCAAATTGAAAGTAAAGCAGAAAGATCATGATTTTAGGAGTATTCTGCATTGTTTTCATATTGTGCTAAGCAGCCACTGTTGTTTAACCCATTACCCCATAAATATGCCTTTTTACGGCTTTATTTTATTGCTCCACTGTAAAAAATAGTTCCGATCTATTACAGTCATGAATATGTATTATAAAAAATATTTTCTATATTCTATCAGATGGTAGCTTAAAATAGGCTGAAAGTAAATCAGAATGCGCCTTAATTGCTCCACTTTAAAAAATAGTTTCAATCTATACAGTCATGAATATGTAATTGTATTATAAAAAATATTTTCTATATTCTATCAGATGGTAGCTTAAAGCAGGCTGAAAGTAAATCAAAATGCGCCTTAACTCCCGCCCTTAAGGCGCATTTTGATTTACTTTCAACCAGCTTTTTAAGTTGTCACCTATCTTCAATACTAGAAATGGGCTATGGGGTAATGTGTTAAAACCTTCAATAAGTTTAATTGTATTGGGAGAGTTCATCCCTTCACGGCTGCAATGGTTATTTCTAACCAAACTACAATGTAATAATGAAATGGTTATTTCTAACCAAACTACGATGTAATAATGAAATGGTTATTTTTCCAAAGCAGAAGAGTCCATATGACAACTTCAAGTGGTATAAAAGGATTAATAGATTCAGTGTAAAACAATTTGCAAATGGTGGTCCAGAAGGCATTAAGAGCTAACTATACAACTCTAGAGGATTCCCTACAGGCTTTTACTTGATGAAGTGAGATGTCATTAATAAGACGTTAATACCATATTACCCCTTAAATACATTCATTCATGGCCAGCAGTACAAGTCAATCATATAGAACCGATATAACAGTCTGCTATATAGTAGTTCTGTGTTTACTGTTTAACTCAGTGACTTTATAGCCTGTTTCTAGTTTTGAAGACAGGTGACCACTTAAAGCACTTAAAGCAGGTTGAAAGTAAAGCAGAATGCGCTTCAAGGCGCATTCTGCTTTACTTTCAGCCTGCTTTAAGCTACAATCTGCTAGAATATAGAAACTATTTCTTATGATTCCTAATTGTAGCAGTATGAATTGGAACTATTTTCTTCAGTGTTGGAATAAATTAATGGCATAAAAAGGTGTATTTATGGGGGAATGGGTTAAGGGATTATATAGGAGTCTGAGCTCGTTCAGTCTGTTGATTTTGTTTTCGGACAGTTTCTCAGCAACTGCTGACCAGAACGGGACAAAACTTAATGTGAGCTGCTTCGTCATAAAGTGGAGTTGGGCATCTTAAATAATTGTTTCATGTTAGTTGGCTTTCTTACAGTGTTATGCCCCTTTGTTTGCAAATGTTTGTCTGGTCTCTGTTGAATTTGTTTCTGTGCAGTTTTTCAGCAACAGCATACTTATGGAATCTGATTAAACTAAAAATGATATGATGTTTCATCATAAAGAAGAGACAAATATCTAATACAATGTTTGCTATTTGAATGATTTTCTTAGAGTTATGTCCCTTTTATTTGATATTTTTATGGTCTGTCTGTTGACTTTGTTTTCAGCAGTGTCTCAGGAAGTTGCACACTGGAATCAGATGAAACTTGCTATTGTGCTTCATCAATAAAGGGAGATGCACATCTATTAAAGTTTCCAGATGGTTCAAATTCTTACAGAGTTATGCCCCTTTGTTAGAAAGTTTTGTCTGTTCTCTCTGTTGACTTTGTTTTCACGGGTTTGCCAGCAAATTCACATGAGGCTCTATTATAAAGCAGGGCTCGAGATAAGATGGAGTAAACCGAACAAATCCAGTATTTTGTCACTTATTTCAGCACCAAATCCTAAGGTGTAACTACTCATTAGAATCGTCTCTTCGAGACAATTCTAATGAGTAGTGACACCATAGGGTTTAATGCACAAATAAAGATTTTATTTTTTGAGATACCTCACTTATCTGGAGCCCTGATAAAGGGGAGTATACATTGCTCATCTAATTAAAATTTTCCAGTTATTTGAATTTTTAGCATCATTGTCAATTTGTTATCGAAGTTTGGATTAACCTGCAAGGTAAAACCTTTACCTATTTAGCCGGTTTCTAGTTTAGCCTGTTTCTGGTTTAGCTGGTTTCCAGTTTAGCCTGTTTCTAGTTTTGAGGACAGGTGAGCACTTAAAGAAGGTAGAAAGTAAAGCATGTTCTGCTTTCCTTTCAGCCTGCTTTAAGCTATCATATGCTAGAATATAGGAAATATTTATTTTGATACATATTCATAATTCTATAAAGAAAGTGGAACTATTTTTTCAGTGGAGGAATAAATAAAAGGCATAAAGAGGCATTTTTATTGGGTAATGGGTTAAGCTACTATCTGCTAGGATATAGAAAATATATATGTTAGTACATGTTTATGACTATGAATTGGAACTTAAATCCCCTCAGTTGAGGAAAATGATGCACTTAAAGGCGTTTCTACATGTATAGGGAAAAGTGTTTTAAAGTTCTTGTTTTTTACATGTCAGGATATTATAGTAGCTGGAGCTCTGCAGTATGCAAACACTTGTGTTACAGTTCTGAGAATTCTTGTTTTTATACCATTGTAATACATTAGAGAATAAAAACAATATTTCTGCAGCTAGATGTAATCTACGACACAATCTTTGTAATAAATCGTCGTATAATTTCTTTAAAAAGTATAAACCAGTTATTTTAGCACTAAAACTAATTCCAATGTTTTGAAATTGTTAAAAATGTCAACGACCTGGCAATAAAGTATTTGTAGTTGCTATTTGCTATATATTTAAACAGTTGTTGCTTTAGACCACTACCATTCTTAGTAACCAATTCACCCATAATACTCAACCTTGATATGGACCTTGACCTAAATTGGACTTCGAATATTTTAAATTGGTTATTTTTTGGTTAACTAGTTTTTACTATTTCGTTCCGCATCAACACATACTACAATGCTTTGATGCTTATACAGTTGTGCAAATTCACCCATATTACCAAACACCAATTTGACCGTGACCTAATTTGTACATGAAAAAGATTCAGAATATATTGTCATGGATACATATTCATGACTGTATAAATTGGATCTACATGTACATGTATATTCTTTAGTGGAGGAATAAATTAGGTGTGTAAAAAGGCGTATTTATGGGGTAATGGGATAAGGCTTGAACATAACTGGAACATAATTGCTCTCTACTTTTCTAGACTATATATAGTGTTTATACAACACAACTAGCCGTAGGTGGCAATGACTAATTCCTTAAATCAACTGTTTTGATAAAATTAGACCCAGACTGCATCAGTTGTTGTCAAAACAAATTTACTGAAATAACACTGCCATGCTAGCGGCAGATAATGCCACACAATGAGATTACCTTGGCAAACAATTTAGAACCAGATCAGAACTGATGTAGTGTAACACAGCATCTCATCAGGATCCAACTTGTTAGACACTCTGATTCTGTTTTAACCCATTACCCCATAGTCTGGTTTCCAGTTTTGTGTCTGCTTTACTTTCAGCCTGCTTTAAGCTACCACCTGCTAGAATATAGCAAATATATCTTTAGATATAAATTTGCATTTGTATAAATTGGAACTATTTTCTTCTGTAGAGGAATACATTAAAGGCGTAAAAAGGCATATTTATTGGGTAATGGGTTAAAAAGGAATTTAGAAAATTCTATTTTCAGAACAGTAGCAGGTCACAGTTGTTGCAGACAAAAACAATACCCAGCATACAAAGAGTTCAAATATTCAAACGTACTGACTACCCCACTGTTTGGATGCCTCGGGAGTTGATGCAGAACATGGCTCTCGATCAGGGGAAAACTAAACAAATCCAAAATTTTCTCACTCATTACAGCAACAATTCCTATGGTGCTCCCTCTCTACAACGGGCCTCCCAATAACGACTCCCTCCTTACAACGACCCTTGCCGCAGTTCCCTAAACAGAACAGTTATGTCTAACGCTTTCACTGCTACAATATCGTATGCTTAAAATTGTTGTTTGCTGTTTTTTCTTATTGTTACAAATAAGTGGACATTTTGATAGAATAAATATATGGATGAGTGACAATCAGCTTGAATCAAGGTCAGAGGCCACATGACGCGGCGTCTGATCTTGATTCAAGCTGTTTGCAAATGTTAGCCAAGTCTTAATTTCCCCTCCCTATACCCACTCCCTCGGAACAACACACACAATATGTGTCTCCCATAGGGTGTCGTTGTAGAGAGGAGCACTGTAGTTAAGAAATTACTAATTTTAGAATGATAGCAGATATGAAATATTGTTGCTGACAATATTACTTTAAATTCTTCGAATTTTAAACATGGCGATCACCTAAAGGGTATTAGTTTTGAAGTATACAGCCATTAACATAAAAGGTTTCTGAAAGAACACATCTCCCTAAAGGATAAGGAAGTTGTAAACCAATGTGCATTATTTGAACATCTAAGCTTTAAGATTTAAGTTTTAAAGAAAGCTTTTCTGCTGTAAGAGTTGGAGTAAGACTGCAGGATGAATTATTCCAAGGTTAGGAACTTTCCTCCAAAATGTGTTTTACTTTGGTTGCCCTGGCATTGTTTCACGGAACTTTCCACCATAAATTGTTTTACTTTGGTTGCCCTGGCATAGTTTCCTGGAACTTTCCACCATAAGTTATTACATTTTACTTTGGGTGCCCTGGCATAGTTTCACGGAACTAATTTTGTACAGAGCCATGATAAACTTCCATTCATGGGTACATGTGCAGTAATGCTGTTTGGAAAGCAGTTTGAACAGACAGACAAACATAGAGAGACAGACAGACATATGGAGGTACATATAGACATATTGAGGGACAGACATACATATGGAGGTACAGATAGACATAGAGAGACAGACAGACATATGGAGGGACAGATAGACATAGACAGACAGACAGACATATGGAGGTACAGATAGACATAGAGAGACAGGCAGACATATGGAGGGACAGAAATACATAGAAAGGCAGACAGACATATGGAGGGACAGAAATACAAAGAGAGACAGACAGACATGGAGGGACAGATAGACATAGAGAGACAGACATATGGAGGGACAGATATACATAGAGAGACAGACAGACATATGGAGGTACAGATAGATATAGAAAGACAGACATATGGAGGTACAGATATACATAGAGAGACAGACAGACATATGGAGGTACAGATAGATATAGAATGACAGACAGACATATGGAGGTACATATATACATAGAGAGACAGACAGACATATGGAGGGACAAATAGACATAGAGAGACAGGCAGACATATGGAGGGACATATATACATAGAGAGACAGACATACATATGGAGGGACAGATATATATAGAAAGACAGACAGACATATGGAGGGACAGAAAGACACAGAGAGACAGGCAGACATATGGAGGGACTGATAGACATAGAGAGACAGATATATGGAGGGACAGATATACATAGAGAGACAGGCAGACATATGGAGGGACATATATATATATAGAAAGACAGACAGACATATGGAGGTACAGATAGACATAGAGAGACAGACAGACATGGAGGTACATATATACATAGAAAGACAGACAGACATACAGAGGTACAGATAGACATAGAGAGACAGCAGACATATGGAGGGACATATATACATAGAGAGACAGACAGACATATAGAGGTACATATAGATATAGAGAGACAGACACATGGATGTACAGATAGATATAGAAAGACAGACATACATATGGAGGGACATACAGACATATGGAGGAACAGATAGACATAGAGAGACATACAGACATATGGAGGTACAGATAGACATAGAGAGACATACAGACATATGGAGGTACAGATAGACATAGAGAGACCGACTGACATATGGAGGGACATATAGACATAGAGACAGACAGACATATGGAGGTACATATAGACATAGAGAGACATACAGACATTTGGAGGGACACACAGACATATGGAGGTACAGATAGACATAGAGAGCCGGACATACATATGGAGGGACATATAAACATAGAGAGACAGACAGACATATGGAGGTACAGATAGACATAGAGAGACAGACAGACATATGGAGGGACATATATTTATAGAGAGACAGACAGACATATGGAGGTAAAGATAGATATAGAAAGACAGACATATGAAGGTACAGAAAAACATAGAGAGACATACAGACATATGGAGGTACAGAAATACATAGAAAGACAGACAGACATAAGGAGGGACATATAGACATAGAGAGACAGACAGACATATGGAGGTACAGATATACATAGAGAGACAGACAGACATATGGAGGTACAGATATATATAGAATGACACACATACATATGGAGGTACAGATATACATAGAGACAGACAGACTTATGGAGGTATAGATAGATATAGAAAGACAGACATATTGAGGTACAGATATACATAGAGAGACAGACAGACATATGGAGGTACAGATATATATAGAATGACAGACAGACATATGGAGGTACAGATATACATAGAGCGACAGACAGACATATGGAGGGACAATTAGACATAGAGAGACAGGCAGACATATGGAGGGACATATATACATAGAGAGACAGACATACATATGGAGGGACAGATATATATAGAAAGACAGACAGACATATGGAGGGACAGAAAGACAGAGAGACAAGCAGACATATGGAGGGACTGATAGACATAGAGAGACAGATATATGGAGGGACGGATATACATAGAGAGACAGGCAGACATATGGAGGGACAGATAGATATAGAAAGACAGACAGACATATGGAGGTACAGAAAGACATAGAGAGAGACAGACAGGCATGGAGGTACATATAGACATAGAAAAACAGACATACATATGGAAGTACAGATAGACATAGAGAGACAGCAGACATATGGAGGGACAGATATACATAGAGAGACAGACAGACATATAGAGGTACATATATATATATAGAGAGACAGACATAGGGAGGTACAGATAGACAAAGAGACAGATAGACACATGGAGGTACAGATAGATATAGAAAGACAGACATACATATGGAGGGACATACAGACATATGGAGGTACAGATAGACATAGAGAGACAGACAGACATATGGAGGTACAGAAAAACATAGAGAGACATACAGACATATGGAGGTACAGAAATACATAGAAAGACAGACAGACATAAGGAGGGACATATAGACATAGAGAGACAGACAGACATATGGAGGTACAGATATACATAGAGAGACAGACAGACATATGGAGGTACAGATATATATAGAATGACACACAGACATATGGAGGTACAGATATACATAGAGACAGACAGACATATGGAGGTATAGATAGATATAGAAAGACAGACATATTGAGGTACAGATATACATAGAGAGACAGACAGACATATGGAGGTACAGATATATATAGAATGACAGACAGACATATGGAGGTACAGATATACATAGAGCGACAGACAGACATATGGAGGGACAATTAGACATAGAGAGACAGGCAGACATATGGAGGGACATATATACATAGAGAGACAGACATACATATGGAGGGACAGATATATATAGAAAGACAGACAGACATATGGAGGGACAGAAAGACAGAGAGACAGGCAGACATATGGAGGGACTGATAGACATAGAGAGACAGACAGACATGTAGGTACAGATATACATAGAAAGACACACAGACATATGGAAGTACAGATAGACATAGAGAGACAGCAGACATATGGATGGACAGATAAACATAGAGAGACAGACAGACATATAGAGGTACATATAGATATAGAGAGTCAGACATATGGAGGTACAGATAGACAAAGAGAGACAGATAGACACATGGAGGTACAGATAGATATAGAAAGACAGACATACATATGGAGGGACATACAGACATATGGAGGTACATATAGACATAGAGAGACAGACAGACATATGGAGGTACAGATAGACATAGAGAGACATACCGACATATGGAGGGACATATACACATAGAGACAGACAGACATGTGGAGGTACATATAGACATAGAGAGACATACAGACATATGGAGGGACATATAAACATAGAGAGACAGACAGACATATGGAGGGACATATAAACATAGAGAGACAGACAGACATATGGAGGTACAGATAGACAGAGAGACATACAGACATATGGAGGGACATATATTTATAGAGAGACAGACAGACATATGGAGGTAAAGATAGATATAGAAAGACAGACAGACATATGGGGGTACAGAACAACATAGAGAGACAGACAGACATATAGAGGTACAGAAATACATAGAAAGAAAGACAGACATATGGAGGTACAGATAGACATAGAGAGACAGACAGACATATGGAGGGACAGATATACATAGAGAGACATACAGACATATGGATGTACAGATAGACATAGAGAGACAGACAGACATATGGAGGGACAGATATACATAGAGAGACAGACATACATATTGAGGTACAGATAGACATAGAGAGACATACAGCCATATGGAGGGACAGATATACATGGAGGTACAGATAGACATATAGAGAAAGACAGACATATGGAGGGCTAAATAGACATAGAGAGACAGACAGACATATGGAGGACATATAGACATAGAGAGACAGACAGACATATGGAGGGACTGATAGACATAGAGAGACAGACATACATATGGAGGGACATATATACATAGAGAGACAGACAGACATATGGAGGTACATATAGACATAAAGAGACATACAGACATATGGAGGGACAGATAGACATGGAGGTACAGATAGACATAGAGAGAAAGTGTTTAGTAATTATCATTAGATCTATGTTATATGAATTTCACAATTAGATACCTGCATTTAAAAGTCAGTTTGGAAATCATGAAGATTCAGAAAGTTAAATGAATTAGCATATTTAAGTTTCTGTTGGTTCTCAAAGTCACATATAAGTGTACATTTTGACAGAAGAATTATTAATGACTAGTGACAATAAGTTTTAATCCAGATCAGACGCCGGGTTACGCGGCATCTGGTCTGGATTCAAACTATTTGCAAATGAAGGCCAATTTCTCTCCCTGTAACAACTCCCTCCGAACAACACGCACAATCTCTGTCTCCCATTGGGTATTGTTGTAGGGAGGGAGCACTGTAGTACAGAATCGTTCATATGACAGTACCAGCATTGTCAGGGCTTCCTTTTCCCATCATTAGATTCATATAGCTGAATTATTACAAAATATTGCATTCACAAAGTATTGATTTATTCTGATTTACGGGCTATCTGGGGTTATTTTTGTCTCAAGTTTGTATACCTACTGGTAACTCTGGAAAAATAAGATCATGATACAGTCAAACTGGTATTTATCATTAACTCTTTGCATGCTCTTTGCATGCTGGGTACTTTTATTCGTCTGCAACAATTGTTGTCTGCTAGTCTTTTAAAAATAAAGTTTTCAAAATGTCTTTTTAAAACGGGTCAGAGTGGCAAACAGTTTGGATCCAGCACGCAAAGGGCTAATACAAGTGTGACTGTACATGTATATTAAATATATATCACCGTGGCGACATCAACACTATCAAGTCAGCTATCACCGTGGCGACATCAACACTATCAAGTCAGCTATGATAGCCATTCAGGGAAACATGAATTATTGGATAGTTTTTCTGGTTCGCTTCATTTAGGAATATCTTTCTTCTGTGATTGCCATTATAGCTGAAAGACTTTTGTTTTTTTCTTGTAAGAACATTGCAGCACGAGTTTCAGGATTAGACTATTGCATTGTGTTCCAGCAATTGTTGAACATAGGTTTGCTCCTGTTATAAGAGATCTACAGTATTTTTAAGCAGTCACCTAATTGTTATTAGAGATCTCCTGCATTAAGCAGTCACCTGTTACGAGAGGTTCCATGCACTAAGCAGTCACCTGTTACTAGGGATCTCCTTCACTAAGCAGTCACTTGTTACTAGATATCTGCATTAAGCAGTCACCTGTTACTAGAGATCTCCTGCATTAAGCAGTCACCTGTTACTAGAGATCTCCTGCATTAAGCAGTCACCTGTAACTAGAGATCTCCTGCATTAAGAAGTCACATGTTACTAGGGATCTCCTGCATTAAGAAGTCACCTGTTACTAGAGATCTCCTGCATTAAGCAGTCACCTGTTACTAGAGATCTCCTGCATTAAGCAGTCACCTGTTACTAGAGATCTCCTGCATTAAGAAGTCACCTGTTACTAGAGATCTCCTGCATTAAGCTGTTACTAGAGATCTCATGCATTAAGCAGTCACCTGTTACTAGAGATCTCCTGCATTAAGCAGTCATCTGTTACTAAGGATCTCCTGCATTAAGCAGTCACCTGTTACTAGAGATCTGCATTAAGCAGTCACCTGTTACTAAGGATATCCTGCATTAAGCAGTCACCTGTTACTAAGGATCTCCTGCATTAAGCAGTCACCTCTTACTTGAGATCTCCTGCATTAAGCAGTCACCTGTTACTAAGGATCTCCTGCATTAAGCAGTCACCTGTTATTAGAGCTCTCCTGCATTAAGCTGTCACCTGTTACTAGAGATTTCCTGCTATAAGCAGTCACTTGTTACTAGAGATATCCTGCATTAAGCAGTCACCTGTTACTAGGGATCTCCTGCATTAAGAAGTCAGCTGTTACTTGAGATCTCCTGTATTAAGTAGTCACCTGTTACTAGAGATCTCCTGCATTAAGCAGTCACCTGTTACTAGAGATCACATGCATGAAGCAGTCACCTGTTACTAGGTATCTCCTGCATTAAGTAGTCACCTATTACTAGAGATCTCCTGCATTAAGTATTCACCTGTTACTAGAGATCACATACATTAAGCAGTCACCTGTTACTAGGTATGGTATCTCCTGCATTAAGAAGTCACCTCCTGCATTAAGTAGTCACCTGTTACTAGGGATGTCCTGCATTAAGTAGTCACCTGTTACTAGGGATCTCCTGCATTAAGCAGTCACCTGTTATTAGAGATCACCTGCATTAAGCAGTCACCTGTTATTAGAGATCACCTGCATTGAACAGTCACCTGTTACTAGAGATATCCTGCATTAAGAAGTCACCTATTACTAGAGATCTCCTGTATTAAAAAGTCACCTCCTGCATTAAGTAGTCACCTGTTACTAGGGGTCTCCTGCATTAAGCAGTCACCTGTTACTAGAGATCTCCTGCATTAAGGAGTCACCTCCTGCATTAAGTAGTCACCTGTTACTAGGGATCTCCTGCATTAAGAAGTCACCTGTTACAAGGGATCTCCTTCATTAAGCAGTCACCTGTTACTAGGTATCTCCTGCATTAAGCAGTCACCTGTTATTAGAGATCTCCTGCATTAAGCAGTCACCTGTTATTAGAGGTCACATGCATTAAGCATCCACCTGTTATTAGAGATCACCTGCATTGAACAGTCACCTGTTACTAGGTATCTCCTGCATTAAGCAGTCACCTGTTACTAGAGATCTCCTGCATTAAGCAGTCACCTGTTATTAGAGATCACCTGCATTAAGCAGTCACCTGTTACTGGGGATCTCCTGCACTAAGCAGTCACCTGTTACTAGAGATCTCCTGCATTAAGCAGTCACCTGTTACTAGAGATCTCCTGCATTAAGCAGTCACCTGTTACTAGGGATCTCCTGCATTAAGCAGTCACCAGTTACTAGAGATCTCCTGCATTAAGCAGTCACCTGTTACTAGGGATCTCCTGCATTAAGAAGTCACCTGTTACTAGAGATCTCCTGCATTAAGCAGTCACCTGTTACTAGGGATCTCCTGCATTAAGAAGTCACCTGTTACTGGAGATCTTCTGCATTAAGAAGTCACCTGTTACTAGGGATCTCCTGCATTAAGCAGTCACCTGTTACTAGGGATCTCCTGCATTAAGCAGTCACCTGTTACTAGGGATCTCCTGCATTAAGCAGTCACCTGTTATTGAAGATGTCCTGCATTAAAGCGACTCACAACCAAATGGTGTATTTGCAAAATTAAAAGAAAATACTCAAATAAAAGCAATTGTTTAGCACTATCGTTCATAATTATGGCATAAAACAATACAATCAGTCTAAAAACATCTTCAATAAAAGTCATCAAATCTTAGTTTTTTAGATATTATCTATTGCTTTTCCTCCTCCGTCTGTAAATGGTACAGATCAAGTTAATCCATTTGACTCAATAGAAACCGTTCGCCTATGCACAAGCATAAAACGAAGCATAATTCCATCCTTATAGAGCGATATTAGTAGTTTAACTGAATAGCCTGCTTAACTTAATCGGTTAATTAAGCGGTGCATCTTAATCTTCATTTTCCATCACTGCATGCTCGGTCGCAGATTGGAATCTCACCAGGGTTAAAAAAAAATTCATTTAAATGTATTTTATGAAACAGACTTTCTTACTTCCTATACTTCTATTTACTTGTTTATAATAAGCGTTTGACAATCATTTACAAATTACTAATAATGGTTGTTTCAAAAGATTTTACCCCCATAACCGAACCACAAATATATTCTTTACTTTGTATACATAACCCCATGCTGTATATCATATACACTGGAGAATCTGTTATTCTTTCCCAATAAACGCGTTTACGCTAAAACTATTATTTGCAGTGCAAACAGTTTGGAGCCAGATCAGACGCCGCGTAACCCGGTGTCTGACCAGGCTCCAAACTGTTTGCCACCAAGATAAAAAAGAATTATCAGAATTGTCCAAAAGTTGTTCTTTTCTACGTTTTAGTGTTTTGCATTTGCGTACGTTTGCGTTTAAACGGGAAAGAATAACAGATTCTCCACTGTACCTGGGTGAAATAAAGTTATGTTCTGTTCTGTTCTGCCAGTCTCTTAAAACCTATTACCCCATAAATACGCCTTTCTATGCCTTAAGTTATTCCTCAACTGTGGAAAATACCTTCAATTTATACAGTCACGAATATGTATCATGAGAAATATTTTCTTTATTCTAGCAGATGGTAGCTTAAAGCAGGCTGAAAGTAAAGCAGAATGCGCCGGGCGCATTCTGCTTTACTTTCAACCTGGTTTAAGTTGTCACTTATTTTCAAAATTAGAAACAGGCTATGGGGTAATGGGTTAAGCAGTCACCTCAACACTTTACTTTCAACCTGGTTTAAGTTGTCACCTATTTTCAAAACTAGAAACAGGCTATGGGGTAATGGGTTAACCCTTTGAACTCTAGTCCCGCATATAGGAGTCCTTTTCAAACAGTGTACATGTGAATAGAACACTTGTCCTGTGCAAACAGTGAAGACCCAGATCAGAGGGCTCCAAAAGGAGCCCTCTGATCAGGGTCTTCACTGTTTGTCATAATGCCAAACATTGACAAAAATAACCCTTAAAAGTCAGAAATGGACTACACTAAAATGAAATTGTGCATTTAAAGTTTCAGGGAGGAAATAGTTAAGCAGTCACCTCAACAGTTATTAGATATCATCAGAGCACCAGATAAGGGTAGTTTTTCAAAAACTAAAATCTTTATTTCTCAATTAAACCCAATGGTGTCACTACTCATTAGAATCGTCTCGAAGAGACGATTCTAATGAGTAGTAACATCATAGGATTTGGTGCTAAAATGATGGAGAAAATGTTTGATTTGTTGAAATAACTACCTCTTATCTGGTGCCCTGTATCATGATGGTTCTTCAAAGCGTGACTGGACTGGCAGTAATTGGCCCATCTATAAAGATTTCTGGGCTTGAGACTATTTATGGTATCTGTCAGTGGAGAAGACATACAAAAGTTGATGTCATTTCAGATACATTTCCTGTAACATGAACACAGAAATGAATGATTTGTCAAGAAAATGAGGAGTCCAATGATTTATAGTTACAACCAAACTATTCAATCAAAGCTCCAGATGAAGGGAGTATTTCAAAAATAAAATCTTTATTTCTGCATTAAATCCTATGGTGTCACTACTCATTAGAGTTGTCGCTTTGAGACGATTCTAATGAGTAGTTACACCATAGGATTTGGTGCTGAAATGAGGAGAAAATACATGTTCTGTAACATGAACACAGAAATGAATGATTCGTCAAGAAAATGAGGAGTCCAATGATTTATAATTATATCCAAACCATTCAATCAGAGCTCCAGATAAAGGGAGTATTTCAAAAACTAAAATCTTTATTTCTGCATTAAATCCTATGGTGTCACTACTCATTAGAGTTGTCGCTTTGAGATGATTCTAATGAGTAGTTACACCATAGGATTTGGTGCTGAAATGAGGAGAAAATACATTTTCTGTAACATGAACACAGAAATGAATGATTTGTCAAGAAAATGAAAGAGTCCAATGATTTATAATTACAACCAAACTTATAATTCAATGAATGTTATAATATGTCCTTGGCTATTGGTGATTTAGTGATGTCATAATGATAGTTATAATATGTCCTTGGCTATTTGGTGATTTAGTGATGTCATGATGATAGTTATAATATGTCCTTGGCTATTGGTGATTTAGTGATGTCATGATGAATGTTATAATATGTCCTTGGCTATTGGTGATTTAGTGATGTCATGATGATAGTTATGATATGTCCTTGGCTATTGGTGATTTAGTGATGTCATGATGATAGTTATGATATGTCCTTGGCTATTGGTGATTTAGTGATGTCATGATGATAGTTATAATATGTGCTTGGCTATTGGTGATTTAGTGATGTCATGATGTCCTTGGCTATTGGTGATTTAGTGATGTCATGATGATAGTTATAATATGTGCTTGGCTATTGGTGATTTAGTGATGTCATGATGATAGTTATAATATGTCCTTGGCTATTGGTGATTTAGTGATGTCATGATGATTGTTATAATATGTCCTTGGCTATTGGTGATTTAGTGATGTCATGATGATAGTTATAATATGTCCTTGGCTATTGGTGATTTAGTGATGTCATGATGATAGTTATAATATGTGCTTGGCTATTGGTGATTTAGTGATGTCATGATGAAAGTTATAATATGTCCTTGACTATTAGTGATTTAGTGATGTCATGATGATAGTTATAATATGTCCTTGGCTATTGGTGATTTAGTGATGTCATGATGATAGTTATAATATGTCCTTGGCTATTGGTGATTTAGTGATGTCATGATGTCCTTGGCTATTGGTGATTTAGTGATGTCATGATGATAGTTATAATATGTCCTTGGCTATTGGTGATTTAGTGATGTCATGATGATAGTTATAATATGTCCTTGGCTATTGATGATTTAGTGATGTCATGATGATAGTTATAATATGTCCTTGGCTATTTTGTGATTTAGTGATGTCATGATGATAGTTATAATATGTCCTTGACTATTTGGTGATTTAGTGATGTCATGATGATAGTTATAATATGTCCTTGGCTATTGGTGATTTAGTGATGTCATGATGATAGTTATAATATGTGCTTGGCTATTGGTGATTTAGTGATGTCATGATGATAGTTATAATATGTCCTTGGCTATTGGTGATTTAGTGATGTCATGATGATAGTTATAATATGTCCTTGGCTATTGGTGATTTAGTGATGTCATGATGATAGTTATAATATGTGCTTGGCTATTGGTGATTTAGTGATGTCATGATGATAGTTATAATATGTCCTTGACTATTAGTGATTTAGTGATGTCATGATGAATGTTATAATATGTCCATGGCTATTGGTGATTTAGTGATGTCATGATGAATGTTATAATATGTCCTTGGCTATTTGGTGATTTAGTGATGTCATGATGATAGTTATAATATGTCCTTGGCTATTGGTGATTTAGTGATGTCATGATGATAGTTATAATATGTCCTTGGCTATTTTGTGATTTAGTGATGTCATGATGATAGTTATAATATGTCCTTGGCTATTTGGTGATTTAGTGATGTCATGATGATAGTTATAATATGTCCTTGGCTATTGGTGATTTAGTGATGTCATGATGATAGTTATAATATGTGCTTGGCTATTGGTGATTTAGTGATGTCATGATGATAGTTATAATATGTCCTTGGCTATTGGTGATTTAGTGATGTCATGATGATAGTTATAATATGTCCTTGGCTATTGGTGATTTAGTGATGTCATGATGATAGTTATAATATGTCCTTGGCTATTGGTGATTTAGTGATGTCATGATGATAGTTATAATATGTGCTTGGCTATTGGTGATTTAGTGATGTCATGATGATAGATGATAAGACATTATTCTTTCCCATTTAAATGCAAAGGAAATGATGAAATGTGAATGCATTTCAATAAAATGTGGAAAAGGACAACTTTTTGACAATGCTTACTTTTCATTTACATTTGAGTGGCAAACAGTTTGGAGCCTGATCAAGCATCTGATCTGACATTAAACCGTGTTCACTGGAAATATTAGTTTTAGCAGAAACGCTTTCATTGGGAAAGAATAACGACTTCTGCACTGTACCTAAAGTGGGCTTATTGAAATACATCTTATAGACATGGCAGATCAAACAAAGAGTACCGTAAAAGTCCTAAAACAATTGGGACACCCTGCATAACTGCTGTAAATATCCTAAAACAATTGGGACACCCTGCATAACTGCTGTAAAAGTCCTAAAACAATTGGGACACCCTGCATAACTGCTGTAAATATCCTAAAACAATTTGGACACCCTGCATAACTGCTGTAAATATCCTAAAACAATTGGGACACCCTGCATAACTGCTGTAAATATCCTAAAACAATTGGGACACCCTGCATAACTGCTGTAAATATCCTAAAATTTGAATTATCAATTTTATCACACAGTAATTAGTCCAAAACTGAATGGCAAACAGTGTAGACCCTGATCAGACTGCTCCATCAGGATCTTTCTGATCAGGGTCTACACTGTTTGCTCAAGCCTGTCTGTTCTGATACTTACATTGATTTGCTCTTAATTTTCACTGATTACCTAGTATGTTTAATGATGGCCGTAAAGTAATAGTGTATTTTCCCTAAGAATCTTTAACTATGCATTTATCTTAAGACAATAAGCGTATTTTTCTCCTAAGAGTCTCCTCTAGACATCCCATTGTCTTAAAGGTCTAGAAAGATTTTTATTGTATCAATGTTCTGGTTTAAGATAAGGGAAATATTTTGTCTTGCTTTATTCAGGATTACAGATAAGGGTAGTCTTTAAGAGACGATTCCAATCAGTAGACACATTATAGTGTTTAATGCAGACTTTACCTTGTTTCTGCTAATTGTCAGGATTACAGATATGGGTGGTCTTGAAGAGACGATTCCAATCAGTAGACACATTATAGTGTTTGGTGGAGATTTTACCTTGCACCTGCTACCGGTAATTGAACCTTCAGTTCACTACAATTTGCAAAAAGTTTGGATCTAGATCAGGAAGAGACCTTGGATCAGGATCTTAACTGTTTGACCGTAATGTGTTCAGATCTCATAAGTTTAAATGGTATTGAACCCTGTACTCATTAGATACTTATTTTTACGTATTTTATTTATTCCTCCACTGAAGAAATAATTAATAGTTGCATTTATATAGTAATGAATATGTTTCATTAGAAAGATGGAAATATTTAGTTTACACTCTTCTATTGTGAGCCCTGATGTTTAACAGGCCTAAAAGTTGCGTAAAAACAACGTCTGAAAAGCGTTTTGTGGCGTTAATTTAGTGCAAATAAAAAAAATTTGCTTGGTTACTATAGTTGGCAAAATTAATGTTAAAAGTGCTTTCATTTGGTGGGGACGTGGGATAGATGTTTTACAAACATCTCTTGTTGTTTCCAGCCTGCTTGAAGCAGTCACCTGTCTTATATTATTGAAACAAGCTAACAGCGAGGGTTAAAGGAAGTATTTTATGATCAATGAAAAAACAAAATATCGCTATTTTATTGTATTCTTGCTGTTTCTGAATTGAGAGTGGAGATGACGGAAATATTTTGGTCTTATTTAATGGTGTCGGAAATGCAAAGTAATGCCTTTTAAACCAATCTCGGCTATATCTGAATTGAGCTATGATTATGGAGGGAGAATGTTTGTCAATATATAAGCAGACTGATGTTGTATTCCCAGGGACCTCAGGGCTCCAGATAAGAGGGAGTAAACTGAACAAATCCAACATTTTCTCACTCATTTCAGCATTAAATCCTATGGTGTTACTACTCATTAGAATCGTCTCGAAGAGACGATTCTAATGAGTAGTAACACCATAGGGTTAAATCCAGAAATAAAGATTTTAGTTTTTGAAATTCTCCCCTTATCTGGAGCTGTGGTTCCGACCTGAGATTTTTGTTATATAACCAGACAATGTTATATACCTAGGGACTTCCCCTACTTGTTACCAGACCAGACAATGGTTTTCTGCTTACATGTAATATTATCTGCTAATCTTGTGCACAACCTTCCTGCTCAATTGCAAGCACTCTAACTGAGGCTTGTTCTTGGTGTTTTAACCTGTGAGGTGTTTCCTCCATAGCCAAAGGTTCAAATGAGCTAGAGTATATCCAATTATTGAGTTTTAACCCATTATCCCATAAATACGCCTTTTTACACCTAATTTATTTCTCCACTGTAGAAAATAGTTCCACTTAAAAAGTCAGAAATGATATATCATAAGAAATATTTTCTATATCCTAGTAGATAGTAGCTTTAAGCAGGTTGAAAGTAAAGCAGAATGTGCCTTAAGGTGCATTCTGCTTACTTTCAACCTGCTTTAAGTGGTCACCTGTTTTCAAAACTATAGAGACATGGTATGGGGTAATGGGTTAAAAAGGCAGTGTATACAACTTAAAGCAAGATGAATAATGTAATCAATACCATCAATGATGCTTAACAGGGCTCCAGGTAAGAGTGCGTAAAAACTTTTAAAAGTTTTCTATTTTATGCCAGTATTTTATGACAGTATAAATTTGAACTATATTCTTCAGTGGAAGAATAAATTGAATGCGCTAAAAGGTTCTTAATTCTTTTGGGGAAAAGGGTTAAGGTGGTTCGCGGGTCTGCTTATTCCCTGTCAGACTTCTTTGAAACCTTGATTAAATTGAAATATACCATATGGAGAGTGAAAAATCGTTAGAATAAAAAATAATTACAGCACCGTTTTTTTCTGACAGGACCTTTTGTCGAGAAAAATTTCATTTTTAATAAACAGGAATATTTTCTTTATAGGGTTAGGATTAGGATTAGGGTCAGTCTACTTGGAAATCTAGGTACGGTAGTATAATAAATACTGGTCTATATAAGCAAACAGTATAGACCCAGTTTAGAGGGCTCCTATGTGATCGAGCCCTTTGATCTACCCGGTAGGTATATACTGTTTGAAAATGTAATGAATATATTTTAAACAGGTCCATGAAAAGCGTCATAATATCCTTCACCCACACAGTGTGTTAGATGGTGAAAAAGTGTCTCGATAGATTCTCTCATTGTGTCTGCTTGCTTCATATAAGTTCACAGTTTTGAATTAAGTCTAGGAAAAACATGTGGTGCCAAGTTGTTTCAGTTTATAAATTTCCTAACCATTTCAATGCTGAAAACCTGTGGTAATATTTGGCGGCCATTTTGAAATGTTGTCTGCAGCGAGTATAACTCAAATATTTGCAAAAGATTTTAGCAGTTTCTGTTAGAATATTGTCTTTGCTGAAAACAGTTTTGATCTCAGGGGGCCTGATCTGAGATCAAAACTGTTTGCCTTAAGGTACACCTTAAAGTGTATCACACATAAAATTGGTTAAGTATGTTTTGCAAATGGTGAAGTTGAACTCTTACCCTATTATAAACCCTTAAATCCTGATTTTTAAGGAGCCGTCTGAAGATCATAGTCTGCACTGTTTGTTTTGCTTAATTTTTCTCCTGGAAGGGCTCTAGAGTATTTCAAAAAATAAAATCTCTATTCCTGCATTAAACCCTATGGTGTCACTACTTATTAGAATCCTCTCTTCGAAACAACTCTAATGAGTAGTGACACCATAGGATTTGGTGATGAAATGAGTGAAAAAATGTTGGATTTGTTTACTTCTTATCTGGAGCCTAATATTGATATCATGAGAAGCCTGTCAATACAGTCATGGAATTACAGTACAACCTACCTACGACGGCCCTCCCAAACACCATTCCCTCCTTACAACAATGCTTGCTGCTGTCAATACAGTCATGGAATTACAGTACAACCTACCTACGACGGCCCTCCCAAACACCATTCCCTCCTTACAACAATGCTTGCTGCTGTTCCCCAAACAACTTTTTAACTGCTGTAATGAATATCGTCTGCTTGAAATTGTAAATGGCTGTTTTTCTCAAATTTAGTAAATTTTAGACAAACTTTTTTTTAATGACGAATGACAAACAGCTTGAATACAGTTTAGATGCCGCGTTTTGTGGCGTCTGATCTGGATTCAAGCTGTTTGCAAATGTAAGCCAATTTACCTCCCTATAAAGACTCCCTCCGAACAAGGCACATATTTGTTGTCTCCCAATGAGTGGTGTTGTAGAGAGGGAGCGCTGTACATTTGATTTCTTTTACAGCAAAGAATTATCCATGTATGTATATTCCTTGATTCAAATCTCAATTTACTTTATTGGATAATTGCCACAAATTAGCTTGCAGTATATTATTTATCCTGATGATTCGTAGTTTTCAAGTCTTATATTATTTTCTTGTGTTTTTCAGGTGAGTGTCCAAGTTTTAGATTAGTGATTTAAGGCCATAGGTAAGCAATTCTTTGTATCAGATAAGACTTGTTTTAACTCTTTGCATGCTGGGTAATTTTTGTATCAGATAAGTCCCATTTTAACTCTTTGCATGCTGGATAATTTTTGTATCAGATAAGTCCTGTTTTAACTCTTTGCATGCTGGGTAATTGTTTTAACACTTTGCATGCTGGGTAATTTTTTCGTCTGCAACAATTGTCATCTTCTACTGTTTTAATACTGGATTTATCAAAATTTCTTTTTGAAACAATGTCAGAGTGTCAAACAGTTTGGATCCTGAATGCGACGTCTCATCTGGATCCAAACTGTTTGCACAGAAAATCACTGTTCCACAACTAGCGTGGAAAGAGTAAATCATCAGGGGCCCGTTTCATAAAACTTAGTACGACAAATGTTGTCGTAAGTCAGATTACAAAAGTCTCATTTATTATTTATTTCTCCATTTCTCATCCTGTCTTGTGACATCTCTTTGGAATCGTCTTGAAAAGACGATTCCAAAGAGATGTCACAAGACAGGATAAGGTAGAAAAATCAGAAATTAAATGTACATGTACATGTATTTTAAAGTTTTGACTTACGACCGTTTTTGTCGCACAAAGGGTCCTAAAACAGGTGCCAGTAGTATAAGTATTTGAGTAAGTTGAACTTTTGCGGCACCAAATTACTTGTAAGGTTTTTACTCCATAACTGTTACCTTGTCGTCTGCTTCAATATTGTTGCAGACTTCCTGAAAGTTGAAAATTGGTGCCAGTCCGAATTTGAAAAATATGCCAGTCAGACACAAATTTTACTGGTCTGAAAAGGACAATGCAATTCTTTGCAAAAATTGAAAAAAAATGCCAGTCGTTCGGACCGGCAAGTTTAGATATTTGCAAGTACAACACAATTTTTGCCAGTCGGGACTGACGGACTGGCAGGTTTCGGGAAGACTGTTGTTGTCTGCAAGATCATTTCAAAGTTATATTTAAGGTAGTTGTGTCTTAAGGTTTTCCAACACTGAAGGTAGGGTAATTGTAATGTAAAAATGAAATTATGAATGGATACTACATGTAAATCCCGTGTCTTGTGTGAAATAGGAAGGCTTTTGGCCGTCACTTTTCGAAATTTTTTAAAATATTGTATACAGCCTTACATGTATGAAAATATGCAAGAAAATTAAAAGTCAAATATTCCTGAAAGGTAAATTTTTATCTATTCTAACAAAAAACCCTGATACTTTTCATGTCATGCCTATGGCAGAAGTAGTGAACATCACACAATAAAAGTTATTTTTCCAATATTTGCATCATATGATGTAAAAACTTAAAAAATCTTAACCGTTTTCTTAAAAATATGTAATTTTTTCCATACGATTTGACATTATATGACTTAAAAGTTTGTATGTTTGTACTAAAACGATAACAGTGGCAAAGGAAACCACTTGTTTATTTTTTCATACAATACCTACGCAATCTAAATCCAAAATATAGACATTTCCCCACACCTAACTTGAAAAAAATAAGTTTGTCTTCGAAGAAGTGTTGGAGACCTTGCATACTTTATAAAGACTGAACACAAAGTTTGGCATAAAATTAAATATTTTTGCAAATCGATGTCAGGCACATTTATAAACATCTAATCATTGGTTAGGAAAAGGATTTATTTAAAAAAAGATATAAATTTCAAAGAAAAAGTGATTGAGCTCTGCCGGGATTCGAACCTGTGCGGGGAAGGCTAAGCGAACTTACAAGACGAGATTTTCAACGTTTCGGACTACGTTCGGATAGTTTTTAACAGTATCCTCAAGTTTTATAGGGGAGTGTTTGGTATATTCCGTTGAACACGGAAAATGCCGAGATAACACGGAAAAAGGCGATCTTCAGTTTTGGAATACCTTAAGATATATATATCGAAACAAATGGCAACAGTTTGGATCTAGATCAGACGCCATGTAACACAGCATCTAATCTGGATCAAACTGTTTGCAAAGTCGACTTTCTGCGACTCCGGTGCCGAAAGGGTTTAGTAAAGTTAAGTCTTACTTGTTAGCACATTTAACCCTTTCTCCTATAGAAGCGCCTTTTAGCGTGTTCAGTTTATTCCTCCACTGAAGAAAATTGTTCCAATTTATACAGTCATTCATATATGTATCATAAGGGATATTATCTTTATTCTAGTAGATGGTAGCTTAAAGCAGGCTGAATGTAAAGCAGAATGCGCCTTAAGGTGCATTCTGCTTTACATTCAACCTGCTTTAAGTACCTATCTGTAGATGGCACATTCTGCTTTACTTTCACTCATCATTAACAATCAGTAAACCTGTGAACAGAACACTTGTCCTATGCAAACTGTAGATCCTGATCAGGGGGCTCCTGCAGGAGCACTCTGATCAGGGTCTGCACTGTTTGTCAGTTTGAAATAAATTGTTAAAACCCTTGCATTCTGTAGTTAAAAGTAGACTAGATTTAGTTGGAAACTGGAATTGGAATTGTCCATTAACCCATTACCCCATAGCCCATTTCTAGGTTTGAAGACATGTGCCCATTTAAAGCAGGTTGAAAGTAAAGCAGGCACATTCTGCTTTACTTTCAGCCTGCTTTAAACTAGCTACCATCTGCTAGAATATAGAAACTATTTTTTAGCTCGCCTATTCGGAGAATGGGGGGCTTATGGAATCACCCCGGCGTCGGCGTTGGTTTTTCATGGTTAAAGTTTTGGGGTAAGTGTTGTTATGCACTAATACATCATGAAATATTTGCATTAGGAAGCTGATATTTGGATTGAAGATGCCCTGTGGGTTGAACATTGATGTTGTGTAGTTAAAATTAAAAAAAATGTTTAAATTTAGTCAAAATTTCACCTTTTGTGGACTTAGGTTTTTCGGCTGATTTCTCATGGTTAAAGTTTTGGGGTAAGTGTTGTTATGCACTAATACTACATGAAATATTTGTATTAGGAAGCTGATATTTGGAATGGAGGTGCCCTGTGGGTTGAACATTGATGTTGTGTAGTTAAAATTAAAAAAAAAGTTTAAATTTAGTCAAAATTTCACCTTTTGTGGACTTAGGTTTTTCGGCTGATTTCTCATGGTTAAAGTTTTGGGGTAAGTGTTGTTATGCACTAATACTACATGAAATATTTGTATTAGAAAGCTGATATTTGGATTGGAGGTGCCCTGTGGGTTGAACATTGATGTTGTGTAGTTTAAATTTAAAAAAAAGTTAAAATTTAGTCAAAATTTCACCTTTTGTGGACTTAGGTTTTTCGGCTGATTTCTCATGGTTAAAGTTTTGGGGTAAGTGTTGTGATGCTCTAATACTACTTGAAATAATTGTATTAAGAAGCTGATATTGGGAATCAAGGTGCCCTGTGGGTTGAACATTGATGTTACGTAGTTAAAATTTAAAAAAAAATTAAATTTAGTCAAAATTTTACCTGTTGAGATTTTAGGTTTTTCGGCTGATTTCTCATGGTTAAAGTTTTGGGGTAAGAGTTGTAATGCACTAATACTACATGAAATATTTGTATTAGGAAGCTGATATTTGGAATGGAGGTGCCCTTGGGTTGAACATTGAAGTTGCGTAGTTATTTTTTTTTTAAAAAGTTTAAATTTAGTCAAAATTACACCTTTTGTGGACTTAGAGTTTTGGGACTGAAATTTCAAAGTTAGTTAAGGAGTAAGTGTTGGAATGCACTTATACTACATGACATATTTGCTTTAGGAAGTTGATATTTTGAATGGAGGTTCCCTGTGGCTTAATATCAATGTACTGATACACTTTTCTTTTGATAGTTACCTATTTAAGAAAGGTTTAATTAGGCAAGCTTTGCTGTTCTCCGACAGCTCTTGTCACTGTATGCAATCATTACTACGGTATATAAAGTGTAACTATGTTCTTTAGTGGAGGAATAAATTAAAGGCATAAAAAGACATATTTATGGTGTAACGGTTTAAAAGTCTCAGGGGTAAATGAGTTCATGTTTTTATGCACATGTTGGTGGTCTGTCATTGTTTCGAAATGAGGAGGGTTTAACTCATTTTATGTGTGATTCACTTTTAGGTGTACCTCTAGGCAAACAGTTTTGATCTCAGATCAGGCCCCACATTGTTTGCAGCTAAGTCAATATTCTATCAGAAACTGCTAAAATATTTTGCAAATGTTTGAGTTGTACCCGCTGCAGACGACATTTTAAAATGGCCACCAAATATCTCCCAGCATGCAATGGGTTAATGGAGATGTTAGGGAGAAAATACTGGAAATATCAACTTTTGTTTACATCCCTTTATCTGGAGTCATGAGTGTTATCTTATATTTTATCCGCAATCTGTGAGTGCAAATAAATCAACAATAATATAATTCCTTTTAAATTTTCAATGAATAATTGAAAAGGCTATATTCACAATCGCATTAAGGCTGTGGTGAAATTTACAGTTAAATAATTTTATCCATTACCCCATAGCCTGTTTCTAGTTTTGAAGACAAGTTATCTACTTAAAGCAGGCTAGATGTAAAGCAGAATGTGCCAAATATAATAAGGTGGATATTTAGGGCCCCACCGAGAGGTGGGTGCCCTATAGTAATAGCCTTGTCCGTCCGTCAGTCAGTCAGTCAGTCAGTCTGTCTGTCTGTCAGTCTGTCACACATTTCCTTGTCCGCTCTCTAAGTCGAGTAATTTTTATCCAATCTTCACCAAACTTGCTGAAAATGTTTATTAGTATAATTTCTAGGCTAAGTTCGATAATTACCCAAATCCCCTAAAGCATGTTGGAGTTATTGCCCTTGAATACTAAAAACTGGCTGTTTCAGCCTTGTCCGCTCTCTAACTCAAGTAGTTTTTATCCAATCTTCACCAAACTTGCTGAAAATGTGTATTAGTATAATATCTAGGCCAAGTTCGATAATTACCCAAATCCCATAAAGCATGTTGGAGTCATTGCCTTTGAATTATTAAAAATTGGCTGTTTCAGCCTTGTTCGCTCTCTAACTTGAGTAGTTTTTATCCAATCTTCACCAAACCTTATGAAAATGTGTATTGGTATAAAATCTAGGCCAAGTTCGATAATCACCCAAATTGCATAAGGCATGTCCATTGTTGGAGTTATACCCCTTGAATTATTAAAAAATGGCTGTTTCAGCCTTGTCAATTTCCTAACAAAAATATTTTGTATTGGATATTCATCAAACTTACTGAAAATGTTTATTGGTATATAATCTAGGTCAAGTATTATAATTACCCAAATCGCCTAAGGCACATCAGAGTTATTGCCCTTCAATTATTAAAAGATAGCTGTTTAAGCCTTGTCCGCTCCCTTACTGAAACAACTGTTTCTATCTGATCTTCACTAAACTTGCTGAAAATGTTTATTGGTATGAAATCTTAGCCAAGTTCGATAACTACTCAAATCGCATAAGGCAATTCAGAGTTATTGTCCTTGAATTATATAAAAAAAAGACTGTTTCAGCAAGTTGTCCGCTTTCTTAACACAAACATTTTATATTGGATCTTTACAAAACTTGCTGAAAGTGTTTATTAGTATAAAATCTGCAGTTTTATCTTGTGCCTTTCTCCTCCTGACTCCTTTTGTGGGGCCCTTTCTGACTGGTCAGTATTCTAGTCTGTTTTACTTTCAGCCTGCTTTAACCTACCATCTGCTAGAATATAGAAAATGTTTCTTATGAAACATTTTCATGACTGTATAAATTGGAACTATTTTCTACAGAGGAAGAATAAATTTAACCCATAAATACGACTTTTTACACCTTTTTATTCCTCCTCTAATAAAAATAGATGTAACTTATACAGTCAAGAACATGTACTGTAAGAAATATTCTTTTATTTCTAGCAGATAGTACTGTTAAGCAGGCTGAAAGTAAAGCAGAATACATTCTGCTTTACTTTCAACCTGCTTTAAGTTGTCACCTGTCTTCAAAACTAGAAACAGGCTATGGGTTAGTGGGTTAAGGCTTAAAAATGTGTATCTATGGAGTAATGGGTTTACTGAAGAAAACATTCCTGGCTATTTGCAGTTCAATAATTGATGTGTTGTCATTCTCAGCTGAACTGTGTCACTTGTAGTATTCAGAAATTTGTAAATCAAGCATTAAAACAGGGTGAGCATTTCAAAACCAGAGCCCCAGATAAGGGGAGCATTTCAAAAACTAAAATCTTTATTTCTATATTAAACCTTATGGTGTCACTACTCTTTAGAATCGTCTCGAAGAGACGGTTCTAATGAGTAGTTACACCATAGTATTTGGTGTTTATGTTAGTGAGAAAACGGACAGACAGGCATGAGCAAACAGTGTAGACTCAGATCAGACTGCTCCTTTCACTATGCCCCCTTATGTGGCCATGACTTCTAAATGACATTGCCCTTTGTCTCATAGGTGTCCGGCAGATCTATCATATATAAGAGAAGGTAATAACTTCACGGACAGGGCGACCCTGACCGGGACAAATCTATCATACTTTTTTCCCTAATCATGCAGAACTTCCCAATAAACACGGTAACAGTAGAAAGAGAAATAATTTTTCTTATGGCCCAGGTCTCAACTCCACTTCGACATTCAAATCTTATCGGTGAGCTGTATCGGCCCGGTTTTCTGCTCGTTTCTTTAAGAAATGAGAGATCCACATGTTAATTACTGTACTGTTGTGTGACTGTAAACATACTTTACTCTATAATTATAAAGACAAGAAATCTCAAAACACACTCAACTGTAATTTGCTACATTTCAATGGTACTTTTAATCTGAGTTTTAAGATGTACAGTAAAAACCTCTCTATTACGACCACAGAATTGTGTTAATGACTGCTTAAAACAAAGTTGTATAGGAGCTTTCTGTTTTACTGTTTACTTGCTTTTAGCTGTCACTTGTCATTGATGCAATCAATTAGCCTTCGTTTAAGTGGTCGCAATAGAGAGGTTTTTCTGTATTAAAAGTCTCTGAGATCTAACTATTTATATACTTTGTATTTGTGATTTGACAAAATGTCAATTACCGTAATTCTTGAAGGTTGTTATGATGCAAATGGAACCATTACTAATTCCATACACTGTAATTAGCTGTCGACAAGTGATGGTTTACTGAATAATGAACTGAGTAAGCCATCTTTAACCCTCGTACTGCCATTGTTTACTTTGCCTAAAGCAGCATCTTATACACTGGTTCTAGATTTGAAAACAGGTGACCACTTAAAGCAGGTTTGAAGTAAAGCAGACTGCACCTAATTAGAGTGCATTCTGCTTTATTTTGTCTGCTTTTAGCTACCATTTGCAAATACATGTATATAGGTAATATTTCTTATGGTATTACGTGTTCATTACTGTATTATAAATTGGAATTATTTGTTTCATCAGAGGAATAAATAAAATGCGGTAAAAGGCGCTTTATGGGGGGAAGGGTTAAAGCAGCATCTTATACACTTGTCTTGGTATTTCTTCAAATATAAACAGTGGTGCAGACAATGATACTAAAGCAGGAGATATTTTAGAGGTGAACAGTTAGTTAGGAAACATTGGGGGAATTTCTAATGACTTAAAGTTCAATGCAGAACAAAGGGATGCTTGTAATGAGTTAATGTTTAAATAAGCTTTCTGCCATCACCCATAACCCCATAGACTGTTTCAAGATTTGAAGATAGGTAACCACTTAAAGCAGGTTGAAAGTAAAGCAGAACATGCCTTAAGGCACATTCTGCTTTACTTTCAGCCTGCTTTAAGCTATCATCTGCTAGAATATAGCAAATATAGCTTGTGATACCAATTCGTGACTATAAATTGGAACTATTTTTTCAGTAGAGGGATACATTTAAGGCGTAAAACGGTGTATTTATTGGGTAATGGGTTAATTTTGTCCGCCCACACATGTTGTACAAGTTTAATGTGAAACCATTAGGAGAGGATTGCATGTCGCACAGTCAAACTTCTTTTAAACCATTCCCCCATAATTAGGCCTTAATTTATTCCTCCATGGAAGAAAATACTTTCAATTTATACAGCCAAGAAAAGTATGGTAGCTTAAAGCAGGCTGAAAGTAAAGCAGAATGTGCATTAAGGCACATTCTGCTTTACTTTCAACCTACTTTAAGTGGTCAACTATCTTCAAGATTGCAAGACACAGGCTATAAGGGGGTAATGGGTAATTTACCTCAGAGTTCCTTAAATAATCTAAAAGTTGGGTTACCATGTTAAACTGTAGTAATTACTCTAAAATTTAAAATAAGTTCTTATATCACACAGTTATGTATACAAAAGGTGCAATTTGAATGGCAGACAGTGTAGACCCTGATGGAGCTGTCTGACCAAGGTCTACTCTCTTTTCTCAGGCCTGGCTGTGCCAATTCTTTGGATTATTGCTGTAATTGACAAAGCATGATCTAAAAGTAATCAAGGTTCCAGATAAGGGGAGTACTGGGTATTTGAAAAATTTAAATCTTTGTTTCTGCTTTTAACCCTATGGTGTCACTACTCATTAGAATCGTCTCTTTGAGACGATTCTAATGAGTAGTAATACCATAGGATTTGGTGCTAAATGAGTGAGAAAATGTTGGATTTGTTCAGTTTACCCCTCTTTAATCTGGAGCCCTGTTAATGTAGGATAGAAAAATGCAGAAAGCTCAGTTGTTGGAACCTTTGAATTTTATTCAGCACTAAGCAAGTACCTGTTTTAAGGTTGAGGACCCCTAATGAGATTGGACCAAAATCGGTAATCTACGTGCAGCAGGGCTCCAGATAAGAGGGAGTAATCTTAACAAAACCAACATTTTCTTACTCATACAGCACCAAATCCTATGGTGTTACTACTTATTAGAATCGTCTCTTCGAGACGATTCTAATGAGTAGTGACACCATAGGGTTAAAAGCAGAAATAAAGTTTTTAGTTTTCGAAAAACTCCCCTTATCTGGAGCCCGGGTGCAGAGATCAGTCATTCTCATCAACTGTCGGCCCTGCACTCAGCATTATGTTCGGAACAGACCAATAGTTGACAAAAACTGCTGATCGCTCTCCATACAGGGTAGAGATATTGACCAATATTGGCCGGATCTCATTAGGGATTCTCAACCTTAATGATTACCCTAACCCTAACACTGGCTTGATCCTATTAGTGATCCTCAACCTTAATGATTACCCATGAGTGTTTTAATGGTGTGGCATGACTGTAGGTAGTTGTTCAGGCAAACATAGAAAATGCATCGAGCAGTCAACAGTAGGGTTGTTTCAAAGATTAATGTTTCCTGTAATCCAGCAGCTTTATAATTAATGGAGCAGTTTGGTTAAAAGACATGGCCAGTCAAACTTGTATTCACTGACTGACTTGTATTCCCCATAGCCATCACACCACACGTTGTCTATATTAGCAGTGATAATTTTACCTGTGCATCCTGATCGAGTTCTATACTCTTTAAATTGGCCAGTGACTCATTATTTAAAAAGTTGTGAGGACCCTGATCAGAGGGCACCTTCAGAAGCCCTCTGATCAGGGTCTATACTGTTTGTCATTTTGAAATATAGTGTTAAAATCAACCCTTAATAGTAAAATATGGACTATACTAATTTTGAAATTGGAATTGTCCATTTAAAGTTTCAGGGGTAAATAAGTTAATGCAGAAATAAAGATTTAAGTTTTGAAATACTCCCCTTCACTAGAGCCCTGGAATTTCCAATATTTTGTTCAGTTCAGTGGTAATTAGTACAGAAATTCAGCATTTTCTCACTCATTTCAGCACCAAACCCTATGGTGTTAATACTCGTTAGAATTGTCTCGAAGAGACAATTCTAATGAGTAGTAACACCATATGGTTTAATGCTGAAATAAAGATTTAAGTTTTTGAAATACTCCTCTTCACTAGAGCCCTGGAATTTCCAATACTTAGTTCAGTTCAGTAGTAGTCATAGAAGCTGTAATGTGCTTGAAGGGTATTGAACATCAATTTGGTTGCTATTAATAATTCATATAAATTTGTCATCTTTAGGTCCACAAAATGTCGATTAGATCTACTATTTAATTTTCAGTTGCTTTTTAAGAAATCTCCATACTAGACAAAGGTCCATATAATGACAGAGTTAATTAACTCTGTGTACACGAGCAAAAAATTGTGATTATCCGTGCAAACAGTTTGAATCCTGATGAGACACCACATAATGTGACGCCTAATCAGAATCCAGACGGTTTGACATGCTGATCCCATTTTGGATTGTTTTAGCTCACCCCCACGAAGTGAGCTAGGCCTATGCTAAACTCCCGGCGTCGGCGTCTAGGACTTGGATATCTTAAACTTAGCAAACGACTGCGCCTATGGTCATGAAACTTCATATGCTGATACGCCTCAATAAGTAGACCACGGTGTACTGCAGTTTGGTGACCTTGACCTTAGAGGTCAACGTTAAGGTTTTGCATTAAAGTATGTTCCTTGCAGGAGGTGAGCTTCCTAATCTTTGATTACTCGTTCTGGTTAAGTTTTATTTTTAGAATCTGATAAGGATCCAAACTGTTTGCAAATGTGCTTTTGTGGTCATTTAGAGTGAAAGGGTTAAACCAAGATGAAAGTAAAGCAGAAAGCTCCTTTATTCTCCTGAGAGAACATGACAAAGCAGCTAGGCTTTGAACTTCTCAACTCGTTGCATGCTGGGTAAAATTTTGTGGTCTGTAAGTGCTAAAAATAGAATTTTCAAAATTTTATATGATGAATTATTAAGGGTACAAACTATTTTCTACCATTATTCATATCAGTAGGCAAAACTTAGTCGGTCGGTTCATTGCTGATTGATGGGGGTAATGTGATCGCCGTTTTGGGGGACTGTCTTTTTTATATGTTTATTCATGTTTTATTTCAGATCTGATTGTAGTTATTTTGTCTTTTCTAGATTTGTAGGTACATATATGTTATTTCATGTAAAGCGCTTTTGAATGCACAATCCCTGTGTGAAAAGAGCGCTATATAAATCTGGTATAATAATAATAATTTGTTTGAAAATCACTATTTATTTGTATATACTAATATAATGCTAGCTCTGTAGCAAATGTAGTGCTTGGGGATGTAAATCAACTTGAGTGATAGTTCTAGGTAGAATCTTGAAGAGACAATTCTAATGAGTTAACCCATTTACCCATAGCTTCTTTCTAGTTATGAAGACAGGTGACCACTTAAAGCAGGTTGAAAGTGAAGCAGAATGTGCCTTAAGGCACATTCTGCTTTACTTTCAGCCTGCTTTAAGCTACCATCTGCTAGGATATAGAAACTATTTTTCATGTAATATGTTGATTACTGTTTAAGGTGGAACTATTTTCTTCAGTGGAGGAATAAATTTTAGGCGTAAAAATGCATATTTATGGGGTAATTGGTTAAACAGTTAAGAATAAGCACCATAAGAAATATTTTTTATGTCCTAGCAGATGGTACATTAAAGCAGGCTGAAAGTAAAGCAGAATGTGCCGAATAAGTGCATTCTGCGTTCTTTCAACCTGCTTTAAGTGGTCACCTGTCTTTAAAACTAGAAACAGGCTATGGGATAAAGGGGTAAGATGCAAAGAGTGAAAGAAAAAATGGAATAAAATTAAATGTTACGCAAGTATTCCTGTGTATAATTAGACTTATAAATTCGTGTTGTAGAAGTAGTTTTTTCTTTAATCTGACGTTAGGCAGATGTTTTCCATCATTTATTGGACACACTAAGAACATTTGTTCCAATTGTACAAAATTTATAGGTGCTTTGGCATTCAATAGAATATTAATCTCAAACATAATTGTCAAGTTTTAATGCCTAGAACACTTGTAAATATTCTCTGCTTAACATGATGTCTGCTTACATTCTGAAATTTGAGTTTACTTTTCATGCAAAAAGTAGTAAATGTTAAATGGTTAAGATCCATCCTTGGTAGGGACCACTTGTTTTATAGACTACTTTAACTCTTTGAACCCTAGTCCCGCATATAGGCGTGCTTTTCAAACAATGTATGTGTGAATAGTACACATGTCCTATGCAAACAGTGAAGACCCAGATCAGAGGGCTCCGAAAGGAGCCCTCTGATCAGGGTCTTCACTGTTTGTCACAATGCCAAACATTGACAAAAACAGCCCTTAAAAGTCAGAAATGGACTAGACTAAAATGGAAACTGGAATTGTCCATTTAAAGTTTCAGGGAGGAAAGAGTTAAGCATTAGTACAGTTAACCCATTACTCCATAGAGACACAGTTTTACCTCTTTTATTTATTCTTCCACTGTAGAAAACGGGTTCACATTTATCTGATCAGAGTGCTCCTTAACCCATTTACCCATAGCCTGTTTCTAGTTTTAAAGACAGGCGACCACTTAAAGCAGGTTGAAAGTAAAGTAGAATGCACCTTATGGTGCATTCTGCTTTACTTTCAGCCTGCATTAAGCTATAGTCTTCTAGGTTATAGACTATATTTCTTATACATGTAGTACATATTCATTACTGTATTAAGTAGAATTATATTTTTTCAGAATAAGAATAAAAGTAAGGCGTAAAGGGTTAAGGACTGCAAGTTACTAAGTATCACTACCACAGTATCACTACCACTTAATAGTACTTGTTTACAGTTAAACCTCTCTATCACTACCACTTAATAGTACTTGTTTACAGTTAAACCTCTCTATCACTACCACTTAATAGTACTTGTTTACAGTTAAACCTCTCTATCACTACCACTTAAAAGTACTTGTTTACAGTTAAACCTCTCTATCACTACCACTTAAAAGTACTTGTTTACAGTTAAACCTCTCTATCACTACCACTTAATAGTACTTGTTTACAGTTAAACCTCTCTATCACTACCACTTAAAAGTACTTGTTTACAGTTAAACCTCTCTATCACTACCACTTAATTGGGTCATTTACAAATGTACTTCAGGGCAGCTAGGTAAATGAACATTTTGATTTTCTGCCACTAAACGGACTGAATAGACTTTTGATTTCTGCTACTGAACATACTTAAGGCACATTCTGCTTTACTTTAAGCCTGCTTTAAGCTACCATCTGTTAGGATGTAAAAACTTTTTCTGATGGTACATACTCATGACTGTATAGATTGGAACTATTTTCTTCAGTGGAGGAATAAATTAAAGGCGTAAAAAGCTTATTTATAGGTTGAAGGATTAAGATACACTTCTGCCATCTATAGGTTTGTGACCAAAATGATTCTACCTTCTGAAATTAGTTTCTGTCTACCAGTGGAGAAAACATTGGTAATTACATAGACTCTTAATGAATGATTACATGTTAGGCATGCAATATGTCTCTTTAGTTAAACCCTTCCCCTGACGATACCCAGCTGATTAACCTTTTCTTCTTTCTTAGTGCATGTTTATGCTTCTCCCTGTTTCTCAACATTTACATATATGCACTTAACCCATTACCCCATAAATACGCTTTTTTACACCATTGATGCACATATTGCATTCAAATTTGGTATACATGTATAGACATGTTATGGCAGGAACTATGCAGGTCAAGTTTGAATTTGGTTCCAGTAGAATATTGTTTGGCAGAGTTATGCCCCTTGGAATTTGAAACTTCTAAACACCTGTGGTTTTCGCTATTTATCTGGGTCATGCATTGGCATTTTGAAAAGAAATTTTGTGTACAGCTACATCATGAGAGAATGCACTTTGTTGCCAACAGTGGCTTTCATGTTAGAGGCGTTAAAATGCATATCTATAATATAGGAGTAAAGGGAATAGTGGCAAACAAATTAATGGCTTCTGTAAAAGAGAGGGTTTATCAGCTTTAACTACAGTAAAACCTCCCTATTACGACCACTAGTCTTAACAGAAGGCTAATTGACTGTTTTAAAGACAGCTGGGTGACAGCTTGAAGCAAGGCGACAGTTACAAACAGAAAGCTCCTTAAGGAGATTTCTGTTTTACTGTCACATTGCTTGAAGCAGTCACCCGTCTTTAGCATCTAATAACACAATCTTACTTTATATCATTCTGGGGCCCATTTCATAAAACTTCGTATGACCAAAACGGTCGTAAGTCAAAACTTAAAAATATGTTTAATTTCTTATTTCTCTATTTAATAATCCTGTCTTGTGACATCTCTTTGGAATTGTCCTTTAATTAAGACTTTTATAATCTGACTTATGACAACATTTGTCGTACAAAGTTTTATGAAACTGGCCCCAGGAGAGTAATTGACACTGCATGTAGTGATACTTCAGTATCTGTCTTCTTATCTTACAGTATTGTGTACCTATTTCTTATGTAAATGTTGATGGAGTTGAAATTGATAGCAGTCTTCTGTGAGATATATCAAACATAACGACACAGATACATGGCAGCTTGAAGATAGTCCATTGTTAGCCTGACCACTGCTAAAATAACTTCGGCAGAGAGAGTGAGAGCTTTGTGAGATAGAGAGCTTTGTGAGATAGAGAGAGCTTTGTGAGATAGAGAGAGCTCTGTGTGTGTGTGTGAGAGAGAATAACATCTGTAGAGAGAGAGAGAGAGAGCATGATAAGAATTAAGACATGTCTCAGACAACCTGGATTAACCCTTAACTAGGGCTCCAGATAAGGGGAGTATTTCAAAAACTAAAATCTTTATTTCAGCTTTGAACCCTATGGTGTCACTACTCATTAGAATCGTCTCGAAGAGACGATTCCAATGAGTAGTTTCATCATAGGATTTGATGGTAAAATAAGTGAGAAAATGTTAGATTTGTGCAGTTAACTCCCTCTTATCTGGAGCTCCACTTAACCATTTTAGAGTTTGTCTTCAACACAAACAGCTACTTCATTGGCTTCCAACACAAATAAAATTGGATTACACTGTGTGCAAATGTAATGAGTATATTTTAAACAATTCCATAAGGTATTGAAAGAGATAAGTATCCAAACTGCTTGTCACTGACTCGAATCCTGTTACTGTTAGTATTACATGGACTGAGACAATTTCAAAATGTAATGCTTGTCTTAGTGTTGAAAAGGTTTAGAGTTTTGAGCATGACATGACTGACATTTTCTAGCAGAAAGTTGCTTTAAGCAGGCCTTAAGGCGCATTCTGCTTTACTTTCAACCTGCTCTAAGTGGTCACCTATAATCAAAACTAGAAACTGGCTATTTGGTAATGGGTTAACACTTAGGATGATTTGATCAGACAACCTGGCTTCTGATCTAGATTCTAAACTGTTGATATTTGTATATGTATGTCAGAGACGTGGTCCACTGGGAACGCATTCAATTAGAAACAGGGGCTGGGAATTTGTTCCCTCAACGGACTAAGTTCTTCAGATGAGACTTAATAAACCGAGGTCCGGTGGATCAGTGCTTTACACTGGGCATACCAAAGAACCAGAGTACTCTGTCTATAATATAAGAGTAGGGCATTGCACCCAGGTTTTCTGTATCCGCTCCCCTCTCTCTTGTGCGTCCAGTTAGCCCATAGGTTGCAGGAAAGGATGTTAACAAAGTAAACCAAACCTTCGATAAGAATGATTTATTTCTGATTTCTACGATAAAAGTGTAGAAATTTGATATTTGATTAGAGCAGGATTGAGACAAAATAACTACATAATTATACCAATAATTATTCTGATGGCGTATGCCATAATCTCAAAAGGAACCATTGTTTATGACGCTGGTTTGTCTTTAATACTGAAAGCAGGCTGAAATTTTTCACCCTGCTTTAACCCATCACCCCATAGCATGTTTCCACTTTTGAAGTCAGGGCACTACTTAAAGCAGGTTGAAAGTAAAACAGAATGCGCCTTGCTTCACTTTCAGCCTTCTTTAAGCTATCACCTATATCATGTGCTAGAATGCAGAAATTCTTTCTTAATATGAACCTTTTTTATGACTGTATAAATTGGGATTATTTTTTTTGAGTGGATGAATAAAATAAAAGCATAAAAAGGCATACTTATGGGGTAATGGGTTTGGCTATCATCTGCTAGTATATAGGAATTATTTCTTAAAGGGCATATTTACGACTTTATAAAGTGGAACTATTTTCTTTAGTGGACGATTAAATTAAATGCGCTAAAATGCGTATATATGGGGTAAAAGGTCAAAATGTTTCACAAACACATCTTTTTGTAAACCGTGGCATTTAGAGTCTAAATACATCTGTAATGACATCCTGGTTTCATCTCCATTGCACATGGCCTTACCCATTACCCCATAAATACGCCTTTTTACACCTTTAATTTATTTCTCTACTAAAGAAAGTAGTTCCAGTTTATACTGTACTAATATGTTTTATAAGAAATATTTTCTGTGTCTTAGAAGATTGTGGCTTAAAGCAGGTTGAAAGTAAAGCAGAATGTGCCTTTAGGCACATTCTGCTTTTCTTTCAACCTGCTTTAAGTGGTCATCTGTCTTCAAAACTAGAAACAGGCTATGGGGTAATGGATGAACTAGAAACAGGCAATGGGGTAATGGGTGAACTAGAAACAGGCTATGGGGTAATGGGTTAAGTGGTCATCTGTCTTCAAAACTAGAAACAGGCTATGGGGTAATGGATGAACTATAAACAGGCAATGGGGTAATGGGTGAACTAGAAACAGGCAATGGGGTAATGGGTGAACTAGAAACAGGTAATGGGTGAACTAGAAACAGGCAATGGGGTAATGGGTGAACTAGAAACAGGCTATGGGGTAAAAGATGAACTAGAAACAGGCAATGGGGTAATGGGTGAACTAGAAACAGGCAATGGGGTAATGGGTGAACTAGAAACAGGCAATGGGGTAATTGGTGAACTAGAAACAGGCTATGGGGTAATAGATGAACTAGAAACAGGCAATGGGGTAATGGGTGAACTAGAAACAGGCAATGGGGTAATGGGTGAACTAGAAACAGGCTATGGGGTAATAGATGAACTAGAAACAGGCAATGGGGGTAATGGGTGAACTAGAAACAGGCAATGGGGTAATGGGTGAACTAGAAACAGGCTATGGGGTAATAGATGAACTAGAAACAGGCAATGGGGTAATGGGTGAACTAGAAACAGGCAATGGGGTAATGGGTGAACTAGAAACAGGCAATGGGGTAATGGGTGAACTAGAAACAGGCTATGGGGTAATAGATGAACTAGAAACAGGCAATGGGGTAATGGGTGAACTAGAAACAGGCTATGGGGTAATGGGTGAACTAGAAACAGGCAATGGGGTAATGGGTGAACTAGAAACAGGCAATGGGGTAATGGGTGAACTAGAAACAGGCAATGGGGTAATGGGTGAACTAGAAACAGGCAATGGGGTAATGGGTGAACTAGAAACAGGCTATGGGGTAATAGATGAACTAGAAACAGGCAATGGGGTAATTGGTGAACTAGAAACAGGCTATGGGGTAATGGGTGAACTAGAAACAGGCAATGGGGTAATGGGTGAACTAGAAACAGGCTATGGGGTAATGGGTGAACTAGAAACAGGCTATGGGGTAATAGATGAACTAGAAACAGGCTATGGGGTAATGGGTGAACTAGAAACAGGCTATGGGGTAATAGATGAACTAGAAACAGGCTATGGGGTAATAGATGAACTAGAAACAGGCAATGGGGTAATGGGTGAACTAGAAACAGGCTATGGGGTAATGGGTGAACTAGAAACAGGCTATGGGGTAATGGATGAACTAGAAACAGGCAATGGGGTAATGGGTGAACTAGAAACAGGCTATGGGGTAATGGATGAACTAGAAACAGGCTATGGGGTAATAGATGAACTAGAAACAGGCTATGGGGTAATGGGTGAACTAGAAACAGGCAATGGGGTAATGGGTGAACTAGAAACAGGCTATGGGGTAATGGGTGAACTAGAAACAGGCTATGGGGTAATGGGTGAACTAGAAACAGGCAATGGGGTAATGGGTGAACTAGAAACAGGCTATGGGGTAATAGATGAACTAGAAACAGGCTATGGAGTAATGGGTGAACTAGAAACAGGCTATGAGGTAATAGATGAACTAGAAACAGGCTATGGGGTAATAGATGAACTAGAAACAGGCTATGGGGTAATGGGTGAACAGGCTATGGGGTAATGGGTGAACTAGAAACAGGCTATGGGGTAATGGGTGAACTAGAAACAGGCTATGGGGTAATGGATGAACTAGAAACAGGCTATGGGGTAATGGGTGAACTAGAAATAGGCTATGGGGTAATGGGTGAACTAGAAACAGGCTATGGGGTAATGGGTGAACTAGAAACAGGCAATGGGGTAATGGGTGAACTAGAAACAGGCAATGGGGTAATGGGTGAACTAGAAACAGGCTATGGGGTAATGGGTGAACTAGAAACAGGCTATGGGGTAATAGATGAACTAGAAACAGGCTATGGGGTAATGGGTGAACTAGAAACAGGCTATGGGGTAATGGGTGAACTAGAAACAGGCAATGGGGTAATGGGTGAACTAGAAACAGGCAATGGGGTAATGGGTGAACACTTTTGATTGCTGGAAAACATTGTCGTCTGCATCGATTGTCATCTGCTACTGTTCTAAACTGTCGTCTGTATCGATTGTCATCTGCTACTGTTCTAAACTGTCGTCTGCATCGATTGTCATCTGCTACTGTTCTAAACGTCGTCTGCATCGATTGTCATCTGCTACTGTTCTAAACTGTCGTCTGCATCGATTGTCATCTGCTACTGTTCTAAACGTCGTCTGCATCGATTGTCATCTGCTTCTGTTCTAAACTGTCGTCTGCATCGATTGTCATCTGCTACTGTTCTAAACTGTCGTCTGCATTGATTGTCATCTGCTTCTGTTCTAAACTGTCGTCTGCATCGATTATCATCTGCTACTGTTCTAAACTGTCGTCTGCATCGATTGTCATCTGCTACTGTTCTAAACTTTCGTCTGCATCGATTGTCATCTGCTACTGTTCTAAACTGTCGTCTGCATCGATTGTCATCTGCTACTGTTCTAAACTGTCGTCTGCATCGATTGTCATCTGCTACTGTTCTAAACGTCGTCTGTATCGATTGTCATCTGCTACTGTTCTAAACTGTCGTCTGTATCGATTGTCATCTGCTACTTGCTACTGTTCTAAACTGTCGTCTGCATCGATTGTCATCTGCTACTGTTCTAAACTGTCGTCTGCATCGATTGTCATCTGCTACTGTTCTAAACTGTCGTCTGCATCGATTGTCATCTGCTACTGTTCTAAACGTTTTCAAAATATGTTTTCAGAGTGTCAACAGTGAGGAGCTGGACCTCTCATCAATATCCAATTTTCTTACATATTTAATCAGTTTCTTCATTGAAAATGATTTAACTAACTCTTTGTATGCTAGTCATAGAATCATGACTATCTGTGCAAATAGTTTGGATCCACTTGAGACGCTATGATCAGGATCTAAACTGTTTGACACCTCTGACCCTGTTTTGTAAAGAAATTTTGAAAATTCTATTTTAAGAGCAAAAGCAGACAACAATAATAATTGTTGGAGACAAATAAACTGCCCAGCATGCAAGGAGCTAAACATATTACTGGAGCAAAAACTGCATACCTGCATTTCTGAAGGATACTGGCTACTGATGCATCCTCGCCTTCTCATGTTACTGTTAATCTTGTGGTAATTATTTTGGGCTTAAAGACAGGTGGTAGCTTAAAGAAAGGTTAAAGTAAAATAGGAAGCTCCTTTAAGCTGTCATCTGTCTTTCATCTATCTTTCATGCAATCAATTGGCCTTAATTTAGTGGTCGTAATAGAGAGGTTTTTCTGTACTTTAGTGTTTTCCTGAAGTGCTTTTCTATATTTGGAAAGGCTGAGCCGTATTTGAAATACTGTCAGCCTTTTTATGTTACGTCACTCATAGAGGAATGATGGCATTATAGGCAGGCTCCAGTTAAAGAGTACAGTGAACAAAACCAACATTTTCTTACTCATTTCACCATCAAATCCTATGGTGTTACTACTCTTTGAGACGATTCTAATGAGTGCAATTGACACCAAAGGGTTAAATGAAGAAATAAAGATTATAGTTTTTTAAATACTCCACTTATTGTTACCTTTGAAATTAGGGTTAAGCAGTTGGTGTTTTAACCCATAGCCTGCCACTCACGACTATAGCTCCATATGCAAACAGCTTGGATCTGGATGAGACGCCGAGTAACTCATCCGGATCCAAGCTGTTTGACACTCGGACAACATTTTCAGCAATTTTGAGCAACTTTGAAGCACTTTGAAACTTGAAGCAGACGAGAAATGTAGCAGACGACAATTTATTTGGCGGGCTAAGGGTTAACACGTAATTACTTCTTACTTGTATCATACAATGTATTGTATTGATTACTTTTACAAACAGTTTGGATTTAGATGATAAGTTAATGAGTAACTCAGCATCACATCCTGATCTAATCTGTTTGGTTCTGATTATACTTTGAAATTTAAGCTATTCATTCAGATTATGTTGAATGCAGCAAATCTTTAGAATTGAGAAGGTTTTTAGCTCATCTGAGCAAAGCTGAGGGTGAGCTTTTTTAATACGTGAATGTCCGGCTTTGTGCGTCAGGCGTCAATTTTTAAAGTGTTTACACTCTAGAGGCCACAATTTTTATCCAACCTTTCTCATACTTGGTCAGATTGTATATGACCATAAGTTCTCAGGTGAAATGGATTATGGCTGAAATCGGACCATTAGGTCTAGAGCCATCTGTCCTTGATGAGGTGAACATGCCATATCTAACCATGTTTACCCTCCAGAGGCCACACTTTTTGTCCAGTCTTTTCCAAAATTACTCAGATTGTATATGATCATAAATTCTCATATGATTTTGATTATTATTTAAAAACAACAATAAGTTTATGAGTCATCTTCCCTTGACATGTTGAAAATGACATATCCATCCATGTTTCCACTCTACAGACCACACTTTTTCTCCAATCTTTCTCAAAATAGCTCCGTTTGTATATGACTGTTAGGTATTGAATGAGTTTTAGAATATGGTTGAAATTGGACAAATAGATCAAGAGTTATCTGCCCTTGACCTGTTGAAAAATGCCATATCTAACATGTGTTACTCTTTAGAGGCAACACTTTTTATCTAATGTTATTTTATAAAAAAAAAACTTGCTAAGATTGTATATGACCATAAAGTCTTTAATGAGTTTAAATATGGTTGAGTTTGGACCAATTTGTCAAGAGTTATCTGCCCTTGATGTGTTGAAAATACCATATCTAACAGTGTCTATAACTCTAGCAACTACAGTTTTGTATACTCAAAATCTTTGAATTCACTCGACTTCTATGCTAGGGGTCGTGAGTTCTGTCCCCCGCTAGACCAAATCCTTTGGATGAGACTTTATGGAAACCTAGTAACTTAGTATCCCCCATAAATACGCCTTTTTACGCCTTGAATGAATTCCTTCACTGAAGAAAGTAGTTTCAATTTATAGTCATGTACATGTATATGTTTTGCAAGAAATATTTTCAATATTCTAGCAAATGGTAGCTTAAAGCTGGCTGAAAGTAAATTAGAATGCGCCTGAGGTGCCTTCTGCTTTACTTTCAACCTGCTTTAAGTGGTCACCTATCTTCAAAACTAAATACAGGCTATGGGGTAAGGGGTTAAAATGTTTCCAAGAGGTGAGTTCAGCTGTTGAAACCCAGTTGGTTTTGGTAAAAAAAAATCTAAAAATGGAAACAAAATTAATGTTCATCACGAGAAGGGTTAATTATAAACCCATTACTGCATAGACTATTTCTAGTTTTTAACACAGATGACCACTTAAAGCAGGTTGGAAGTAAAGCCCAATGCAGCTAAATATGCACTTTTGGTCACACTCTGCTTTTTTTTCAGCCGGTTTTAAGCTACTATCTGATAGGATATTGAAATATTTCTTACGATACAAATTCATGACTGTATAAAGTGGAATTATTTTTTTCTGTACAGGAATACATTAGAGGTGTAGAAAGGCACATGTAACAGATAATGGGTTAGATATTGACTACCTTTTCTGCCCTGAAACCTTTAATGAACAATTCTAGTTTTCAATTAAGTAGACCATTTATGACTCTGTGTATTTCACGTTGTTTTCTCCCATATACTGCAAACGGACAAACAGTGCAGACCCTGATCAGAGTCCTCCCTCAAGAGCTTGCTTATGTGGGTCTTCACTGCTTGCACAGGACAATTGTTCTCTATAAATGTACATTTTTAGCTCACATCCATGAAGTGAAGGGGTTTTACGCTATACCCCGGTGTAGGCGTCGGGGATGGCATTGGCATCAGCATTGGGGCGTCGGCGTCTGGACTTGATATAATAAACTGAGCAAACTACTGCACAATTGGTCACGAAACTTCATATGCTGATGCGCCTGAATGAGTAGACCTTGATGCACCGCAGTTTGGAGAACTTTGACCTTGACCTCATTTGCATTAAAATCTTTTCTGAGCAAACGACTGCACCTACGATCACAAAACTTAATATGCTGATGCGGGGCAATGAGTAGACCAAGATGCACCACAGTTTGGTGACTTTTGAATTTGACATCTAGGGTCAATGTTAAGGTTTTGTGTCTAATTGTGTTCTGACCAAACAACTGCACCTATGGTCACGAAACTTCATATGCTGTTGCACCTCAATGAGTAAACCATGATGCCCCACATTTTAGTGGCCCTGGCCTTTGACCTTGATCTCTAGGGTCAACTTTAAGGTTTTGCTTTAAAGTCTGTTCTAAGCAAACAACTGCATTTACGGTCATGAAACTCCATATGCTGATGCATCTCAATGAGAACACCATGATGCATCACAGTTAAGTGACCTTGACCTTTGACCTTGACCTCTAGGATCAACATTTAGGTTTTGCGTTAGTCTGTTCTGAGCAAATGACTCATATGCTGACACGCCTTAATAAGAAGACCATGATGCTTTGCAGTTTGGTAACTTTGACCTTTGACCTTGACCTAGGGTCAATGTTATGGTTTTATGTTAAAGTCTGTTTTGAGCAAACGACTGTTACTACGGTCACGAAACTTAATATGCTAATGTGCCTAAATGAATTGACATTGATGCACTGCAGTTTTGTAACCTTGACCCTTGATCTTGACCTCTAGGGTCAACATTTAGGTTTTGTGCTAAAGTCTGTTCTGAGCAAACGACTGCGTCTACGATCATGAAACTTCATATGCTGATGCGCCTCAAAAAGTAGAGCATGATGCACCACATTTTTGTGACCTTGACCTTTAGGGTCAACGTTTAGGTTTTGTGTTAAAGCCTGTTCCTTGCAGGAGGTGAGCTTCGTAATCTTTGATTACCCGTTCTGTTTTTTCCAAGACAAGTATACACATTGCTAGGACTGAATGTGTCAACCAATTACTGCATAAATACACTTGTTTATTTCTACTTTATTTTCAACCTGCTTTGTGTGGTGCCTGATCAGACTGGGGTAAAGCAGTTTGAAATTAAACAAGAAAGTTGTTGTAGGAACTGAATGTGTACACGCTCAGGTGTTGATCTCCTGATTTAATTGTGCTGTCTTGCGCTAAGAGTATTGCTAATTGACTGATATTTCTAGTAGCTATTTCATAATGTGTTCAATTAAGATTCCCAGGGATGTAATTAAAAAGTTGACACCAATCTGCCTATAGTTGAAATATCTATAGTCAGACATAGACGAGTGAGTTAGTGTTCACCAAGCATTCTTTGAAGAAGCAAAGGTCAATGTGATCTGAAACTGAAAATAGAATTTTGTTTCCAGACAGCATGTTATGTTTTCATATGATCATTATTTTCATTTGAATTTTTTCTTAATAGAAATCAGAATATAGTAGGGTGAAATTGTGTGTAGCTTACTGCTCCTACACTATTTTGAGGATTTGCAGCTAAATCTTTCATAGAACAAAAGCATAATATTATATTTGATGTTGCCCGTGTGGTTTGGTATATATATCTCTCCCGCTTTATTAGCTCACCTGAGCACAAAGTGCTCAAGGTGAGCTATTGTGATCGGTTGCCGTCCGTCGTACGTCGGTGTCCGTGTCCGTGTCGTCTGTTCACAATTTGTTTCAAATAACTTCTTCTCTGAAACCAATGGCCCAATTTTAACCAACTTGGTCAGATACATACTGTAGTTGTGAGCTTCAAAAATTGTTCAAAAAAAGTGGGTGGGGCACTCAGTCTTGTTGCCATGGCAACCATGCACGATATCTAAAAAAATCTTCTTCTCAAAAAGTACTGGTCCGATTTCAATTTGGTTTGCACCACAATGTTTCTCAATTAATATACTTTCAAAGTTGTTCAAAGAATTTTGATCCGTCAAAAAACATGGCCGCCAGAGGGCGTGGTCATTTTCCGTATTTACATAATATTGACAACTAAAGTCAAAACTTTAATCATCTTCTTGTCAATAACTACAAGTCCTAGGACAACCAAATTTCACATGTAGCATCATGTTGTGAACCTTTAGCAAGATTGTTCAAATAATGACCCACGGGTCAAAAATGGCCCCGCCCGGGGCTTATCAGTTTTTCATAGGAAAACCTTTAAAACTCTTCTTCTCTAAAACTGTATGGCCTAGACCTTTTATATTTGGCATGTAGTTTTGCCTTATGGACCTCTACTAAGACTGTTCAAATCATGACCCCAGGCTCAAAAATGGCCCCGCCCCTGGGCTTATCAGTTTTACATAGACTTATATAGGAAAACCTTTAAAAATCTTCTTCTCTGAAACCGTAAGTCCCATACCTTTTATATTTGGCATCTAGCTTTGCCTTATGGTCTTCTACCAAGATTGTTCAAATCAGGACCCCAGGGTAAAAAATGGCCTGCCCCGGGGCTTATCAGTTTTACATAGACTTATATAGGAATAAACCTTTAAAACTCTTCTTCTCTGAAACCGTAAGGCCCATACCTTTTATATTTGGCATTTAGCTTTGCCTTATGGTCCTCTACCAAGATTGTTCAAATCATGACTTCCGGCTCAAAAATGGCCCCGCCCCGGGGCTTATCAGTTTTACTAGACTTATATAGGAATAAACCTTTAAAACTCTTCTTCTCTGAAACCGTAAGACCCAGACCTTTTATATTTGGCATCTAGCTTTGCCTTATGGTCCTCTACCAAGATTGTTCAATTCATGACCCCCGGATCAAAAATGGCCCTGCCCTGGGGCTTATCAGTTTTACATAGACTTATATAGGAATAAACCTATAAAAATCTTCTTCTCTGAAACCGTAAGGCCCAGATCTTTTATATTTTACATATAGCTTTGCCTTGTGGTCCTCTACCAAGATTGTTCAGATCATGACCCGAGGGTAAAAAATGGACTCGCCCCGGGGCTTATCAGTTTTACATAGACTTATACAGGAAAACCTAATTCCGAGTTGTTTCAGTTTCATGCAACAGTCAACATACATTCAATCACAAACTTCATTATGCATTGAGTATAACACAATAGTTCCTCAGGTGAGCGATTTAGGGCCGCATGCGGCTCTTGTATAGGAGGCATATTGGTGTTGTGCATTCTGCCTGTCTGTCTGTCCGTCAGGTTTGTCTGTAAAATGTTGCAGCTAGCTTATGCACTTCTGAAGGGATTTCTAGCTTTCACAAATTTAGTTCTAATATGGGAAGATGTTCAAATGGTTTGGCATTTCGAATGCAATATGTTTGATTATATAGCCCTTTGAATTGTTTTCCTACATAGAATAAAAGGTAAACAAATCTTGTGCAGGGGATACGGAGAGGCATGGGGTTTTCTCAAAAACAAATTCTAGTATAATAGTTGAGTTCAAAACCTGTATAAATCTATAACCTTAAATTTAGATTTTCACATTATATTTGTGTGGAGTTAATCCCAACAAACATTTAGTTTTAAGAATGATCTCAGATCTTAGTTTCAGGTGCATTTTAATGCTTTCCAACTACAAAAACGGTCGTAAGTCAAAACTTTAAAATTTAGTTTCTGATTTCTCTATCTAATCATGTTGTGTCACATCTCTTAGAATCGTCTTTTGAAGACGATTCCAAAGAGATGTCAATAGGCAGGATTAGATGGAGAAATATTTATTGAGACTTTTATTATTTGACTTACGACAACATTTGTAGTACGAAGTTTTATGAAACGGGCCCCAGGAGCCGATCATAGTGACTATGTAACAGAATTCCTAAAATATCTAACTGAGTAAATTGTGAACTCACACTAATACTGATTTTTATTTTTAATTTAAAGCTGAAATAATGGACGAAAATCAGCCAACCCAGCAACAAGAGAAGTCGTTATGCAGAAAGAATAAACCAGTTGATCACAAGAGGCTACTATCAGCAGAGAGATCGTACGAGCGTGATAGTGACAACACAATTAATGGCCATTTGAATGCACACATTAAAGTTCATACAGTAGAGAGACTCTAGAAGTGTGATATTGACAATAAAATTAATGGCCATATAAATGTTAACATTAAAGTTCAGACAGTAGAGAGACTCTAGAAGTGTGATATTGACAATACAATTCATGGCCATATAAATGTTAACATTAAAGTTCATACAGTAGAGAGACTCTAGAAGTGTGATATTGACAATAAAATTAATGGCCATATAAATGTGAACATTAAAGTTCATACAGTAGGGAGACTCTAGAAGTGTGATATTGACAATAAAATTAATGGCCATATAAATGTTAACATTAAAGTTCATACAGTAGAGAGACTCTAGAAGTGTGATATTGACAATAAAATTAATGGCCATATAAATGTTAACATTAAAGTTCAGACAGTAGAGAGACTCTAGAAGTGTGATATTGACAATAAAATTAATGGCCATATAAATGTGAACATTAAAGTTCATACAGTAGAGAGACTCTAGAAGTGTGATATTGACAATAAAATTAATGGCCATATAAATGTTAACATTAAAGTTTATACAGTAGAGAGACTCTAGAAGTGTGATATCGACAATACAATTCATGGCCATATCAATGTGAACATTAAAGTTCATACAGTAAAGAGACTCTAGAAGTGTGATATTGACAATACAATCCATGGCCATTTGAATGTGAACATTAAAGTTCATACAGTAGAGAGACTCTAGAAGAGTGATATTGACAATAAAATTGATGGCCATATAAATGTTGACATTAAAGTTCATACAGTAGAGATACTCTAGAAGCGTGATATCGACAATACAATTCATGGCCATATCAATGTTAACATTAAAGTTCATACAGTAGAGATACTCTAGAAGCATGATATTGACAATACAATTCATGGCCATATCAATGTTAACATTAAAGTTCATACAGTAGAGAGACTCTAGAAGTGTGATATTGACAATACAATTCATGGCCATTTGAATGTTAACATTAAAGTTCATACAGTAGAGAGACTCTAGAAGTGTGATATTGACAATAAAATTAGTGGCCATTTGAATGTTAACATTAAAGTTCATACAGTAGAGAGACTCTAGAAGTGTGATATCGACAATAAAATTGATGGCCATATAAATGTTGACATTAAAGTTCATACAGTAGCGAGACTCTAGAAGTGTGACATTGACAATACAATTCATGGCCATATCAATGTTAACATTAAAGCTCATACAGTAGAGAGACTCTAGAAGTGTGATATTGACAATACAATTCATGGCCATATCAATGTTAACATTAAAGTTCATACAGTAGAGAGACTCTAGAAGTGTGATATTGACAATACAATCCATGGCCATATCAATGTTAACATTAAAGTTCATACAGTAGGGAGACTCTAGAAGTGTGACATTGACAATACAATTCATGGCCATATCAATGTTAACATTAAAGTTCATACAGTAGAGAGACTCTAGAAGTGTGATATCGACAATAAAATTGATGGCCATATAAATGTTAACATTAAAGTTCATACAGTAGAGAGACTCTAGAAGTGTGATATTGACAATACAATCCATGGCCATTTGAATGTGAACATTAAAGTTCATACAGTAGAGAGACTCTAGAAGTGTGATATTGACAATAAAATTAATGGCCATATAAATGTTAACATTAAAGTTCATACAGTAGAGATACTCTAGAAGTGTGACATTGACAATAAAATTAATGGCCATATAAATGTTAACATTAAAGTTCATACAGTAGCGAGACTCTAGAATTCTAGTGTGATATTTGTGAAAAGTCATTTACATGAATTGAAGTTAAAACACAACCATGGACGTTCATACAGGAGAGAAGCGTTGCAAGTGTGATATTTGTGGAAAGTTATTTACTAAGAACAGTTCTGTAGTCAGACACATGCTGATCCACACAGGAGAGAGACCTTACAAATGTGATGTGTGTGGAAAGTCATATAATCTGAAAGGTTCTTTAGTCAGGCACATGATGATCCACACAGGAGAGAGGCCATACAAGTGTGATGTGTGTGGAAAGGCATTTACTCAGAGTGGTAACTTTGCACAGCACATGCTTATCCACACAGGAGAGAGACCTTACAAGTGTGGTGTGTGTGGAAAGTCATATAATCTGAAGAGTTCTTTAGTCATACACATGATGATCCACACAGGAGAGAGGCCATACAAGTGTGATGTGTGTGGAAAGGCATTTCCTCAGAATGGTCACTTAGCACAGCATATGAGAATTCACACAGGAGAAAGACCGTACAAGTGTGATGTATGTGGTAAGGCATTTCCTCAGAATAGTGACTTAGGCAAACACATGAGAATTCATACAGGAGAAGTAACTTACAAGTGTGATATTTGTGGTAAGACATTTACTCAGAATGTTCACTTAGCACAGCACATCAGAATTCACACAGGAGAGAGACCTTACAAGTGTAATGTGTGTGGAAAGCCATTTACTCAGAATGGTCACTTAGCAAAACACATGAGAATTCATAGGGGAGAAGCATCTTACAAGTGTGATTTGTGTGGAAAGTTATTTACTCAGAATGGTCACTTAGTCAGTCACATGAGAATTCATACAGGAGAAGCATCTTTCAAGTGTGATATGTGTGGAAAGTTATTTACTAAGAACAGTTCTGTAGTCAGACACATGATGATTCATACAGGAGAGAGACCTTACGAGTGTGATGTGTGTGGAAAAGCATTTACTCAGAATGGTCACTTAGCAAAGCACTTGAGAATTCATAGAGGAGAAGCATCTTACAAATGTGATATGAAATGAAAGTCATTTACTTAGAACAGATCGGTAGCCAGACAGATGGGGTCCACACAGGAGAGATACCTAAGTGTGAAAATATTGTTACTCAGAATTGTCATTAAGTCAAATACATGAAATTCCGTATAGAAGAAAGATGTTATGAGTGTTGAAAGTCTTCTACTGTGAAAGGTTGATTGATTGATTGAGTTGGGTTTTACGGCACCGAGACACATGAAATGGTCATATGGCGCCGAAAGGTTCTAACGTCATTCAAACACAATATTATTCATACAGGAGAGAATCCCAACGAGTGTGATTTATGTGGAATATCATTTACTCAAAAGGGTCACTTAGCTCTTTCAACACTAAATAACTCTTGTGGGTTGTTAGGTTCCATTGTGGATCCTTTTAGTTACCAAAACATGAACCAGTCTACTGGGAATTTGGGGTAGTTTAATAAATACTGCTCTAAATTAGCAAACAATGCAGAACCTGATCAGAGGGATCCTATAAGGCTTCTGATCTGAGTAGATTTTAAACAGGTACAATGTGTTGAAAGAGCTAGTTGAGCAGTTAAAAGAGTAACAGTGTTCCCTCCCTACAACGATCTCCTCCTTACAACAGCGCTTGCAGCTGTTTCCCAAGAAATTATATCTTAACCTTTCCACTGTTGCAATATCGTCTGCTTAAAATTGTCGTCTGCTGCTTTTTTTCAAAGTTATATATTGCATATGTTGACAAAAATCATAATGTTATGTGGCAAACAGTTTGAATCCAGATCAGACACCGCGTTACGCGGCGTCTGGTCTAGATTCAAGCTGTGCAAATGTAAGCCAAGTCGTGCATAACACTAATGATATTATTTTCCCGCACTATATCGACTCCCTCCAAACAACGTACACAATATTTGTCTCCCATTGGGTGTCGCTGTAGATGAGGGAGCACTGTATAATTATTGTCAAATATTACCCATTTTCTTTTTTATACCCCCACAAACAGAGTTTGAGGGGGTATACTGGAATCAGCCTGTCGGTTGGCCGTCAGTCGGTCTGTCCAGCGGGCGTCGGTCTGTCTGCAAAATCTTGTACTTTCAACTCCTCCTTCAGTTTTAACCCGATTCTTTTGATACTTGGCATAAATGTTACTCAGGTATAGTAGATGTGCAAGACACAAATTTTAGGTCTCTATGACCTTGACCTTTGGCCTTGAAATTGGTCTTGATATTGGCAGGTAAAATCTTGTACTTTGAACTCCTCCTTCACTTTCAACCCGATTCACTTGATACTTGGCATAAATGTTACTCAGGAGTAGTAGATGTGCAAGACACAAATTTCAGGTCTCTTTGACCTTGAACTTGACCTTTGGCCTTGAAATTGGTCTTGAAATTGGCAGGCAAAATCTTACACTTTCAACTCCTCCTTCAGTTTCAACCCGATTCATTTGATACTTGGCAAAAATGTTACTCAGGTATAGTAGATGTGCAAGACACAAATTTGAGGTCTCTATGACCTTGACCTTTGGCCTTGAAATTGGTCTTGATATTGGCAGGTAAAATCTTGTACTTTGAACTCCTCCTTCACTTTCAACCCGATTCACTTGATACTTGGCATAAATGTTACTCAGGAGTAGTAGATGTGCAAGACACAAATTTCAGGTCTCTTTGACCTTGAACTTGACCTTTGGCCTTGAAATTGGTCTCGAAATTGGCAGGCAAAATCTTACACTTTCAACTCCTCCTTCAGTTTCAACCCGATTCATTTGATACTTGGCAAAAATGTTACTCAGGTATAGTAGATGTGCAAGACACAAATTTGAGGTCTCTATGACCTTGACCGTGACCTTTTGCCTTGAAATTGGTCTTGAAATTTGCAGGTAAAATCTTGTACTTTGAACTCCTCCTTCACTTGATACTTGGCATAAATGTTACTCAGGAGTAGTAGATGTGCAAGACTCACATTTCAAATCTCTGTGACTTTGAACTTGACCTTTGGCCTTGAAATTGGTCTTGAAATTGGCAGGCAAAATCTTGTACTTTCAACTCCTCCTTCAGTTTCAACCCGATTCATTTGATACTTGGCAAAAATGGTACTCAGGTATAGTAGATGTGCAAGACACAAATTTGAGGTCTCTATGACCTTGACCTTGACCTTTGGCCTTGAAATTGGTCTTGAAATTTGCAGGTAAAATCTTGTACTTTGAACTCCTCCTTCACTTTCAATCCGATTCACTTGATACTTGGCATACATGTTACTCAGGAGTAATAGATGTGCAAGACTCACATTTCAAATCTCTGTGACCTTGACCTTTGGCCTTAAAATTGGCAGGTTTACTTGATACTTGCCATAAATGTTACTCAGGAGTTGCAGAGTGTCATATACCATTTTAAAGTCAGTTTGACTTTGACTTACACCTTTGACCTTACTGTAAAACCTTATTGAAAACGTTTGCAGAGTGTGACAGAGTGCTGTATAGTGGGGGTATTTATCACCTTTAGTGATAGCCGTTCTAGTTATAACTAATATGGCCAGCACTTTGATATTTGGCATAGTTTTAGTTCTAGATGTACTTTTGTTGTTCATTTGTAGTTAAAAAGATAAACGATGATTTTCAAACATCTGCACAATTAGGCATAAAAAACACAGTCAAAGGAAAAAAAACTTGCATAGAATTATAATACAGTGAAACCCCTCTAAACCGGACATGTGTGGGGACAACATAAATGGCCGGATTAGAGGGGTTTCCGGTTTAGAGGGGTTTCTAGTATTGAAGATAGCTGATCACTTAAAGCAGGATGAAAGTAAAGCAGAATGCGCCTTAAGTAAAGCAGAATGCGCCTTAAGGCGCATTCTGCTTTACTTTCAACCTGCTTTAAGCTATCATCTGCTAGAATATAGAAATATTTGTGATGATACATATTCATAAATGTATTTTCTTCACTGTAGGAATAAATCAAAGGCATAAAAAGGCATATTTATGGTGTAATTGGTTAAAATAAAGAAGGGTTGGAAACGGGACCAAAGTTTTTGTCCGGTTTAGAGAGAATTCCGGTATTTAGATGTTCCGGTTTAGAGGGGTTTCACTGTATACCTATACATAGTCTGACAAAAAACCAACACTAGTTTTTCTCCAAGTTACATGTAATAAAAGTTTATTCCTAACTTGTATGTAAAGTTTCTTCTAAAGGACAGTTTTTACGAAGGTGATTTCAAGTTATTCAAAACGATTTAATAACACTTTACCATTAATCTAGTGCATACCATAGTTGTATATGTTACAGTGGAGAAAACGTTATTCTTTCCCAATAAACGCGTTTACGCTAAAACTATTATTCTAATTGCAAACAGTTTGGAGCCAGATCAGACGCCGGGTAACCCGGCGTCTGATCAGGCTCCAAACTGTTTGCCACCAAGATAAACATGAATTATCAGAATTGTAAAAAAAATGCACTTTTCTACGTTTTAGTGTTTTGTGTTTGCGTTTCGTTTCGTTTAAAAGGGAAAGAATAACAGTTTCTCCACTGTTTGACGTCATTAATGACGTCAGAATAACGTATTCTCCACTGTACAGGGTTTACAAGTAATCAATGGGCGGTTTAGGGAATTTATGAAATATCCCTTATTTCATTAAATAAATAGATTTGTATTATCATGATATTTCGTTTTGTTTAAAACATCATGCTTTCTTGAAGTATCATGGTCTAATGAACGTTCATACAAAGTTTCTCGCACACGTGAATAAAAATAAGTTCAAACAGTATGCATATAAGCCAGGAAAATTAAAAAACCCAATACATCTGTCTTGTTAATAAATTAACAAAATATTTTATAGCTGGTACTTGCCTTTGAACCTTTGAACTAAACCATGTAAGATTCATTCCTTTAACTATAAGTTACTGCCAAATAATTATAAAAAATCAACGAAAAGCTCCAAAATTACACCTTTTCCTTGTGAGATTTAGGGGTTTTGTGAAATCCATGATTTTTCAGTGAGTTCACGCATTCCCTGATAACACGTTATTCCTGTAACATATACAAGGACAATCATCACAATACGATCCCACTTAGTGTCTTGCAGTAAGACTGCAATGTGATCCTACAGATTACATGTACAGTGCTCCCTCCCTACAACGGCCCTCCCAACAACGACTCCCTCCTTACAACGACCATTGTCTCAGTTCCCAAAACAAGACAATAATGTCTAACGGTTTAACTGTTGTAATATCGTCTGCTTAAACTTGTCGTCTGCTGTTTTTCCTAAAAGTTACATATTTGACATTTTGACAGAAAACCTTAATGACGAGTGATAAACAGCTTGAATACAGATCAGAGCCGCGTAACGCGGCGTCTGATCTGGATTCAAGCTGTTTGCAAATGTAAGCCAATTTCCCTCTCTGTAACGACTCCCTCCGAACAACGCACATATTTTGTGTCTCCCTTTGGGTGTCGTTGTAGAGAAGGAGCGCTGTACTACCAAACAAAAGTCTCTTCACACCTATACTTTTCTCCGCTGATTGATCTTTATTAGCTCACCTGAGCTAGCTCAGGTTGAGCTTTTGCAATCATTGAATGTCCGTCTTCCGTCGTCAACAATTTCAGTGTTTATACCGGTATTCTAGAGGCCACAATATTTATCCAATCTTTCTCAAACCTGCCCAGATTGTAATTTACTATAAGAGTTCGAATGAGTTTGATTGTGGTTGAAATCGGACCAATAGATCAAGAGTTATCTATCTTTGAATTGCTGAAAATGCCATACTTAACAGTGTTGGCACTCTAGAGGCCACACTATCTATCCAATCTTTCTCAAACTTGCCCAGATTGTAAATTGCTATAAGAGTTCGGATGAATTCGATTATGGTTGTAATCGGACAAATAGATCAAGAGGTATCTACCTTTGAATTGCTGAAAATGCCATATTTAACAGTGTTGACACTCTAGAGGTACAATATCTATCCAATCTTTCTCAAACTTGTCCAGATTGTAAATTGCTTTAAGAGTTCGGATGAGTTTGATTATGGTTGAAATGGGACCAATAGATCAAGAGTTATCTACCTTTCGATTGCTGAAAATGCCATATTTAACAGTGTTTACACTCTAGAGGCCACACGCTTTAGCCAATCTATTTCAAACGTGCTCAGATTGTTTATGATTGTAAGAGTTCAGATGTGTACGATTAAGTTTGAAATCAGAATAATAGGTCTAGAGTTATCTACCTTTGAATTGCTAAAAATGCCCCAACTTTTATCAACCTTTCTTGAACTTGCTCAGATTGTATATGACCATAAGGTCGCAAATGGTTGAAATCGGACGAATAGGTAAACAGTTATCTACGTTTGAGTTGGCGAAAATGCCATACACTCTAGAGGCCTTATTTTTTATCCAATCTTTCTCAAACTAGGATTGTATATGACTATAATATACCAATATACCCCTGCCAGTATTAGATCTCAGAGGAGTTTGCAAATGGTTGAAATGGGACTGTTTGGTCAGGGGTTATCTGCCCTTGATTTGCTGAAAATGCCATATCTAACAGCCTTTACACTCTTGCAACTACAGTTTCAATGGATTTTGATTATACTTGCTCACAATGTATATAGCTATAAGTTCTCGAGGAAGTGCAATTATTGTTGAAATCTAATCATTGTGACAATAGTTATCTGACCTTGGTATACTTTGAAATGCTAGGGGAGTGTTCATTTCAGTATTGTTTAGGCTCTAGTTATCAGCCCTTGATGTACCTTACTATACTAGAATTATGAGGTTGTATTCCAAAATTGTTTACATGCTATACTACACATTTGAATGGATTTAGATTAAAACAGGTGAAACTCAAAGGTAAAGCTATCAGGTTTCATTACAACAGGTGAGCGATATCACGGTCGTCAAGTCCCTCTTGTTTCACACTTGAATATTTTTCTACGATTCTCAAATAATTTCCTTTTAAAAGGTATTATATTTAATGAGTAATGCATGAGTAATAAGATCTATATTACCCGCAATTGCAATGCCCTTATCAGTATTCAAACTGTCCATTGTATCATATTTCTGAGCACTAACCATAGGAATTAGTTATCTGGGGCCCGATTCATAAAATTTCCAATGACAAATGCTGTTATAAAAGTCAATAATTATTTATTTCTCCATCTGATCCTGTATTGTGATATTTCTTTGGAATCGTCTTAAAAAGACGATTCCAAAAAGAGATGTCACAAGATCGGATTGAATAGAGAAATCAGAAATTAAATGTATTTTAAAGTTTTGACTTACGACCGTTTTTGTCGTACGTAGTTTTATGAAACGGGCACAAGGTCTCCAAATGGTAGGGATTACATGTAAAATAAACATTTGAAACCCCATTTTTTCCTTTATGTTTGAACCTAATCCTGGTGTGACTACTCATTAGAATTTGTTTCAAAGAGACGATTTTAATGAGTAGTGACACCATAGGATTTAATGCAAAAATAAAGATTTTAGTTTTTGAAATACTCCCCTTATCTGGAGTTCTGGCTATACACTGTCTGGAATGAGTTATACACTTTCTGGAATGGTAAAGTGTTGCAGCAATCTCACGACGCTGCTCATAAAATGTGTTTACAAGTCTTATGAGATATTAAACTGATTATTACAAAGATGTGTCGACTATTCGTTGTCTCCCATAAAGTCAGTGATTTATGATACCTTCATCATTCTTGATGGCCTCGGTGCATTGTAGTGAATTGCAATAAGTATTTATCATGTTTAAGGGTGTATCAATGTCATGAATTTGGGAAATTTTCAAAGTATATGAAAACACTCTATGATGGTTTTGTATTGAAGAGCTATTTAAGATGAATGAAAAAATAGAAAAAGTGTCCATTTTGGTGAACAACAGTTGGCTCTATAGCCATGTAACATTTACCCCACCCACTTCCTCTTATTTTGTCCTTTTCAAACAGCCCACTTCAATAAAATCCATTGTAGATGAAAACAAATATGATAATTTGGTTTTGTGTTATTTATTTCCTATCTATGGTAGTATTTCTTCATACAAAAACTAATTTAAGAAATTAAAGGCACCAAATGTGAAATTTAAAAAGCTCTGAATATCATCAATATGGTACTTTTTTGTAAATTTTGTAAGGGGAGATAACTCTTTTTACTTTAATACCTCAAAATTTTCAACACTGACCTTTCAATTTCTTTTCATATTTTGAACTGCCTTAGCATGGACTTTCATCTGGTAGAATATAAGAAAAAGTTTAATACTAGAACTATTTCATTTTCAAACTTTTTTACTTTTTTTCATAAAATAAAAAATCTAATAAAATCATGCCCTATATAAAGCATAGTTTTGATATTCAAGGATCCATATTGTTCAAACCTGATGCCTGTTTTGTCTAAATTTGGTTTCTATATGTGAAAATACCACCATAGACATGAAATAAATAAAGAAAACCCAAATTACCATGTTTGTTTTGTTTTGAAATAGATTTTACTGAAGCTTATACTCTGAATGGGTAAAAATTGAAAAAAAATCCAAATTTGACATAACTTTTTCAAATCGCTGTAGCTCGAAAAAAAGGACACCACCATATATTTTTTTTTTCATGTTTTCATTCATCATAAACAGCTCTTCCAAAAAAACAATGATAGAAAAAAAGTTTAATACTTTGAAAAATTCGCTTATGACATTGATACACCCTTAACCCTTTAACTGCCAATGCCTACAACACTGACATTTGCAAACAGTTTGGATCCTGATCAGACACGGCGTCACGCGGCGTCTGATCAGGATTCTTCAAACTGTTTGTCACTCGTATCAATGTTGAAAAAGTCAGAAACACGTAAACTTTTAAATTTTAATAGTAGAAGCAGACCAAAATATAAACAAGCGATAATATGGCTGTGAGTGTGTAGGACCGATATTTCCGTCATAACGGCAGTGAAATGATTAATGGCCTGGGCGTTTTGAATTGCAATAATCTATGTAGGACGGATATTTCCGTCATAATGGCAGTGAAATGATTAATGGCCTGGGCGTTTTGAAATGCAATAATCTATGTAGGACCGATAGTTCCGTCATAATGGCAGTGAAAGGGTTAATGGCCTGGGTGTTTTGAATTGCAATAATCTATGTAGGACCGATAGTTCCGTCATAATGGCAGTGAAATGATTAATGGCCTGGGCGTTTTGAATTGCAATAATCTATGTAGGACCTATAGTTCCGTCATAATGGCAGTGAAATGATTAATGGCCTGGGCGTTTTGAATTGCAATAATCTATGTAGGACGGATATTTCCGTCATAATGGCAGTAAAAGGGTTAATGGCCTGGGTGTATTGAAGTGCAATAAGCTATGTAGGACGGATATTTCCGTCATAATGGCAGTGAAATGATTAATGGCCTGGGCGTTTTGAATTGCAATAATCTATGTAGGACCGATAGTTCCGTCATAATGGCAGTGAAAGGGTTAATGGCCTGGGTGTTTTGAATTGCAATAAGCTATGTAGGACGGATATTTCCGTCATAATGGCAGTGAAAGGGTTAATGGCCTGGGTGTATTGAAGTGCAATAAGCTATGTAGGACGGATATTTCCGTCATAATGGCAGTGAAAGGGTTAATGGCCTGGGTGTATTGAATTGCAATAAGCTATGTAGGACGGATATTTCCGTCATAATGGCAGTGAAAGGGTTAATGGCCTGGGTGTATTGAATTGCAATAAGCTATGAAGGACGGATATTTCCGTCATAATGGCAGTGAAAGGGTTAATGACCTTGGTGTATTGAAGTGCAATAAGCTATGTAGGACGGATATTTCCGTCATAATGGCAGTGAAAGGGTTAATGACCTGGGTGTATTGAATTGCAATAAGCTATGTAGGACGGATATTTCCGTCATAATGGCAGTGAAAGGGTTAATGACCTGGGTGTATTGAAGTGCAATAAGTGTCTGCTACTATGACCAATCACTCCGTATAAGAGGAAGTTGTAAACAAAACAAGTCCAACTGCTTGATTCCAATCTGCTCTGCAATAAAACATATAGTGTGACTACTCATTAGAATCGTCTCTCCGAGACGATTCGAATGAATAGTCACACCGTAGGGTTTGGTGAAGACATTGCAATTTTCGATTTGGATATACTTTTAAACTAATTGTATCTTAAAGTTAAAGCACATACATGTTAGACTTAAGCAAACTCTTTTAGCGAATTTCAACAGCAAAACTATTGGTAGAATTGAACTCGTAGGTGAACTTGAGTTCTCTAGGTACCATGTACATGATTTCCATGAATCTTTGCAAGACGCTAAAGACACACCAATGGTGCAGACATGTTTTATACAACTCCTCACAAATTGAGAGTCTCGAGGCGTAAAAGGCACAGTTTATATCAACAGTCTGTCATAGACAGATTTGCCAGACTCTCAATGTTCACTAATAAGGTAAGGCATTGAAGATCAATGTTTCATGAGAAAATCACCACAGAATGTGTAGTACAGTGGTACCCCTCCAAACCGAAACCTCTAAATACCGGAATTCTCTCTATACTGGACAAAAACTATGGTCCCGTTTCCAACCCTTCTTTATTTTAACCCATTACACCATAACTACTTTTTTTAGCTCGCCGGATTGTGTCCAAGAGCTAATGTTCTCATCCAGTCGTTGGCTTCGGCGTTCCCGTGTCCGTTCGCATAAGCAGTTTCAAGAAAATGCTTATAATTTCTATGTCCCTTGAGGTATTACTTTTATATTTGGTATGTGTGTGTATATGGACAAGGCCTTTCCATGTACACAAAACGTTTGACCCCTGTGACCTTGAACTTAGGGCCCGCGTTTAGGTTTTGAAATATGTGTTTAGGTTTCAAGAATGCTTATAACTCCTATGTCCATTGAGATATTGCATTGCTTTCATATCTATACTCAATTCCAAAAGAAACTGTGCACTTTGTTTTCTGTAATTATTCATTGGCTATTTTCCTGAAAGCCTATGTATTTGGTACCAAAATTTAGATCAGCTCACGAACAATATGGCAGTTATTTCAGATTTTGAGATGATGTCGTTAAAAGTGGTTGTTTTTAAACGAGAAAAGATGAAGTGTTAAAATCATAGTTGCAATGTAACTCTGAGAATTAAACCATGTTCAGTTGGGAATTTTATGTAGGATTAGTTGTAATTTTATGACATTTTTTGTTATTATCGTATGTTTCCATCTTTGCTCATGATGCAAGCGGCGATGGAATATAGCGTAGACTTTATGTGACGTCTAATAACCGCGTCTGGAATGAAACGTTGTCCTATCCCTGAGTTAGGGCATTTGCAGACTCCATAAGATCTTTTCTCCTAAAGTGCCGTGTGCGAGCATCATGGTGACTAAGGATATTATTAGACCTATCAGTGAAAAGGCACGAGTCCGCTACTATTGCCCCAAACAGAAATGACGTCATACTCGCTGCAAAAGAGCAGCCCAAAGACGTGCTGTTAAGATCTGTACTACCAAGGGTTCCCTAGCCCGGATGGGTGATTGAGCTTTCCGTCGACAACTAAATACGGTCTGTCAACTGATACCGTACTGTCTTGCTGAACTAGACGCTGTTTGTAAACGACGTCGAAGTAACGTCAACGTAACAAATTAGCTTGTTTTTAACTGCTGTCCTAGGTATCTGTGCAGTGTGCACTGTCTGCGGCGATCTGCCACTTCACTTGGATGTTGAAAACGTCTGAGCAACCGAGTGAGTGTGTTTCTTTAGTATCCTAACGTTCTACTCACGTTAGTGACGTTGTAGTTATGAACAAGCATTGTAAAAACTCTTAATTTGACTATTTTCATTCAATCTCAGCAAGTTCGTTGTTTACCGATGTTAAGTAAAATGTGTTTTTTTGCTTGTAAAAGGCATACTAAGTACACTCATGCACGTTTTTGGTGACATGTGCATTTTCTTTGAGCTGCACGTGCAAAACATACAAAATGACGTTTTTCCCAATAAACTAAAAGCCTCTTCACACTTTTGTTATCGATGGATGACCAATAAACATGAGATATTGTGTGCGAAATCTTAAATTGATACGTCGTCTAGATATTAAGATATATGAAAATACAAAGTGCACAGTTTCTTTTGGAATTGAGTATAGTATGCATATGTATATGGACAAGACCTTACCAAGCAAACAAATATTTTTACCCCAGTGTCCTTGACCTTGCAGCCCCTAGGGCCTACGTTTAGGTTTCAAAATCTGCGTTTAGCTTTCTCAAAATGCCTTTAACTTCTATGTCCCTTGAGGTATTGCTTTCATATTTGGTATGTATGTGTATATGGACAAGACCTTTCCGTGCACACACACAGGTTGACGCATGTGACATTGACCTTGAAGTTAGGGCCTGCGTTTAGACTTCGAAATCTGTGTTTAGATTTTGAAAAAAATTGCCTATAACTCTCTTGTTCATTGAGATATTCCTTTAATATTTGGCATGCATGTGTATATGGACAACACCTTTTCATGCATAAACTTTGTTTTTAGCCCAGTGACATTGACCTTGAGCTTAGGGCCAGCGTTTAGGTTTATAAATCTATGTTTAGGTTTCGAAAATGCTTATAACTCCCATGTCCTGCGATATATTGCTTTCATATCTGCAAAGATCTTACCATGCACATACATTCTTTATACCCCTGTTATCTTGACCTTGAAGTTGGGGCATACACTTAAGTTTCAAAATCTGCGTTTAGGTTTTTAAAAATGCGTATAACTCCTATGTTCATTGAGATTTTCCTTTCCTATTCGATATGCATATATATATATATATATATATATTTATATATATGGGCAAAACCTTTCCGTGCATTTAAAAAGTTTGACCCCAATAACCTTGACCTTGAACTTAGGGCCCACGTTTAGGTTTCTAAAATACTTAAAACTCCTATGTCCCTTCTGGTATTACTCTAATATTTGGTTGGCATATGTATATGGACAAGACCTTTCCATGCACACAAAAAAGTTGACTTCTGTGACCTTGTCCTCCGAGTCTGCTTTTAATTCTAAAAATGTGCCGAAGGCGAGCTTTGTTGTCTCTCTGACAACTCTCGTTATGTCCTTGGTTTGTTCATACACTTAAAGAGAAAATAGTTCTACTTTATATATTCTAGCAGCTGATAGCTTATATGAGGGCGCATTCTGCTTTTCTGTGTCCTGGTTTTGTTTTGTCCTCGTGTCTATGGAAGAAAAGGTTAAACATTTCAATACTCAGCAACTCTTGTGGGTTATAAGGTTATCTTGTGGATATGTTTAGTTACCAAAATATGAACCAATCTACTTTGAAGTCTAGGTAGTCTTAATAGATACTCTAAAAAGCAAACGGTGTAGATCCTGATCAGAGGGCTCCTATAGGAGCCCTCTGATCTGGGTCTACTGTGTTTGCAAATGTAATGAATATAATTTTATCAGGTACATGGTGTTGAAAGAGTTAAACATAGAAGTATTTATTTTTTTATGAATTATCAGTTTGATATAGGTGATTTGTCCCGATGGCTTTGGAAGAAAGAGTTAATGGTGATTAATCTATTTTATACATAAATCTTGTTGTAGAAGCCATGTTTGACTGACTGTGTTTTTTGTACATTTCATGTGCTGATGGATGGCAGATATTGATAATTTCATTTACAAACCAATCGCAATTTTGACCTGGTTGTTTTTAATTCCTTCATTGTCCACTTTGAATACACTGGCATTTGAAAATAGTTTGCATCCTGGTATATTGCATAATTTCGAGCACTTGACCAGGATTTAAACTGATCAATGGTTACATCAATGTTTTATTCAGGGATATTGCAAATCATTAATGTTTAGATATTAAAGCAGACTTCAGTTCTTACACAGACGATATTTAGTAGCAGTGCAGAGGTTAATGTTCTCTCTAATATGATTGGACCATATTCTAATCATAATTACAACTTGCACTACATTTATCTTGTCGAGTACTAGAAGATCTCCGTAATGGAGCATGGATACCTTTTTACACTGTTCTTGATAACGTGAGTAGTTTAACCCATTACTCCACAGCATGTTCTGATATTGAAGACAGGTGACCACTTAAAGCAGGTTGAAAATAAAGCCGAATGCTCCTTAAGGGTGCATCAATGTCATGAATATTTAAGAAATTTTTCAAAGTATATGAAAACACTTTATGATTGTTTTGTTTTGAAGAGCTATTTAAGATGAATGAAAAAATAGAAAAAGTGTACATTTTGGTGAACAACAGTTGGCTCCATGGCCATGTAAAATTTACCCCACCCACTTTCTCTTATTTTGTCCTTTTCAAACAGCCCGCTTCAATAATTTCATTTTCAAACTTTTCTACTTTTTTTTCATAAAATAAAATATCTAATAAAATCATGCCCTATAAAAAGCATATTTTTGATATTCGAGGATCCATATTGTTCAAACCTAGTGCCTGCTTTGTCTAAATTTTGTTTCTATATGTGGAAATACCACCATAGACATGAAATAAATAATGAAAACCCAAATTACCATGTTTGTTTTGTTTTGAAATAGATTTTACTGAAGCTTGTACTCTGAATGGGTAAATTTGACATACCTTTTTAAAATCGCTGTAGCTCAAAATAAAGGACACCACCATATTTTTTTCCCCCATTTTTTCATTCATCATAAATAGCTCTTCCAAAAAAAACAATGATAGAAAAAAAGTTTGATATTTTGAAAAAATCGCTTATGGGTTGGATACACCCTTATGGTACATTCTGTTTTATTTTCAGCCTGCCTTAAACTATCATCTGCCAGAAATTAGAAAGTATAAATTGGAACTATTTTCTGAAGTGGAGGAATCAATTAAATGTGTTAAAATGTTTATATTTATGGAGTAAAGGGTTAAAACACTAACATCCTTACGTCTTTACCAACACCTTTCTTGTGACTTCTTGTCTTATTAGAATTTCTAGTTAGTACTGTAGTCACCGCAAAGGCTTTTATTGCTAAATGAAGAATAAAGTGTGGAGCACTGTTTGTCCTTATCCCCTTCACTGCCATGACGTCATCAAGTTTAAACAATTGTCGTCTGCTTTTATTTCTAAAACTAAATATTTAGTTATTTTGACTTATGAGATATTGAAATGAGTAAAACAGTGTGTAGCCTGATCAGGACCCAAACTGATCTCAAATTACTAGTGTACTCGGTGTTAAACTCTTTCAACACTATGGACCTGTTTAAAATAACTCATTACATTCTAGACCTAGATCAGATGGCTTCTATATCTGCCCTCTGGTCTGGGTCTACACTGGTGTTAAATTAGACCAGTATTTATTTAAATACCCACTCGGAATTCCAAGTAGACTGGTTCATGCTTTGGTAACTAAAATGATCCACACGGAAACATAATAACCCACAATAGTTACTTGGTGTTAAAAGAGTTAACAGGTAATTTGGTAGATTTGTTACCACATATTAGATAATGAGATACTCGGAGACTCATCTGGATCCCAACTGATAGGTATTTGGATATTAGCCCCTACACCGACATGATGTCATCAATTTGAAACAACTGTCGTCTGCTTTTATTTCTCAGATTTAAATTCTAGGTATTTTGACTTCAGAAATATTGAAATGAGTGTCAGACCGCTTGGATCCTGATCAGACGCCGCGTTACGCGGCGTCTGATCAGGATCCAAACGGTTTGCAAATACTTATTGTACTCGGGGTAAGGCAGTGAAGGGGGTTAGTTTCGAAATTAAATTGTAGATAATCGTAATGTGGTATATACATAGGTCTAAGATAGGCATTGCCCTGCACGATAAAAGCTTTCGGACAACAACTGTTAACTGTGTTAAGGTTTAAACTCGGAACCAAAGTAACTCCTGACTGAGTACATGGCCATGTATATATGACTCTTATGCCTTAAATCAGCTGAATGGTGAAACATACTCTGAAGGACTTCAAGCATACATAGTACATTGACTAAACTGTAAACCTCGTTACATGTGTTATTTACACTGATAATAAAGTCATACATAATACATTAACTAAACTGTAAACCTCGTTACATGTGTTATTTACACTGATAATAAAGTCATACATAATACATTGACTAAACTGTAAACCTCGTTACATGTGTTATTTACACTGATAATAAAGTCATACATAGTACATTGACTAAACCGTAAACCTCGTTACATGTGTTATTTACACTGATAATAAAGTCATACATAGTACGTTGACTAAACTGTAAACCTCGTTACATGTGTTATTTACACTGATAATACAGTCATACATAGTACATTGACTAAACTGTAAACCTCGTTACATGTGTTATTTACACTAACTGTAAACCTCGTTACATGTGTTATTTACACTAACTGTAAACCTCGTTACATGTGTTATTTACACTGACTGTAAACCTCGTTACATGTGTTATTTACACTGACTGTAAACCTCGTTACATGTGTTATTTACACTGATAATACAGTCCACTAAACTCCTTACTGAATGAGAAGCAAGTATATCCATTAGCTGCAAACAATGTAGATCCAGATCAGAGAGCTTATAATAGAACCCTCTGATTAGAATCTGGTTTGTTCGCTATACATAATGGTTTTTTGAGTCTAATGCTACAAGATCCAGTTTTAACTGGTAATTATTCAGAGAATAGAGAGTCCATATGGCGAGGCAGCATAGTAAGTGTTAAGAAAACGCTAATAGTTTGTAGGCGTATATATGGAGAGGAAATGTGCAGATATTGGTGACAATTGCTGGTGCAGTGCCCCCTCCCTACAACGGCCATCCCAGCAACGACTCCCTCCCGTTACGCGGCGTCTGATCTGGATTCAAACTGTTTGCAATTGTAAGCCAAGTATTTATTCCCCCTCCGTATAACGACTCCCTCCGAACAACATACATAATCTGTGTCTCTCATTGGGTGTCATTGTAGAGAGGGAACATTGGTAATACAGAGAGCAAGCCCTTGATGTCAGCAGTTTGTTACTATACAGTCGTCCATATATTGCTCATAATAGCATTATCACTGCTTGGAGCTAGTGTTTAGTGGTAGTTTGTAAGCAATTAACTCCGACTCTGATTACACTGTCTCCTGAATTATACACCCTAGATCCAATAAACACTTGTCTTTTTTCATTGTGTACGAATGGAAGATGACAATAAAAAGGAAGTTCAGTAAAGTCTTAGTGTCTGCGACATGATCTCCCTGTAGGTATTGTTATACAGTGCAGTCTTGGTGTCTGCGACATGATCTCCCTGTAGGTATTGTTATACAGTGCAGTCTTGGTGTCTGCGACATGATCTCCCTGTAGGTATTGTTATACAGTGCAGTCTTGGTGTCTGCGACATGATCTCCCTGTAGGTATTGTTATACAGTGCAGTCTTGGTGTCTGCGACATGATCTCCCTGTAGGTATTGTTATACAGTGCAGTCTTAGTGTCTGCGACATGATCTCCCTGTATGTATTGTTATACAGTGTAGTCTTAGTGTCTGCGACATGATCTCCCTGTAGGTATTGTTATACAGTGCAGTCTTGGTGTCTGCGACATGATCTCCCTGTAGGTATTGTTATACAGTGCAGTCTTGGTGTCTGCGACATGATCTCCCTGTAGGTATTGTTATACAGTGCAGTCTTAGTGTCTGCGACATGATCTCCCTGTAGGTATTGTTATACAGTGCAGTCTGGTAAAGACGAATACAGTAGTGACCATTTCAACCCTTTACAGGACGAAAGTAAAACAGAACGAGTCTTAAAACGCATTTTGCTAAATACATTCAGCCTGAATTAATCTACCGTATGCGAGGATATGTAGAAAACATTAAGATTTCTTATAGTGGACTATTTTCTTTGTTTGAGGAATACATTAAAGATGTAAACGATGCATTTATGAAGTAATGGGTTAAAGACATGTTGCTTGCAGGACAAACCGTATCCTAAACTAGTAAACACTAAACGGCACCAGTAAGAAGTAGGGAGGAATAAAATGACCATTTGGTGCATATTTCATTCGAGAGGAAACGATTAACCCTTCCACTCTCAGTAAGGCTTAAACGCGCTTGCAAACAGTTTGGATCCTGATCAGACGCCGCGTAACGCGGCGTCTGATCAGAATCCAAACTGTTTGACATTCGTTTTGAAATTTCTTCAGTCATACTGCCTTATTTGTTAACTCTGAAACGACAATGCAGACATCAAAATTGAAGCAGACGACAATGAAACGGTGAATGGGGTAAAGATCTCCCGAAATATTTGATCTTGAAACGGTTAAGAAAGTGTTCTGGTTTACCTTTATTCTGTAGTCCCGTCTCAAGTGCCATGAAAGAAGAGGTTAATCTATTGCCCCACAATTACGTCTTGTTATGCCTCGAATATATTTCCACTTTATAAAGTCATGGATATGCAGTGTAAGAAATAGTTTGCAGATGGTGTCTTAAAGCAGGCTAAAAGTAAACCAGAATGCGTATTCAGGTGCAGTTTGCTTTACTTTCAATGTGCTTTAAGTGGGTACCCGTCTTCAAAACTAGAAATATGTTATGGAGTAAATGATTTAGGCACATTTTAATACTGTTAAACAGGGGTGGTCTCGAACTTGGCATTGAAAGGGTCTGACGTATTTGTAGTTTGGAAAAACAATATTCAATATACAGGGAAACAATACCACCGGGATAATTAGATGTGTTTTACAGGTACAAGAGAGTTGCCTGCCAAGTACCAATAGGTCATATAGCACCACAATTATAATATATAGAACAAAATTTTGATCGAGTGAAAGACAGAATGGCAGCTTAAAACAGAATGAAAGTAAACCAGAACACTCCCTTGAAAGGAATTTCAATAGAAATCAATGAAAACGAAAATTAAGACCAGGCACCCCCTTACATAAAAAATGAACTAATCCAATATTAAAAAATGGGAGAACCCACTGGGCATTAATTGGTTAATTTCATCTTTAACTTATTCACCCGAGAAACTTATAAAGGACCATTCGAGTTTCCAATTAAGCGTACTCCGTTTATGAATTTTAGAAGGGGGGGGGGGGGGTTCTGCAATAATTTGCCAGGTAATAAATAGTGCAGACCCTGATAAGAGGCTTCCCGAAGGAACCCTCTTATCTGGATCTTTATTGTTTGCATAGAACATGTGTACTATTTTTAAGTAGAGACAAACACGTGGCACTATAGGGGACAATGAGTTAAGCAGGCAACTGATTTTCACGCCAAGAACAAGTATTTTGTTCATTGGTTGCTATAGCAATACTTAACAGTACTCGCTTAAAAATCAATTAAGTTTAAAAGACAAATCCGCGGTGTGAAGCCCTTGATATAACCTGTCTCTAGCTAACCATGTATTTTGGCAAACAGACTGAATCCTAAATGCTAGCAACTGTCTTAGAGCTTAGATACATGTATTTGGCACATCGCCTTCAGGTCCTCTATCAAGTTTGTTCAAATTATGCCCCTGGGGTCAAAATTGGCCCCGCCCCGGGGGTCACAGTTTTACATAGAGTTATATAGCGAAAATTTCAAACGTCTTCTTCTCTGACACTAATATGGCCAGAGCTTTGATAGTTGGTATGGTGACACTTCTAAATATCCTTTACGTATTTTTGTTCAAATAGTTCCGGTCTGTTGCATATCTAGGTCACAGGAGCTAAAAATAGATTTTTTCTATAAAAACTTAAAAAATCTTTTCGTAAAAAAAACTACAAGGGCCAGAGATTAGATATTTGGCACATAGCATCATCTACAGGTCTTCTATAAAGTTTGTTCAAATTATGCCTTTGTGGTCGAAATTGGCCCCGCCCCGGGTGTCACAGTTTTACTAAGAGTTATATAGTGAAATTTTCAAAACGTCTTCTTCTCTGAAACTAATATGGCCAGAGCTTTGATATTCAGCATGGTGACACTTCTAGATGTCCTTTACCTATTTTGTTCAAATGGTTCCAGTCTGTTGCATATGTAGGTCACAGGAGCTAAAAATAGATTTTTTCAATGGAAACTGACCCTGTCCTGGACATAAATCATTTCCTCCATTTTGTCAGCTATTCTCAGGTGAGCGAAATATGCCCCATGAGGCTCTTGTTTGGGGAACTGCGACAAAGGTCGCTGTAAGGAGGGAGTCGTTGTTGGGAGGGAACACTGTATGACAATAACCGGTTTGAAGATGTTTATCATTAATGTTGCCATGACGGGCGTATGTTGCACTGCTATGCTCTTGTTCTAGTTTGTCAAATGTCGATTGAGATACATTTACGTACGGATAGTGATATTACCTACATCTGGTACCGTGGAGAAAACGTTCTTTCCCTAAAACTATTATTTCCATTGCAAACAGTTTGGAGCCTGATCAGACGCCGGGTTACCCGGCGTCTGATCAGGCTCAAAACTGTTTGTTATCGAGGTTAAAATCAACATTCAGAATTGTAAAAATAATCGTCATTTTCTGCATTTTAGTACAATGCGTTTGCGTTTCGTTTGCGTTTAAACGGGAAAGAATAACGTATTCTCCACTGTACATATTTGAAAATCTCACCAAGGTCTGCACTGTTTGCACTGTATAGTAATATGTTAACTCTGTTACCGTTAATATTTATCTATTCTATCGTCACATTTATCGTGTTCAAATTTTGCATCTTTGTTCTTTAAGATTTCATTCAAAATAACAGAACAGAATAGAACAGAACGAAACTTTATTTCATCTCAGGTATGGTTACATGCAGCATGAGGGGAACAAACAGTGCAGATTCAGCCCATATAGCTCCATTAGGCACGTGGTGTGTGACGTCATTAGGCACCCTCTTGTCTTGATCTGCACCATTTGAAAAGGAAAATCCTTTTGTTGACTTCATTGTTTGAAATGAAAAGGAAGGACGAGTATTCTAGTCACTCGGGCTCAGTGAGTGGCAACTGAAATTTAGTGATGTATCCTGGGATATGTTTTGTTCCACTTATCAAAGAACATGTTTTGCGCAAACAGCACATAGTTAGTGAACCCTTTCATGATCAAATTTATCGTGATGGTTTTACCCCTTCACCGCCATATTGTCGTCTACTTCAATATTGTAGTCTGCAATATCGCTTCAAAGTAAGATTAAAGGCAGTATTAATCACGTAATTTCAAAACGTGCGTCTCATCAGGATCAAAACTGTTTGCAAATGCGATGTAAGGCGTCATTGAGAGTGAAAGGGTTACTTTTCACCAAAGAGCCCCTGGTTGTCAAGTCTCATTTATTAGTTAGCTTATCTAATTTACAATAAACACCGACATTTTGTTACATGGCTTTAGCTCATCTAATTTACAATAAACACCGACATTTTGTTACACGGCTTTAGCTCATCTAATTTACAATAAACACCGACATTTTGTTACATGGCTTTAGCTCATCTAATTTACAATAAACACCGACATTTTGTTACACGGCTTTAGCTCATCTAATTTACAATAAACACCGACATTTTGTTACACGGCTTTAGCTCATCTAATTTACAATAAACACCGACATATTGTTACATGGCTTTAGCTCATCTAATTTACAATAAACACCGACATTTTGTTACATGGCCTTAGCTCAGCTAATTTACAATAAACACCGACATTTTTTTACACGGCTTTAGCTCATCTAATTTACAATAAACACCGACATTTTGTTACATGGCTTTAGCTCATCTAATTTACAATAAACACCGACATTTTGTTACACGGCTTTAGCTCATCTAATTTACAATAAAAACCGACATTTTGTTACATGGCTTTAGCTCATCTAATTTACAATAAACACCGACATTTTGTTACATGGCTTTAGCTCATCTAATTTACAATAAACACCGACATTTTGTTATACAAAAACTCCTGAATGTAAACCTTATATAGACTTAACCCCTTCACTGCTATGACGTCATCAGCATTAAACAATCGTCCTCTGCTTTTGCTTCTCGAATTTGAATTCTAGATATTTTGACTTAAGATAATTAAAATTGAGTGTCAAACAGTCTAGATCCTGCGCAGAGACCGTGTTACGCGGCGTCTGATCGGTATCCAGGCTGTTTGTAAATAAGCATCGTGTTCATGGTAAAGCAGTGAAGGACTTAACTTTATTAGTGGATAGCTTCGTAGAGAATTGTTAACCTTATCCCAACCTTTAGTAAGTTAATACTGTACCGTCAGCAAAATGTGTCTGCAAACATTCTCATAATTTATTTATTACCATTTTCGTTCAGAAAAAACATTTTAGTGTCAAACAGATTCTACTCATATAAGATGCCGAGTTGCTCGGTGTGTCGCCGGGATCCAAACTGTTTGTCACTGTGGTCACATGTATGCCTGTATTGTGCACAGTATAAGTGCGGACTGCAGTCAACCAAAGTGGATAGAACCAGATAAAAAACACAATGTATGGACTTCTCTGAGGAACATAGCTACTCATTACTCTCGCAGTGTGCTGCTGCTGCTACTAAATCTGTTAGCCACAATTCAGAACAATATGCACTACCTCTTATTTATTATATTTATTTATTGCAGAAGAAAACACATACATGAAGTTGTTAAGGAGCTTTCTATATGAAACTGGCATTGTTAGAGATTTCAATTTTAGTTTTTGGGTGGGCGGTTTTTAGGAAGGCTCTGTTGTTGTTTTGTGCTTTGTCTTATTATTATTCCTCTGGGACAGCGGATTCTGTGAGCCTAGGCAATGACCGATGTAATTGATCGCTTTACTCAAACACCGTCATCTGATAAACTAGTCTTTTCAAATCCGCTTACAACATATACAATGTACTACTATACTGTCAGTCGCTTAGGGTTTTGTGTTTAAATGTTGGAGTATTACAAAGAAGAGTGTCAGAAAGATTGGATCCTGATCAGACGTCGAGTAAGACGGCCTTTGATGAGGATCTAACCTGTTGTTGTAAATACGTGCTTTTTTGTGGATGACTAAATGAGAATTGGTTAAACTATGATAACCCCGTCACTGTCATGACATCATAAATTTAGACAATTGTCGCTGGTTTTATTTCTCGAATTTAAAGTTTAGGTACATTGTAATTTGACTTGAAAAAATATTGAAATGAGTGACTGTGTCAAGCCGTTTTGATCCTGATAAGACGCTGCGTTACGTTCAGGATCCAGACTGTTTGGAAACAGCTATTGTATTCTCGGGGTAAGGCAGGGAAAGGGTTAATACAGTTGAAAATATGTCAGATGAGACCAGGTGTTAGAGGTAATCGTGGTAACTAATGTTTTATATACGTGGATACATGTAGAAAGACTGAGTTGAGTTTATTAGAAACACCTTGACATCTAATGTTTTATCACATAACTTGTAGTCTGGGAGTGGAATAAAGCCATTATATAAATATCGTAATCTACTAGTGAAATATCTTTTTTTTTCGGCTCCAGTCAAACCTTTTCATCCACAAACGCTGCATGTATCGGGACACCAAATGACGTCATTTGCGATGACGGTACCGTAAACAACGTAAGGTTTCGGGGAAAATCTAAACTACGACTCGATTGGTTTAATAGGTGTTTAAAATTTTGTTATGTGATAAAAAGAATCTCACATTCGTGCTCATTACTTATCATTTTTAAAAAAACTTATTGACCAAGACTCACGTCATAGAGCTATTATTTTAGTCAACTCGTTTATTAAAAATGATAAATAATGAGCACTCATGTAAGATCCTCTATTTATATAAGTGAATAGATATATTGAGTTGAGTTAATTAAAACCTTGTACATAGATACACAGCTATTGTTGCTAGTTTACATTGGAAACATTCGTTTTTAATTTAACATTGTAAATCAAACTTGTTTACAACATTTAAATTTGCTTTTTATACTCCCGTCTCCTAACGGCACCTATAATAGCCATCAGTGTCCAAGTTTATGCATGCAAAAAATTAGCCCAGTGTCCTTGACCTTGAACTAAGGTCGCGAAAGGTTTTAGGTTTCGAAATCTGCGTTTAGGTTTCAAAAATGCTTATAATTCCTATGTCCCTTGAGGTGTTTTTTCATATTTGATTTGTATGTGTATATGGACAAGACCTTTCCATGCAGGCAAAAAGGTTGACCTCTGTGACCTTGAGTGTGCTTTTAAGTTTCTAAAGGTGCCGGTGGCGAGCTTTGTTGTCTCTCTGACAACTCTTGTAAAGTTTTGACTTACGACCGTTTTTGTCTTACGAAGTTTATGAAACGGGCCCCTGATATTTGCCAAACTTTCTTAAAATATTTGTTGTCATAAAACGGAGGCCAAATACGATAAACAGTCCAATCGCACCAGACATTGTGGTGTTATTGCCCAGATTGTTTAAAAACTTGGCTCAATTCTCGGTGGGTGTATTGTGTATGTTGGAATACTAATATTCGATTTATGAAATTTCATGGTTATGATGAGTTGTACTATGATTCCATATAGAATGCACCAAAATAGGTAAATTATGAGGGCGTCTGCTTCAAATGTAGAAGCAAGGAAGAATGTATACGTGTATAACGGGTGCTTTGTGCAAGACAAGAGTTAAGTCTAAACCTAAATAATACAGAAAGCTCATTAATGATGAAACAGATTGTCAAATGAAACAGAGGGTAAAGTTTAGGTTAAAACAGACAATTACATGTAGATATTGTTACGTTTTGTAAAACAAGATCCCACAACTGCCACCAGTGTTAAGTTTCAGTAGTATATAGAGCTGAGAGAGTTGGGGAAACACTATAAAATGAGACAATGTTCTTCACAACATTTAATTCAACTTTCTACGATTTCTAAGATTTCTAAAGTTCTTTAGCTTCCTTTAACTTCCTTGATTCCCTTGATTTAAGGGTAATTCCATATGTTAATGTGTATCAAAAGTTCCTAAACCATATCTGACCAAAAGAGAACATATGCCAAAAGATATTTGCCCAAAAGATTCTGAATGACGGGTATCTCTGTACTTTTATATGAGCCTAGTCAGACCAAGCTCCCCAGGGTCCCATAACTCCCATATAAGAGATCTGAGCCCCTCCTACAAGTGGCCCAGCTTACGGCACTGGCCCCTGATTGCCAACACTCACCGCCAATCACAGAGGTTAATTACTGGCTAAAATACTGTGACCAGCAACGCCTCTTGAATAGTTTTAAAAGTACAGAGAACCTGTGACCCCCATTTCTAAAAACACAACAATATGGTAGTGAAATGGTTAAACCGACGATTAGAATTGGATGTGAAAGAGTAAAGCAAAGTAATTTATCATGATTGTAGAAATTCTGATACTGACAGAATACTGTGAAAACATAATGGAGGTGTAAATATTTTAGTTGTCAACACTTGATACAGACATGATGCACGTCTGCAATATTTCCTGGGAAATCCCGGCGAAACACAATTCTTCAATGAATTATTAAATAAAGTGTTGTTCTCTCAGGGTCTAGATAAATCCAAATCCAACCTTTCCGCACTTCTTTTAGCACCAAATCCTATGGCGTGACCACTCATCAGAGACGATTCTAATGAGTAGTGACTCCATATGATTTAATTCACTTATTTTATATACTCCCCTTTTCTGGAAATGTGTCTCTTACATTTAAGTTTGATGGCCATAACACAATGATTCTGATAAAGCCAGACTTGTATCATAGTACAGTTAAACCTCTCTTTTACGACCACTAAAATGAAGGCTAAATGATGGTATAAAATACTGGTGGCTGCTAAAAGCAAGATGGCTCCTAAAGGAACTTTCTGTTTTACTGTTATCTTGCTATAAGAAGTCACCTGTCGTAAAAAATTAATAAAAACAATCACTATTTTTAATCATGCCATTGATTTTTTAATTATTTGACTCATTTTAAGTTTGATTTTACAAACTAATTATAGCAATTTTTATAATCTTGGTAATAATGTTGAAAGAACTCCATAATGTATTATGTTTATTGTGGATGTAGTTACTTGTCTTTTCTCGCCTTGTGTGTACATTTATATAATTTCATGTGAAGAGCGTTTGGAAGCACAACTCCTGTGTGCAAGAAAACTATGTAAATAATACCAAATAATTAACAAAATTTAATGGTCGTAATATAGGGAGGTTTTACTGCACAAGTTGTACTATGATAACGGTCAGGTCACTTGTTACCGGCAGACGGTGTAATAGTATCTGAATATTTAGTACTTCACACAACATGTGGGCGTAGCTTACTTGGTTAACATCTGGGTTTTTACACGTGAGATAATGATTAAAACCATGTACCTGAAATAACTTGAAAACAGTAAATAACCAGTTATTTCCAAGACCAAGAGCACTGCATTTGTTTTGAGAGGAATTTCATAATTGGTTAAATCTAATCCACCTACTTGTATTTGATTGCTGACAATCTTAAAGACATAACCCCAGTCCAATCAGTGCCCCCTTGTTCTCACTAGGCGTGAAAGTAGCTGTACTGCATGAGGAAAGTGTTCAAGCAACGGCTCAGCCATCTAAACTTTTGTATAGAGGCCCTGACATACTAGATCTCAGGTTTTTTCAATGGGTTTTTCTAACCTAAACCAAATATATGGTGCGGGCCTCACATGAAACACCTGAATGATTCTTTGCCTAGACGCTAGCCCAGCAAATGCATGCTCTCAATGCCTATTTGACTCAAACTGTCAAGTAATGTCTTTAACCAGATTATTTCTTGTACAGTGCTCCAATTCTACAATAACACCCAATAGGAGACACTATCGTACAGTGGAGAAGACGTTATTCTTTCCCGTTAAAGCGAAACTAAGCATACACAGAGCAATAAAAAAAAGAAACTGACAAGTTTTGAAAATTCTAGAGATTTATTCTTAGCCGAGCGGGAAACAGTTTGGAACCTGATCAGTTGCCGTTAACCCCGGCGTCTGATAGGGATTGGACTCGTTTTGCAATGGAAATAATTATTTCAGCACAAACGTGCTTGTTTTGGAAAGAACAATTTCTCCCTAACCATATAAAGTGATATGCTAGCTCTGACTCTGTACATGTAGTAGATAATATTATTGTATGCTATATAAACTCAGTGTTCCAGAAACTCATCAAGTCCACGTATTTTCACTCATTTCAGCACCAAATCCTATGTTGTTACTACTCATTAGAATCCTCTGGGAAGACGATTCTAATTAGTAGTGACATCATATGGTTTAATGCCGAAACATTAAATTTTATTTTCTAAAACACTCTCCTTATCTGGAGCTCTGATACTGATGTGGCAGTAGTCCCGCGGGATAACGGGTTAGTTCAATTTTAGATATATTGTTTATGAATTTGGTAAAGTATGGGCTTGGTTTATTTTTGTATAATTTAGTTGCAGAGCCATTAAACCCAAACAACCAAACGTTACTGGTGATTCTCCTAAACTATTATGTTGCAAGTTTATTTTAGCGCTTGTCGTCTGCGTCTGCGTCTGCGTCGGTTAAGTTTTTTGCTTAAGGTTTTTGTAAGAGTCAATTTCTCAATAACTATCAAAGGTATCCATTTGAAACTTGGAATAGTTGTTCAGTATCAAAAGTGCAACTCATAACAACAAGGCAGGTAACCATGGGATTTGTCATTTCAGAGTTATTGCCCTTGTTTTATTTACTTAAAAATGATAAATTAACATATCTCAATAACTATCAAAGATATCCATTTGAAACTTGGAATACTTGTTCAGTATCAAAAGGGCAACTCATAACAACAAGGCAGGTAACCCTGGGATTTGTCATTTCAGAGTTATTGCCCTTGTTTTATTTACTTAAAAATTATAAATTAATATATCTCAATAACTATCAAAGATATCCATTTGAAACTTGGAATACCTGTTCAGTATCAAAAGGGCAACTCATAACAACAAGGCAGGTAACCCTGGGATTTGTCATTTCAGAGTTATTGCCCTTGTTTTATTTACTTAAAAATGATAAATTAACATATCTCAATAACTATCAAAGATATCCATTTGAAACTTGGAATACTTGTTCAGTATCAAAAGAGCAACTCATAACAACAAGGCAGGTAACCCTGGGATTTGTCATTTCAGAGTTATTGCCCTTGTTTTATTTACTTAAAAATTATAAATTAACATATCTCAATAACTATCAAAGATATCCATTTTAAATTTGGAATACTTGTTCAGTATCGAAAGGGCAACTCATAACAACAAGGCAGGTAACCATGGAATTTGTCATATCAGAGTTATTCCCCTTGTTTTATTTACTAAAAAATTATAAATTAACATATCTCAATAACTATAAAAGGTATCCTTTTGAAACTTGGAATAGTTGTTCAGTATCAAAAGGGCAACTCATAACAAAAAGGAAGGTAACCCTGGGATTTGTAATTACAGAGTAATTGCTCTTGTTTTTTTTACGTAAAATTTATAAATTAACATATCTAAATGACCATGAAAGATATTAACTTGTAACTTTGAATACTTGTTTAGTATCAAAAGGGAAACTCATTACAACAAGGTTGGTTACTCTGTGATTTGTAATTCCAGAGTAATTGCCCTTGTTTTATTTACTTAAAACTTGTAAATTGAAATATCTTAATAACTGTCAAAGGTATTAACTTGAAATTTTAAGTAATTGTGTTATATCAAAAGGGCAACTCATTCAAACAAGAAAGGTGACCGAGGATGTGCCATTCCAGAGTTATTGCCCTTGTTTTTATTTACATAAAACTTGTCAATTGAATTTTCTCAATAACTACCATAGGTATTTACTTGAAACTTTAAATACTTGTATCAAAGTATCAAAATGACAACTCATTACAAGAGGGCAGGTAACCCTGGGTTTTGTTATTCCAGAGTAATTGCCCTTTGGTATTGACTTTTTAGAATTTAATTAGATTTCTCAATATTAAACTACCATAGGTATTAACTTGAAATTTGAATACTTGTTCAGTTTCAAAAGGGCATCACATTTCAACAAGGCAGATAACCATGGGATTTGTCATTGCAGAGTTACTGTCCTTGTTTGGCTAAGAATTTGTATATGAAATTATTCAGTAACTGTAGAAAGTTATTAATTTCAAACTTCCAATATATTAGAATTCTTGTTTATAGATATAAAGATATAAAGATATTGTCCTTGTTTTGACTTATAGTTAACTTTAAATGGAATGCAGGCTGTCCAAGTATGTTAAAGTTGTTGTTGCTTACAAACTTCTATGATCAATAGGGCATTAAACACACATACACATTCTTTAAGTTTGGAAAATGTAGCCATCTCAAGTATATGAAAGTCGAGCGTCCAGCACCCGTTTGCGGTGGTCTCGTTTAAGTAAACCTTTACTCCATAGATACGTCTTGTTACACATTTAACTTCTTCCTTCACTGAAGAAAATCTAGTACCATTTTATACAGTTATGAATATGCAACGTAAGAATGAGAGTTCCTATATCATAAGAGCTGGCAGCTTAAAACAGGCTGAAAGTAGAGCAGAATTCTCCCTTATGCGCATGTTGCTTTAATTTGAATCTGCTTTAAGTGATAATGTGTCTTCAAAATTAGAAACAGGTTGTGGAGTAAATGCCTAAAGGATTAAGCATTCACGTGTACATGTAGTTAAGACTGTCTACGAAGCTTATGTTGAATAATTGCTTAAAGACATCAAGCCAGTCCTTTCACTGATTCACCCCCCATTGTGTAGTAGGTGTCAAGATACAGGTATATACCGGTATACATGATGAGAAAAGTGTCCAGGCAATGGCTCAGCTTTGAATAGAGGCCCTTACATAATAGATCTCAATAGGTTTTTCAATGGGTTTTACTAACCAAGCTATCAAATATTAGGTGCGGGCCTCGCATGAGACGCCTGAATGATTCTTTGCCTAGATGCTACCACCGTTAGTGCATGCTCTGCATGCTTTGACTCAAACTATATACGGGGGTAGGTGTTACCACCCAAGCTTGGTCATGTGATGTCTTTTATTCAAGTTTGATTGCGTTATTTGTTTAAAAATTGACATGAATATTTTATCTCTTTTCAGGTAAGCCATTACGTTGAAACTAAGGCACAACCTTGAGAGCATTCAGTGATACAGAGTATAGAGAGAGTAGTTTACCCAGCCCGCCCTTCACAGAATGTTTTAACTGGTGTATGAGAAGTTCTTCCTGCAGTAAGGAATGGTTCTATACTAGAATAGTTTACACAGCCCGCCCTTCACAGAATGTTTTAACTGGTGTATGAGAAGTTCTTCCTGCAGTAAGGAATGGTTCTATACTAGAATAGTTTACACATCCCGCCCTTCACAGAATGTTTTAACTGGTGTATGAGAAGTTCTTCCTGCAGTAAGGAATGGTTCTATACTAGAATAGTTTACACAGCCTGCCCTTCACAGAATGTTTTAACTGGTGTATGAGAAGTTCTTCCTGCAGTAAGGAATGGTTCTATACTAGAATAGTTTACACAGCCCGCCCTTCACAGAATGTTTTAACTGGTGTATGAGAAGTTTTTCCTGCAGTAAGGAATGGTTCTATACTAGAATAGTTTACACAGCCCGCCCTTCACAGAATGTTTTAACTGGTGTATGAGAAGTTCTTCCTGCAGTAAGGAATGGTTCTATACTAGAATAGTTTACACAGCCCGCCCTTCACAGAATGTTTTAACTGGTGTATGAGAAGTTCTTCCTGCAGTAAGGAATGGTTCTATACTAGAATAGTTTACACATCCCGCCCTTCACAGAATGTTTTAACTGGTGTATGAGAAGTTCTTCCTGCAGTAAGGAATGGTTCTATACTAGAATAGTTTACACAGCCTGCCCTTCACAGAATGTTTTAAATGGTGTATGAGAAGCTCTTCCTCCAGTAAGGAATGGGTCTATACTAGAATAGTTTACACAGCCAGTCCTTCACAGAATGTTTTAAGTGGTGTATGAGAAGCTCTTCCTGCAGTAAGGAATGGTTCTATACTCCGCCTCTTGTGGATAGTCATTTGATTGTTTGAAAGCAAATATAACTTTAAACTGAAATGTCTGCTGGCTGTGGGTGGAACTTGATTACTGTGCCATATAGATGAGGCCAATGTTTATTGTCGACATGAAAGATAAATAGTAGCTTTAAGCAGGATTAAACTAAAGCAAAACGCACAGAAGAAGCTTTTTGCTTTATTTTCATCTTGTTCTTAGTAGCCAGTCGAAAATGCCGAGGACACGTGTTCGACAAATAGTTCCTTTCTTGTACATGTTTCATGTCTTACAAAGAATGAGCTAAAACGAGACGAGGGTATTTTACGGCGATTGCGTCAAGCATTTAAGTAAAGACACCAGTGTGAAGAGGTGGCTTGTTCATTCATGGGCCGCGTTGCAAAACAGCAGTCCTTCATTCTCTTCTTACGTCACCCCGGCGAGATATATTTCTACGGAAGCCTGGTTACAACGAAGACGTTTTTCTTTCCCAGTAAACGCGTCTGTGTTAAATCAATTGCTTCAAATTACAAACAGTTTGGAACCAGACCAGACGCCGGGAAACCCGGCGTCTGATCTGGCTCCAAACTGTTTGCCATCCAGATTAGAATATATGTTATAAATTGCAAATAATTTTCTACATTTTAATTCATTGTTTTGCGTTTCATTTCGTTTAAATGGGACAGAATGACGACTTCTCCACTGCACGTGTTACACCTGAATGTCTGTTGTACTTTAATGGTTATAGAATATTGGTTATATAATCCACTCATCACACAATTGAGTTTAATGGAACACCTTTAAGTCTTTATTCGATACGATTCCTATAGTTATTCTTGCACGCACAATGTAACCTGAAGTTTCTTAATATGTCATGTTATTTTCCAGTTAAACAGTTCGGAACAAACCCAGTCACTTGACGTTTGATCTGGCTCGACGTACAGGGCTACTATAAGTTGACTGTTGCTCATAAAAATCCTAAGATTTCGAAATTTTCAAACGCCATTTTAGGAATCGTACCTTTAACCCTTTTGCTGCCAGGCTGTATACAGTGGATAATCTGTTATTCTTTCCCGTTTAAACGCAAACGTACGCAAACCTAAAGCACTAAAACGTAGAAAAGAACAACTTTGGACAATTCTGATATTTCATGTTTATCTTGGTGGCAAACAGTTTGGAGCTTGATCAGACGCCGGGTTACCCGGCGTCTGATCTGGCTCCAAACTGTTTGCACTGCAAATAATAGTTTTAGCGTAAACGCGTTTATTGGGAAAGAATAACACATTCTCCACTGTAACACTAATATAATTATGCGGCGTTTGAACTGGATCTTAACTGTTTGACACCCATATCAATGTTTCCTAAGTAAAAAACGCATTGAATTCCAAATTTAAAAAAAAAGCAGAAATCAGAAGATTTTGGGAAAATCCGTAGGTCTGGAGAAATGAAGAACATTCAGAAGATTTCGGAAAAATCCGGATAACAAGTTATTCTTTACCAACAAAAATAAGTTTGTACTTAAAGCAATGGCGTCTATTGCAAACATTTCGAGTCTGACCAGTCATCGAGTAACTAACTGATTACAGTGATTAGGCCCTATTTATATGTGTCATTCTGCATTACCTAAATTGATTTAATTGTAAATAGAAGTATGGAACTTCGCTCAGTGTAACCATAGTTCTCATGTCGAAATGTGGCTTCTGATCAAGGTCTACACTACACGGTATAAGTGTTAATTCGACCTTACCCTTTCATGATCAAATTATTCGTGAGATTTTATTGTCGTCTGCTTCAATGGTGTTGTCTGCAATGTCGTTTCAAAGTACAGATTTGATGGTTGATTTTAAGATCCTTGGTTTGTTTTCTCACGAAGTTGTGTAAATGATGAATTATATTTCCTATGCTGATCATGAACTGATGCTATGTCCAATATCATTCAACAAGGTGTCAGAAAAGATATCATACAGCCAATCTTGTATTTATCGACCACTTATTAAAGTAGCTTGTTTATTTTTATACGGAGGGGTATTGCTTAATTCAGGATACGAATAATGCAGAAAGCTCCAAATGAAGCTTTATGCATTATACTATACTATATTGCTTTAAGCAACCACCTGTACGAGTATTTACGTATACCATTTGATCGTCAATTAATACACGGGCGACGTACATGATTATTCCAGCCATGTACTCATTCTAAGACAAAAAAGCAGATTATAGAAAGCACTTTTGTTCTTCGATCAACCCAATCGTAATTACATGGTTAATTTTGACTTCTTTCGGAATTATGCCTTGTTCGAATACGATATAAGTATCGTATATATTGTATGTTAGCAACAGGAAGGCGATGTATCGTATACATATGCATGTAGTCTGTGAGCAGCAGGACGCCAAATTTGATGAAAATATACAGATTCTATACTATGAATTGAAAATGAGGAGGGGGACTTTTAACTAAATGTGATACCAATTTAGGAGAGTTTGCCTTCCTTCTTGTCAAATTATTTTCGAACAAAGAGACGAGAGACACCGAATCCCACTCCTAGGATAGACATTGTATGTATATAGTATGTCCTCGCTTATCTGGTTAAGGCAAACCAACCTTTTAGCCAACCTCAGCAAAATGCTTAATGTGAGCTTTTATGACAGTCCGTCTTCTGCTGTTTGTCTCGTGGTATTGTTACATCAAACACGTTCACCTCTGTTCTATAAATAGCATATCGATAGCGACGAATGATGTATTCAATATCGAACTTCATCGTGACGGAGTCGACTCTTTAGCTCAGATGTTATTATGGTATTTGACAGTCATGCATGGATAGGGGTTAGGGTTCGATCCCCGCCCGGGGTTCTCACAATGTCCAATATGCTATATATGCCTTGTTACGACAGTTTCTCGTTAGAGTCTGTCTGTCTGTCACTATTATAAGTCAGTATGGCAGGGGCTGCCATTTCTCTGGATTTTTCCGAAAACTTCTGATTTTTATCCTAGCAGATAGTACATGTAGCTTAAAGCAGGCATTCTGCTTTACTTTCAATCTGATTTAAGTAATCGCGCTTGAAAAATAGAAACTTTGGAAATCTGTGGTTTTGTCAAAATCATTTTATGACAGCCCTTGCCAAGGTTAAAGTTGTGGAGAGACAGACCCACAGACAGGACAAAACAATATGCCCAGTGACAAAGTCGTAAAAGGGGGGTATAAACAGAGTTTCTACTTGGGGTCAAACTGCCAACAAAATCTAAAATTGAGAAATTAAAGCCGATACTGAACTAGTTAATGGCACTGGTGTATGTGTTTGCTTCCGAGGTTTATTGGGAGACATTCGTCACTTTACTGTATATATCTTGAGAATATTGGGCTTGAAAATAGCATTAACCCTTTCTTTGCTGTCATACCGCCTGCTGCCAGTTTCTGGTCTACTGCAATTTGTCACTTGGACGTTGGGTAGTTAGCGTGAAGAACCAACACGAATATCAAAGTTTGGATCTTGATCCAAGGCTGCGTTACGCGGCGTCTGTTCTGGATCTAAACTTTTATCTTTTATTTATACATTGCAAAATGACAAACGGTGCAGACCCTTATCAGAGGACTCCATTTACTGCATTAGGAGTCCTGTGATATGAGTCTTCACTATTTACATAGGAAAAGTGTACACTTAACAGGTACACTTTTTCAAATGCTTAAGATTATTTTATTCTTGCAAATTGCTACATCCAGTTGGTATTGTTAATTTGTTGTCAATTATTTGTTTTGTAAGAAATGCCTTTTGTTTTATGTACTTGTATATATGTTGAGGGCCTCATGGAAGATTGGTCTTTATGAAATAAGCTCTCTCGTTAAATAAAGTCTTTATTGTTATTATTATCATTATTATAACTATTATTATTATAATATTATTATTTTGTTTTTATTATAAACTATTTGCAAATGTTAGCCAAGTCATTGTCAGAATACTAAGACTTACCAAAACAGTTAACCCTTTACCCCAATAGCCCGTTACTGGATTTGCAATAAGGTTACCACTAGGCGCATTCTTCTTTGCTTTCAGCCTACTTTAAGCTATCATCTGCTGAACTTTTTAAATTCTTGTGGTACATTTCTGTAACTGTAAAAAATGGTACTATTTTCTTCGGTGTAGGAATATATTCAATGCGCTAAGAGAGAGCACACACAGTGGAGAAAACGTTATTCTTTCCCAATTAACGCGTTTACGTGAAAACTATTGTTTCCTTTGCAAACAGTTTGGAGCCAGATCAGACGGGTAACCCGGCGTCTGATCAGGCTCCAAACTGTTTGCCACTCACATTAATTTGAATTGTCAGAAATGTCGAAAATTTGTCATTGTGTACGTTTTATTGCGATACGTTTGTGTTTCGTTTGCGTTTAAACGGGAAAGGATAACGTTTTCTTCACTGTATCAGTCAAAACTACAATCTGACATACATATTGACATATTCTCCGCAGACCTAAACGTCTCTGATCATTATCTATATTGGCAACTAAAGCTGGCCTATTTGTATTTACGTACAGTTGAACGACCTCGCTTTAGTCGAACATGCCAATATCTCTACAGTCGAAATCCGACAACTCGACATCGCTTCTGCAGTCAAAATTACAAACTCTCTCCGATTTCAACACATTCAACCCCAGGGACTAGTGTACTCTTCATTAAGAAAACAGTGTACACGTGAAGAGTACATTTGCCCATTTGGCAAACAAAACAGCTAACATATGAAGATTACAACATTTGTCCTATGCAACAAAACAGTGTACATGTGAAGTGTACTTTTGTCCGTTGCAAACAAAACAGTGTACATGTGAAGAGTACATTTGTCCCTTACAAACAAAGCTGAACATATGAAGAGTACATGTGTCCAATACAAACAAAACAGTGTACATGTGAAGAGTACATTTGTCCATTGCAAACAAAACAGTGTACATGTGAAGAGTACATTTGTCCCTTACAAACAAAACAGAGTACATGTGAAGAGTACATTTGTCCCATACAAACAAAACAGCGAACATATGAAGAGTACATATGTCCCATACAAACAAAACAGTGTACATGTGAAGAGTACATTTGTCCCTGCACTGTCTGCCATTTTGTAACTTATTGTTAAAATAAACCCAACCCATAAATTAGTTGTACTCTTGACTTGATGACGTTTACATTTGCCCGTACAGGAAGTAACAATACACTCTTCATACGGGTTAGTGACAGACAGTGTAGATCAAGGCCAGTTGTCAAGTCCTTGACGCGGGGCCCGTCTGCACTCTTTCTTTTAATGCAATACAGTGCTCCCTTCCTACAACGGCACTCTGAACAACTGTTCCCTCCCTACAACGGCACTCTGAACAACTGTTCCCTCCCTACAACGGCACTCTGAACAACTGTTCCCTCCCTACAACGGCACTCTGAACAACTGTTCCCTCCCTACAACGGCACTCTGAACAACTGTTCACTCCCTACAAGTGCATGCAACTGTTCCCAATGCAATTATGTCAAGCCGTTTCTCGGCAGCAATATCGTCTGCATACTGGACATTTTGATAGAAAGACATAATGGAGAATGACAAACAGCGTTATGCGCCGTCTGATCTGGATTCAAGCTGTTTGCAAATTTCCGACCCTATAACAACTCCCTCCTAACAACGTACACAATCTGAGTCTCCCGGTAGATGTTGTTATAGAGAGGGAGCACTGTAGCTGGTTTTTCTCCTGGCACGGGTCATTTATATATTGGAAACCAAAAAGTGAATATCATTTAGTACGGACCCTGCATTCAACACCGAAACAATTCCGGACTGGCCACATTAGCTTGGTGCTCTTGTACTAATGTGTAAATTGAACAGACTTGAGCAGAAATAAAGGAACTGTCAATCATACAAACCTCCTTCCTCTCTTAACCCTTTCACAACCAAATGTTTCCTGAGATTTTTACCCCTTCAACGTTTCGTTGCCGTCTGCTTCAATTTTGTTGTATGCAATGTCGTTTCAAAGTTTAAAAAATAAGGCAGTATGACTGAAGACATTTCAAAACGAGTGTCAAACAGTTTGGATCCTGATCAGACGCCGCGTTACGCGGAGTCTGATCAGGGTCCAAACTGTTTGCAAACGCGCGTTTAAGCGTCATTGAGAGTGAAAGGGTTAATATGGACTGGCTTCCTGTTATAAACTTATGTTATGTATAAACTGTCAAAACTCGTCACTCTCTGTCCGGCCGGGAGTAAAAACATTCACTAGACGTTACCGGAACAAATGAGGAAATTTCTTACTGGAACCCGTCTAACAGTTCTATCATAAAATCCCCCTACAAATAACAGTGATGAGTTCAGTAAAGAAATCGATGGCCATCGATTGCGAGTTGGCTACCGGTCTGAAATACAGTAGAGGAAATGTAATTCTTTCGTTCAAACGCAAACGCATCCCAATGAAATATAGAAAATGACAACACTTTGACAATTCAGACTACCAGTTTAATCTGAGTGGCAAACAGTTTGGAGCCTGATCAGACGCCGGGTTAGCCGGCGTCTGATCTGGCTCCAAACTGTTTGCAATGAATATAATAGTTTCAGCGTAACCGGGGTTATATGGAAAGAAAACGTTTTCTCTACTGTACTCAGCACGCTGCACACGGGGCACAAACTGCTAACCTAAACAGCAAACAATGGTAATTGAACACGCTACAGAACTCTTTTCTGGGTAATCGTTTCGTCTGCAACAATTGTCCTCTGCTACTTTTCTAAAAAATAGAATTTAAAAATTCCAACTGAATATCAGAGTGTCAGACAGTTTGGAGCTTGATGAGACGATGCGTGACGCGACGTCACATAAGGATCCTATGCAAAGGGTATCATAGTTTCCCCGCGAGTGTGCTAATAGATCAAACATTTTGGGCAAGCAAACTTCAGAATACCATGCAGTTAGTCACTCCGAAAGGAGAAGCTTTCTGGTTTTCTTTTAATTCTGATTTTACTCATTACTCCATAGCTTGTTTCTAGTATTGAATATAGGTGACTACTTAAAGTTGGTTGTGAATAAAGCAGTCTGCGACCTTTTGGCTTCTGCTTTACTTTCAGCCTACTTTAAGCGACCACCTGCTAGAATATACATGTAGATAATATTCCTAATGCTACATATTCGTGACTGTATAAATTGAAACTATTTTCTTCAGTGGAGTATGGAATTGAAGGTGTAGCAATGCATATCTATGGAGTTATGAGTTAAGCACCGCGCGATGTATACTGCAATAAGCACCGTGCGATGTATACTGCAATAAGCACCGCGCGATGCATACTGCAATAAGCACCGTGCGATGTATACTGCAATAAGCACCGTGCGATGTATACTGCAATAAGCACCGCACGATGTATACTGCAATAAGCACCGTGCGATGTATACTGCAATAAGCACTGCGCGATGTATACTGCAATAAGCACCGTGCGATGTATACTGCAATAAGCACCGCGTGATGTATACTGCAATAAGCACCGCGCGATGTATACTGCAATAAGCACCGCGCGATGTATACTGCAATAAGCACCGCGTGATGTATACTGCAATAAGCACCGCGCGATGTATACTGCAATAAGCACCGCGCGATGTATACTGCAATAAGCACTGTGCGATGTATACTGCAATAAGCACCGTGCGATGTATACTGCGATAAGCAGCGCGCGATGTATACTGCGATAAGCACCGCGCGATGTATACTGCGATAAGCACCGCGCAATGTATACTGCGATAAGCTTTGTGCGATGTATACTGCAATAAACACCGCGCGATGTATACTGCGATTGCTGTTAGATTATCTGTCGATGGATGTTTTGCTTCTTTGCTGGATCCAAACTCTCTCTTTCTCTGACTGTATGTCTAAATTTATGACTCTTCATCTTAATCTGAATGTTTTTAGCATAAAGCGTTTATTTGGAAAGAATAACGTCCTTTCCATTGTAACATTCAGTGTACAGCGTTCCCTCTCTACAACGACACCCAATGGGAGACAAACAGTTTGTGCGTTGTTCGGAGGGAGTCGTTATAGGGAGGGAAATTGATCAACATTTGCAAACAGCTTGAATCCAGATCAGACGCCGCGTAACGCGGCGTCTGATCTGGATTCAAACTGTTTGTCACTCGTCATTGACCTTGTTCTGTCAAAATGTTAATTATGCAACTATTAGAAGAACAGCAGACAACAGATATAAGCAGACGTTACTGCAGCAGTGAAATGGTTAGAAATAAATACTTTGTTTGGGAACAGCGACAAGGGTCGTTGTAAGGAGGGAATCGTTGTTGGGAGGCCCGTTGCAAAGAGGGAGCGCTGTAGTACGCTTCCAAATATTCGGAAACAGACAACAGTTTTTCAGCATTCGAAACTTTAATGTTAAAAAGAATTATCATGGAGTCAGCGTAATTCTTTCTTGTTCAAACACAATTAAATACAAACACAATTCAATACAATAAAGTAAATGACAGCTGTTTAATGATGTTGACTCATTTTGTTTTAAGTTGAGCTGTCAACAGTTTGTTTGGAACCATATCAAACGCCGGGTTACCTGATCTTGCCTTCACAGTCGGTATAATCCTTTTAGGACAAACACGTTTATTGTTAAGGAAACAATCTTCCCGACATCCAGTTCCGGTGACTATTCGCAGACGGACACTGTTTATTTATCATTAAATTGTTAGAAAAAAAACACCCACCCCTGAAACGGCGAATGGACATTTTCAATGTTCAATGACGTTTAAAGTTTTGTCCATATTTTGGCAATTAAGATTTGATTTTTACAATTTCTTGCGAAATTACAAACAGGGCATGTCCTAAGTAGGATCCCTCTGATCTGGGTATACACTGAATGTATTGGACAAGTGAACTCTTCACCAGTACACTCTGTATATAGGACGAGTTGAACCGTCACTAGGCCCTAATAATGTAACCATGCAATTCGATATAACCTCAGGAAGTCCATTGCCCTATACTCGGCATCTCTTGAAATAACAAACAAAACATTTGTGTTTCTTCGTAGAGCATTTAACAGGGCTGCCATTTCTCTGGAATTGGAATATTCCGAAATCTTCCGATTTTTATCCTAGCAGATGATACCTTAAAGCAGGCTGAAAGTAAAACAGAATGCGCCTTCAGGCGCATTCTACTTTACTTTCAATCTGCTTTAAGTGGTGACGTGTCTATAAATTGACTATGGGCTAAAGGGTTAAAGGTATAATTCTTAAAATGGCGTTTGAAAAAGAGCAAATTTTGGAAATATTAGGATGTTTCATGATCAACTTGTGGCAGCCCTGATATAAGTTCCGGCAAGACGTAGCCGCTTCACAGCCGGAATGTCGTCTGCAGAACTATTTGTCGTGTGCTTACATGTTTAAATTCAAATATGAAGTCATGTTTGGTTAAAGGAATGTCTTTAAGATTGTATTATAATACACATTGTAAAAAGGTTGCTATGGAAAACGAATGTAGATAAGGAGTTCCAACAACATGCAGGCTGTTTAACTCTTTGGTGCTGGGTAATTATTTCGTCTGCAACAAGGCTGTCGTCTGATACTGTTCTAAAAATAGAATGTTGAAAAGTTCTTTTCAAAACAGGATCAACACCAAACAGTTTGGATCATGATGTGACGCCGCGTTATGTTCATCAGGATCCAAACTGTTTGCACAGGTTATCACGGTATTAAGAGTTGAAGGTGAACAATTCCACTGTCCAGTCTTCGACTTAACCCACTTGTCCGAAGTCCGGGACAAGTGGTTTCTGATTCGGACAAGTGGATTCTTTATTAAAACATATGACGTCATAAGCATTATTTGTTTACCTAATTATCTCCGAAGCCATACGACTGACGGTCTTGGCTCGGGTTCAGTAGATTATACAAACAGTTAAGATCCTGATCAAACACCATGTAACTAAGCGTCTGACCAGGATCTAAACTGTTTGAGTCTTATATCGATGTTTATGTAATAAATTGCGTTAATTCCAAATTTCAGAAATAAAAGCAGATAACAATTTATCTGACGGCAGGATTGCAGTGAAAGAGTTACGTTTTTAATGAGACATCCGTGTATAATTCCCAAGCCAGTGATTAGTCTATTGAAGCTCCCAGTATAGAGACCTCCATGTTTCCTTTCATTAATTATTGCGAGTATAAGAAACGTAGAATGTTGTAAATAAATACGCGCAAAACCAAGATCTTTTATTGATTCTTTAAACGCATTCACTGCCATGACGTCATCATCTTTAAACAAGTGTCATCTGCTTTTATTTCTCAAATTTCCTTGTAAGGTATTTTGACTTAAGGAATTTTGGTATGAGTGTCGAACAGTTTGTATCCTGATCAGACGCCGCGTTACGCGGCGTCTGATCAGGATCCAAACTGTTTATTAATAACGATTGTACTCGGGGAAAGGCAGTTAATTGGATTGAAGACTGTGGCAACTTAAAGAGAGAAAAACCAAATGGTGTATTTGCAAAAATTAAGAAGATACTCAAATAAAAGCAATTGTGAATCATTATAGTGCATCTGGTATTAAACAAAATAAGACCAAGTCCTTCAGATGAGACTATAAACCGAGGTCCGATGTATGAGTGCTTTACACTTGGCATCTAAAAGAACCAGAGAACTCTTTCGATAATAGGAGTAGGGCATCGCACCCGGGTTCTCTGTATCCGCTACCCTCTCTCTTGGGCGTCCAATTAGCTCATATATGGCAGAAACGGACGTTAACAAACAAAACAAACAAATTCAACAAAATATGATCAGACAAAAATCCTCAGCAAGTCATCAAATCTTAGGTTTTTATGTATTTTTCATCTCTTTTCTTACTCCGTCGACTGGACGGTGTAAGTCCATTTCGCATCGTTTGCGCACGCGCAGGCATAAACAGAAAAGAATAACGACTTCTCCTTCGCAGTACACTAAAGCAGGTTAGATCGACCGCCGAGAAATGAATGGCGTGCTGGCCCAGCGAATTAGACGTCTTACTCAATTTCAAGTTCAAACTTTAGACGGACCCGACTTAAACTGTTTTTTCCGTTCGCGTAAAAACGTCGCCGTCAATCATTTGATCTACAACACTAAAAGTTTTTATTTGAAAACCGCCTTTCTATGCCGCGCCACAAAGTAGTGCGAAACAGATAATGTTACCCTTATCCGCGAGTGCGTACGAACATCCGTATAAACTAAGGGTTTGATTTAGAACATTGTGGAGTAAGTTCTAGAGCCATGATCACGCACTGTCACCTGTTTAATATGTGCCTCAGTGTGTACATCATGCTACTTGGAAGTTTGATGACATTGACCAGACCCAGCGCTATAAAGCGTTTGAATAGAGTCTCAGTTTGTTCTCAAGATTTGATTTGTCAGATTTGAGCCTGTATGGCTCAGTGGTAGAGCGTTCGCTTGCAGTGCGGGAGGTTGCATGTTCAATCTCCGGCTGGGTCAGACCAAAGACTTGAAAAATTGGTAGTAATGGCTTCCCTCCTTGGCGCTCAGGATTTCGGGTTAGCATTACGACTGGTTCGTCGGTGTCAGGATAAATTGACCGACCAGGTCCCCGATGCACCTCATATGTGCCCCTTCTCATAATCATCAATCTTGATGGAGAGACGTAATAATAAGAATAAGAGAAAGAATGAAATCTGATCAATCAAATGATTGAGATCTATTTCCGACTCAACTCAAACGCTTTATAAGCATGGGCCCAGCTGTAAAGTTTTTCATTGTGAAACTTCGTCTATTTGACAGAATGACGTGTCTGACTCGCTGTGAACTGATGTATGGGTGGAGAGTTGTTCTCCACAAATAGTGAATTATTACCTTATAGCGTGCCGAGCTCACAGTCGGGTGCTTAATGCCTATAGTTTCTATTATATGACAATTTTCTTTAAATTATGATAGATGGATCATCAGTGACATTTGATCAAAATTGTAAAAAATGATATAATCTGTAAATAATTGAACTAACTGTCATTGCAGACGGGTTAATTGTTAGACAAGGGAAACATTTGATATACATAACATTCTATAATGGAAATGATTTCATGTTTTCTGCACCAAATCCTATGGTGTTCTACTCATTAGACATGTCTCATCGAGACGATTCTAATGAAAATTGACACCATAGGGTTTAATGCAGCAATAAATATTGAAGTTTTTTAAATACTCCCCTTATCTGGAGCTCTGACTTATCCGTCAGTCCGTCTTTACGAACAAGTATTTAATATGTATTTAGGCTTTGCCTATGGACGGAAAAAAAGCAAAATTGTACTAATAAGTAAAACTCAATGCTTCCTGATTTTGACAATATAGTGGTACTTTTACCTAGAGTCTTTATAAGTATTATCTAAGATATGACATTGTGACCTGCTTTTTGACCCCATATGACCCATATTCAAAGTGAAGCTACAACTCTTCAAGATGAAAATCCTGAGCAAATATGAACTTGATAGGGGTAGATCTAACCAAACCAAATGTTGACGGACAACAGACATCTACTGATCACCATAGATCTAGTTCACTTTAAAAGTCTCGGATGAACTAACAAGAGCCCCATGGGGCATATTTCGCTCACCTGAGAAAAGCTGACAAAACAGAGATAATGATTTATGTCCAGGACGGGGTCATATTTAACCAGGGCATAATTTGAACAATATTGATAGAGGACTTGAAGATGATGCTATGTGCCAAATATCTAAGATAAGAGTACTAGGCTTTTAGATAAGAAGATTTTTTTAAGTTTCCATTGAAAAATCTATGTATAGCTCATGTGACCTAATTATGCAACAGACTGGAACAATGTGTACAAAATAGGTAAAGGACATCTAGAACTGTCACCATGCCGAATATCAAAGCTCTGGCCATATTAGTGTCAGAGAAGAAGACGTTTGAAATTTTCACTATATAACACTATGCAAAACTGTGACCCCCGGGGCGGGGCCAATTTTGACCCCAGGGGCATAATTTGAACAAACTTGATAAAGGATCTGTAGATCATGCTATGTGCCAAATATCTAAGCTCTGGCCCTTGCAGATTTTGACAAGAAGATTTTTAAAGAGTTCCTTATTTTTTCACTTTGTTTGCCATCTGCATTGTTTTTAATTCTTTGAACAAATTTGAAAGAGCTTGACCCAAGGAACATTTCTGTAAAGTTTGGTTGAAATCTGAGGAGGAGATGTCATTTGAAGCAATTGTTAACGACGACGGACACAGGGCCATCCCAATAGCTCACCTTGAGCCTTTGGCTCAGGTGAGCTAATAAAACAATTGATGACAACAAGAATGGTGTCACAGAAAGTGAGAAATGCCCCTGAGGTTTTCTGCAATGTATTCATTTGGTTTCCAAGTAAAATCATACAGCAGGTTATAATTGTACTCCTTGTTGTTGTTGTGTTAAAATGTACAAAGAAACAAGCTTTTTCTAGCTTATTCAAATGCATCATCACCGTAAAATCATTACGTTATATTGATGTCATGACGTCATCGTCATAACAAGGTTTGTCAAATGTCCTATTGAGGACTTATTTCTAAATTAAAAAAATGATCACATGATCAAAGAGTTATGGCCAGCTAGGATGAGTTATCTCCCTTCCTATTCACATGAAGTAATACAGGATGAGTTATCTCCCTTTTCACCCGATTTTACCTCTAAATGACGTTGACCTTTGCCAGACATGACCCGAGTTGTACTGACCTCAAAAGCTTCTTGAGGTGAGTACACACAACAGATATAAAGTCTCTATTCCATGTTGTTCAAAAGTTACGACCAAGGTTAAAGTTGTGCACAGACAAACAGACAGACAGACCAAAAACGATATGCCCCCGACTAAGTTGTGCGGGGGCATAAAAATGAAACCGAAATACAGTAATACTGTGTGGGCAAAACTTGCATTCTGTTGCAGTACAATTAATTTAATTAATTGTAATGAGATGTCAGTGATGCAAATATAGCCTATCATAGTCTATCAAATTGTCAGATTATCAGAGACTAGAACACTAGTCCAATCCGGTGACATAAATCGGCCTCGTTATTTAATTACTACGCATCTCAAATCCTGCACGTGTTTTAATGCCAAGATAAAACACAGGTATAAATTCATCATTTCTCAGTTTTGATGCAAATATCACCTGCCCAAATCAAAAACCACTTGTCCCTGTATTAAACTGTGTAATGCAGTGTATTGCTAAAGGCAAAATCAAAAGTAAATCAGAATGCTCAGGTAAGACATTTCTGTTTTACTTTCATTTTGCTTTAACGATACAACTTGTATTGAATACCATAAAAGACTGTTCATTTGGATAAATCAATAACACCAAAACAGCTCTTATTTCAATCACTTATGATCTAACTATTTGCTGTGTTTTAAAGACAGGCAAAAGTTTTACCCTTTCCTCCACAGAAGTGCCTCCAGCACCTCTACCTACACCTCAGTATAAGGATTTCAAATGAGTACCTGCTACCCAGTGACTATTTTAAACACATTTTCAAAGCAAGATAAAAGTAAAGCAAAAAGCTCTGGCAGGAGCTCCCTGCAAAAAGTTACTTTCATCTTACTTGAAGCAGTCAGTGTTTTTGACATAGTTGGATATAGGAGATTTGCACTTTTTGCTATAGAGGAAAGGAGTAAAGCAAGGTGAAAGTATTCAGAAAGCACCTAAGGGGCTTTCTGCTTTACTTTTATCTAAATAATCTTGCATAATGCAGCCACTTGACAAGTTGTCTTGCAAACCAACAATTGGACCTCATGTAGTGGTTTTAATAGATATGCTTTACTGTAACTGAAACAATTGTTGGCATCAATATTCAAAATAAGTGTCAGAGAGTGAAATATCACATACAAAAAGAAAAACATGATCTTTTTAAAATTAAGGTTCTCTTGGGCTTTCAATTCTGTTTTTTTTTACTGGCACTTATACTGCACCAAGATTTTAGGAATTATTTAAAAACACAACAGGAAAAATATTTAATTTATATTTAATTTGCTTTTTTTCTATTTCATCAGTTCTGATAATACACAGCAGTAAAAAACAAGAGCCCAATGGGGCATATTTCGCTCACCTGAGAATAGCTGACAAAATGGAGATAATGGTTTATGTCCAGGAGGAGTCATTTTTTACCCGAGGGGCATTATTAAATTTGAACAATCTTGATAGAGGACCTGTATATGATGCTATGTGCCAAATATCTAAGATCAGGGTACTAGGGTTTAATTAAGACAAGAAGGTTTTTCCATTGAAAAAATATATATTTAGCTCCTGTGACCTAGTTATGCAACCGACCAGGACCATTTGAACAATTTTGGTATAGGTCATCTAGAAGTGCAACCATGCCAAATATCAAAGCTCTGGCCATATTAGTGTCAGAGAAGAAGACGTTTGAAATTTCACTATATAACTCTATGTATAACTGTGACCCCCGGGGCAGGGCCAATTTTGACCCCAGGGGCATAATTTGAACAAACTTGATAGAGGACCTGTAGATGATGCTATGTGCCAAATATCTAAGCTCTGACCATTGCAGTTTTTGACAAGAAGATTTTTTAAGATTTCCTTATTTTTTCACTTTGGTTGCCATGGCAACCAGAGTTCTGCATTGTTTTTTATTCTTTGAACAAATTTGAAAGAGCTTGACCCAAGGAACATTTCTGTAAAGTTTGGTTGAATTCTGTCAAGCGGTATAGGAGAAGATGTCATTTAAAGCACAACGCACAACGGACACAGGGCCATCCCAATAGCTCACCTTGAGCCTTTGGCTCAGGTGAGCTAAAAATCACACAACATAATTTTTCTTTAAAATAATTAACATGGACACAGGGCTCCAAATAAGGGGAGTACTTCAAGAACTTAAATCTTTATGTCTGCATTAAACCATATGGTGTGACTACTCATTTAGTGATTAGAATTGGTGAGGCAATGCCTGTTGTCCAATCCATTTCATTATTTGAATAAAGTATTGTTTAAACCAGAATTGGTTAAAAGAGACAATTCTAATAATAAGTTAAATTACACCATAGGATTTGGTGCTGACATGGAATTTCCATCCATTTCAACTTATCCACCGCTCTAATCAGTTCATATATTTATTACTCAAATTCAGCACATAATTATGTTGTTCTCCCTTGAAAAAAGTCAGTTTTAATTTGCATCATAGTCACTGACTCTCTGTTTGAAAGTCTATCTTGGATAGGATACTCATGGTTAATGCTTGGCCTTCATTGTTTACCACTTCAGGTAGGGAAACATTCCAAACATTGCACTGGTTGTGATGATTCTGCAATAGATAGTACATAAATATTGATTGTTATGTATAAGGCACTCTACAGGTCTGAAACATTGCAGGACTTTTTGTGTTGTTGTTTTCTTTTATTATTGTTGTACAACTTAACATATTGACCAAAAAGCAGATTTTATTCCACACAGTGACACTAGTGGTCCCTCACAATTTCCTGCTTTAGCAAAGTTACTTGTGCGAAAGCAGGAGGTTATGTTGAAGATTCTTTAACTATTCTTTATAAAGCATAAGCTGAATTTTGGAGGCAATGTTAAGTATTATTTGGCTTTATGGAAACATGTGAATAAGGCATGGTTTTGGCTAATTTGTACTGTCCCATGAATTTTTCAGCATGTCTGGTATGAATTCAATCAATGGAGTTAAAGTTCCAAATCAACATGATGATAAATTAATGTTGAATAGTTCTACTCACACAGGGTTTCAGATAACTGAAAAGTAAATTCTTTAGGTCTACATTAAACCCAGTGGTGTGACTACTTATTAGAATCCTGTTTTCAAGACAATTCTAATAAAGGGGAACACCATAGGCATTGGTGCTGACATAAAGAAAAGCTACATTTGGTCTGATTACTTCAACTTATGTGGAGCCCTGACTCGTAATAATAAATCCGATTTCATGGACTGAAATGAAAATAATTTTACTGTCAGGACTGTACACATTACTATCTTATTTTTTCAATCTAATGACCCACACACATTGCCTTTAACTTGTCTTTCAAATGTTTTCTTTCAATTATTTACTATTTGTAGGCGCTTTAAGTTATAACATAATGTAAGAAAATATTTTGCATTTTAAGGAGACTCAGCTTTTAAAGGCCAAATAGGCAGAACTTAACATTGGTCACATGACTACATGTGATAGACTTCATTTTGGCATGTGCACCAAAGAATCTCTTGAGAAAAGTACAACTTGGGTTAAGTCAGACAAATGTCAAGGCCATGTAGATGTCATCTAAAGGTCAGTCTACGCTGTTTGCCAAGGTAGTTTTTTTTCTGGTTCAAGTACTTGATTCTTAAATCAGAACAATAGTTTCAGAGAAAAAGATTTTTAAAGATTTTCTATACAGAAATATAAGGAAAACTTGCCCCACCCACTGGCGGCCATGATTTTAAAGATAACAAAATGATTTTAAGAAATCAGGTAGAGAGTCATGAATGGATCATTTGTGTAAAATTATTTTCAATTTGGACCAGTAGTTTCACAGAAGAAGATTTTTAAAGTTTTTACTAAATAGTAACATAAGGAAAATGTGCCCCACCCACTGGCGGCCATGTTTTTTAGATATCAAAATTATTTTAAGAAATCTGGTAGAGGGTCGACACCCATGGATCGTTTGTGTGAAATTACTTTCAAATCGTACCAGCGGTTTCAGACAAGAAGATTTTTAAAGTTTTTTCAATTGGTTGCCATGGCAACCACAATTTCAATTGGATGACCTATATTTGAAGAAATCTGAGAGAGTACCCTACAAGGAACAATCCTATGAAGTTTTGAAGAAATTGGCCCAGTGGTTTCTAAGAAGAAGATCTTTAAAGAAAAAGTTTGACGACGGACAGACGGACGGACGACGACAGACACAGGGCGATCACAATAGCTCACCTTGGCACTTCGTGCCAGGTGAGCTAAAAAAAATAAAAATTTACCTAACAGAATAAGAATCTGAGTGTCAAACAGAGTATATCCAGATCAGGCCCCGCATCAGTGGTGCCTTATCTGTATCAAACCGTTTGCAAGTCCCAGATGAGTAGCATGTTTTTTCACCATGTTGCAATTTCAATAAAGGCTAACCTCAGCTGACTGGTGTAGAAGTTTTAACTTTTTCTAAATTTATGTATTTTTTTAATGAAAGAAGCAATAATTTACCAATTGTATGGCTGTTGAATTCCCCTTGAAAGGTCTGGTACCATGTTAGTGTGATGTTACCATGCCCTTCATCACAATCAACGAGATTAGATGAAATCAGCTGTCCTGAAAGCATCTTCATCTCTTCATCCCTCATCATCTATCGGTGCTATATGATCCATTTTGTGTTGTGGTGCCATACAATCTGACGCATCCATGGGATCAATCCATACCATTTTACCATTGCCCCTGTTGAAATAATTTAAAAATATGTGTAAGCTTTCACAATAAACAACCAACATAAATCAAAGAGTGAAGGTCTTGAGAGTTGCCAAGGATGAGGTTTTGCAATTCAGTAAACAACTCTGTAGCCACAACTGAGGCTACAGTAATCATTTATTGTATAAGGCAGGTCGTCACTTAAAGAAAGATGAAAGTAAAGCAGATAGCATTTAAAGATGTTTTCTGCTTTTAATTGTTTCACTGTGCTGTAAGTTGTCAGCTATTTTTATTCCATCAATAAGTATTGTTTAGTCCTGGTTACAGATGGGTATATCCTTGCTTCTTGTCAAATCGCCACTTTCTTGTCAATTCGCCACCTAAGCAAAACTTAGAATTCCGTCACGAGCAGGCTACCGAGGATGTCCGAAAACTACAGATGATCCCCGAATACTAGGATAGTTTCACTCAGGTAGATTTCAAGCGCCAAAAATGCGAAAGAAACAGATAAAATAACAATAATTCACAAAAAGTTTCCGATCAAAATACATGTTCTAGTTGTCTGTTGTTACTTTTATATTGTTAAGTTGTAAAAGTTAAATTAAATATTTCAAAATCATTAAAAAATGTTCAAGTTTCATGAAACAACCTATAACATACTGCCAGAGCCTACATTGACCTAATTATCGAACGACCAATCAGAGGTGACGATTTGACAAGAAAGCATCCCGGTGATCCAGAGCAATGACCTCGTTCGAAAACGGTAGTTATTTACACTTTGTATTTATTTCACAATATATACCCGTATGTATATATGCATGTTATTGAAGGTTCAGTTCAGAATTAGATCCGTGAACAAGTAAGAAATGTTACATCAGATAGGCGCATGCGCGATAAATATAGCTAAGGGTGGCGAAAACACAGGTAACCAGGCTACATCAAATGATTAAGCAGAAGGTACATTTTGCACAAGATGGATCTACTGCTTGATTCACACGGGTAAAGAATTTTAAATGTAGCCAGTGTCAAATTCCATCTTAAAAGGCAGTTGAATTGCATTAACTTCTTTCATGAGAATGATGAGAATATTTTAAGATAGATCTATTTTTTTTTATTTTGTAATTTGTTGAACTTGCTTACATGTACCTGCATGTGAACTCAACTGAAAAAGCTTTTGAGCTTGAGTACAAGTTGGGTAATGTCAGACAAAGGCCATGGTTATTTAGAGACCTGTCACATAAGGGGGCATAGAATTTTGCAAACAAATCCTGTTTTCATTTAATTTACTATACTTAACAAAAATAGAGCAAGCTACTGCGGGGAGGGTGTCGACGGCCGTCTTCCGCAGATAGCGCTGGCCCAGGGGAACCAAGCGATGCACGCCGTACCAGCCTGGCGAGCTACTGCAGGAGTCGAAGGCCGTCGACGGCAGATAGCGCTGGCCCAGGGGAACGGAGCGCGGATGCTCGCCGTACCATCTCTGCGGGCTGGGATCGACGGCCGTCTTCCGCAGATAGAACATGTATAGGGTAAAGTTAGCGACGGGTGCGGAACATTAATACCAGATTGACACGACCAACGACCTCAGATATGCTCGATTACGAAAATGGCATGGCATTCCACGTTATTCTTCCGTTCAAACGCAATGCAATATAGAAAATGACAACTTTTTGACAACTACCAGTTTTAATTTGAGTGGCAAACAGTTTAGAGGCTGATCAGACGACGGGTTACCCGGCGTCTGATCTGACTCCAAACTGTTTGCAATGAAAATAAAAGTGCAACCGGGGTTATTTGGAAAGAAAATGCTTTCTCTAATGTAATGCACTCTGCACAAACTGCTAACCTAAACAGCTGTTACAGCAACAGTCGGTGGGTAATTGATCAATTGAACACGCTACAATTACTCTCCGCAAATTTGGATCAAACAATTCCATTTCTAGTGACTAGGGGTACGTGACCGTACCTCTAATATTTGAAAATAGCGGTACGGTCACGTACCCCTAGCGAGCCCTGTGAGGGTTGACTAGGGGTACGTGAGTCCTAAACACTATATAGCAACACTTTATTGTGTCTGCAGATACGTTAATATCGATGCTAATGTTAATTATATCTCATTTCAACCTTCTATTCGGACTGTTTAACGTATAAAAGCAAAGAAACTTCATTAAAAAAAATTCCAATCGGAATTTTTTTCACGGCCGCGAAAACTATATAGATCTACCTATGAATAAAGAACGTTCACACATTTTTACAAACATGTATAAATATCCAATGCTTTGTTTAGAATAATTGCACTGTTTAATTGCGATCAATTGTCAAACGTGTTTTTCGAGTTGATTTGTGTAGGTCATTAACCAACATGTTTCGATACTTGATGGGAGCCGAAGCTTCGATAGTTTTCATTTTCTCAGATCTACCACTTTATTTTCAACGCTAAGTTAGGAAGCTACACCAGCAGTAATTTCCAACAAACTTATTATATAAAGTTACCTTTGAATCAAATTTTTAGGAAAAAAACTTAACATTGGTCACGGATTTTCAGATATCGGGCGTATCTGACGATAATTAACCCTATACATGTATGCGGAATACATCTATTCTCATCGCTGCCGTGAGAACAAGTTGGGTCGGGTATATTTATCGAAGTTTCTTTGTTTTTCTCCAATAAATATCCACAAGTAAAGGTAGAAATGAGAGATTATTAATATTAGCATAAAAAAACCGTATCTGCAGGCAAAATAATGTGTTGCTACATAGTTTAAACGACTCACGTACCCCTAGTCAACCCTCACAGGGCTCGCTAGGGGTACGTGACCGTACCGCTAATTTCAAATATTAGAGGTACGGTCACGTACCCCTAGTCACTACCTTCACAGAAGCCTTGGCGCTTATACACACCTTTAACGACTGGTGGTCTCTAGCTCCTCATTCTTTCAGACATTTCTTATTTATGTCGAGTTTACATATCAAAACATAGGTTTGTGTACAATCCAAAGTTCAGTTTCAGTTTTTATTTACAACTAGGCCCAATAGTACCGCGTCTTGTCAACCATCTTGGTGCAGTATAATTCGACAGCCCACAAAGTGTTAAATCGGGGCTTTATTCGGTTCCAATGTAACGTGACTTGTTCAAGAGTACAGTAACTAAGTAAATTGACTCACCCACTCTATGGCAATGAACTCACCCAAAATGGTGCGAAGGGCCAGGTTATTACCTCCCTGACCCGCGCATGTACATAAAGTAGTACCGGTACTTCGGCGAAGTAGTTCCTAGATGGTCAATCACAACAACGTAAATAACGTCTTTCTTCATCAATGATTGCTTCATTACATCATAAGTTGATTTAACAAAACGAAAATTTGAATCGAGAGCTTAAAACCAGGGGCTATCTGCATTTGTTGGATTCCCTAGGCCTAACTATTTCCAAGATGTCAGCCCCCATGTCGCATCGTTGCTTAGTTTTAGGGAAGTTATGCACGCGCAAATCAAACACTTTTCAATGTCTGTCAGTGAATGTGAATTGAATAGGAATACCTTTGTTTTATTCATGCATTACTTAAGAACGGAAAAAAAGCAAAGCTTTTTTTCCGTATAATTGATGACGTCATGGCAGTGAAGGCGTTAATTCTTAGAGTAGAATAAAGATGGGTGAAATAGGACTGGTATATAATTTAATAAACCAAGAGTCATGTTTACTCTTAGTTTTGAATGAATTTTAACCTTATAAAAGTTTGATGAATCATATGATATTATACATGTATGGCTATAAGTTCTTTGTTGATTTGATTATTGGTGAAACCCAAAGGTAAAACTACCAGGTTCACTATCCCTAGTTAAAACTAATTTCTCAATAGCTTGTTCCTAGTTTTGAAGACCGACGGCTACTCAAAGTAGGTTGAAAGTATAGCAGAATGTACTGCTTTACTTTGAGCCTACTTTAAGTCACCATCTGCTAGAGTATAGAGAATATTTCTTAGGATACTTAATCATGAATGTATAGAATGGTATTATTTTCTTCAGTGGAGAGATAAATTAAAGGCGTTAAAAGGGGGTATTTATTGGGTAATGGGTTAAGCGATATCAGGGCCTTCAATGTCCTCTTGTAAGTTTATTTCTGGCTGTTTTGTTTTTAGGACAGTAAAACCATTCTATTGTATTTGCAAACAGTTTAGATCCAGATTTCCTTTGCGTTTCTTCAATTTCGAAATGCACAAGTTTCTTTTACACAGTTTGCAGAAGACAATTTCAAAGCAAGGGCTATTACAACTAGAGAAGGATTTTTACACACAGTGTAAAATCAGTTTACAAATAGTTTGGACCCAGATCAGACGCCCCATTACCTTTTGTTGTTTTCGTAGACGAGCAGACGATAATTCTGCTTGGTAAGGGTTATTAATCTAAGAGTAGTCTCAGTATTATCTGTTGTTTTCAATAGTCACGGAGATTTCGTGAAGAGCGCCCCCCTGGGGGATCCACATGGCGTCTTCGAGTATAATAGTAAACTATTGGCTTGGTCTCCATACATACATCCGGGACATTGGTTATACAGCCGGGACATTGTCATCAGCCGGGGTACCATGCTGTGCACGTTCAGATTTGTTAACTCTTGACCTCATGTAGGAAATATGTTGTCTTTGTAATGGAAATATTACTGTATTATGCCACCAGCTTTCTGCTGATAAAAGTAAATGATTGTGATAAACATAAAGACCGACTTAAGTTACAAGTATGTCGTACAATAACTGTCTTGACGATGCTGGTGAATTAGTAAGAACTGTTGCTAACAGGTTGAATCAGTCACTCCGTCCGTTCGTCGACGGAATTTTGTCCGGAGCTTTACTTGGTCATCCTTCAACCACGGTGACCATCCCACGTGACCTAATGATTCGGTATGGCGCTGTCTTTCCCTCGATGAAGGTAAGGAATATAGCGATAACTTTCTTAATAAAGCACGGATCTACACGAAATAGACAAAATGAAAACATAAAGTAAATTTAGTCTCATAGCAGCATTTTCATGCGAATTTGCTTCGATGTCGGGAAATGGTTCAACATTTATCCGGACCGGATCATTCTCCGGACCGTACCATGTTTGTTGATTTTAAAAAATCAGAACGGTTCAGTTTATTGCAAATATCTTTCGCAAATAAATGGCCAATGTGAAAGACTCTATCTAAAGGCCACACAATCTGCTACGAAAGTTACTTCAAAACCAGTTTTGAGGTCTGTTTGGTAAAATACACCGGATCGAATTATACAATTGTCTCACTTGCGAATTACGCGGACTTCAATAGTTTAAAATCTATCCTGTTTTCATATCAAATGACTATCAACGAGAATGTATTTTCACTCTTAGACGGCCCTCGTCTTTATTTCGTGTAGATCCGTGCTTTCGCTATATTTCGTACCTTAATTATGGGGAAAATAGCGCCGTACCGAACCATCAGGTCACGTGGGATGGCCACCGTGCTTCAAAGGAATTTTTCGGCGGAGCTGACTGTTTTCTATTGAGACACACTTTATATTTAGCCACACATTTCAACCAATAATATTTGATCAGAAATTTAGAATTAAGAGCACCTGTTGAAACTGAATAGTCTGATTGGATAGTAGCCAGGGCTCCAGATAAGGGAATTGTTTCAAAACTTAAAATCTTTATTTGTGCATTAAACCCTGTGGTGTCGCTATACATATGAATTGTCTCTTCGAGACAATCAAAATGAGTGGTAATACCATAGGGTTTGGTGCTAAAAGAGGTGAAAAAATGTGATTTGTTTAGTTTACTCACTCTTATCTGGAGCCCTGTAGGCTGGTTTATGTCCCATTACAGTTTTACATGATGTGGACTGTGGGTGTAAAATTTAGAGATACAGGCTGGCTGTTTACTACACACTGGGCTGATGAAAGTTTCCACTGTTGACAAAATTATGCTTCTATTTTAAGATATGATCTGAAATCTATTTATAGATATACATTTCTTAATTGTTTACAACCAATTTGTTTTAATTGTTAACTATTTGGACACATTTGCCATACATTAAAAGCAATATTTTATATATGAATAGCCTCAAGTGAGTTAAACACAATTGTGTTGTTTCATCATTATTTACAAGAGTGAAGTACCTGTACATTTGTGTATGCTATAGTTTGTTTCAAGAAACTCTATGAATGGAACAGTAGATTAATGTGAGGATCTCCTACCAGTAGCTAGGATATGAGTTAAATTATTGTTTTGTTTTGCATTTCTGTACATGATAGTTTTGCATTTTAAATAAAAGTTACTGTTTCAATTGAATACTTGTATTTTTTGCTTTTCAATCCAAGATATTACAATTCTTTGAAAACCTCAATTTAATTCAATTTTGCACACCCATCTATATAGCCTTAGTTCAACCACTCATTCCGCCGAATATCTTTTTTAAAGATATTTCTTGTTTAAGTTATGCAGTATTATTGATCACCATCTAAAGTTGCGGTTTTGATTCGTCATTGCGTTCTTGAATTATCTGCCCATTTCGTAATTATAACATGAAATTAAATCCTAAGCGTGTGACGTCATTGATAGTGAAAGGGTTAAAGAGCCATATTAATGTGATGTAATATCCTGAAACCTGTCAGCTTTGATGCCAGCACGACCAATGTAGAGCAGAAAGCATCGTTAGGAACTCTCTATTATATTTAATTTGCTTGAAGCAGACATCGTATCTTAAACATTGAAAACAAGGGAAAGGGTTAAAACATTTACTATCGTTCTTGTTTTAGTGGTCGTAATGCCATGATTTAACTCTCGACATCGTATCTTAAACAAGGGAAACAAGGGAAAGGGTTAAAACATTTACTATCATTCTTGTTTTAGTAGTCGTAATGCCATGATTTAACTCTCATCATGCTGAATTGTCGTCTGCTTCAAATATAATCGTCTGCTCAAAAACTACAAATCAATTTTCATGCTTTTAAAACAGAAGAAATGCTGAATAGGAGTGACAAACAGTGTGCGGCTACGCGACGTCTGCCCTGGATGGATCTAAACTGTTTGACACCCATATCAATGGTTCCTAAGAAAAATAATCGCATAAAATGCCAAATTTTAAAACTAAGAGCAGAAATCCGAAGATTTCGGGGAAAATCCGTAGACCCGAAAAAAATACTAAAACTACGAAGATTTCGCAAAACTCCGGAGAAATGGCAGCCCTGATAAGTAACTGTATATTTCCTCTGGATCCAGACTGTTTGTCACTCATCAAAAAGGCGCAAAGACAATACTGCAGACGGAACATTGCCCCGCGTGCTCATCGTTAATGGACAATGTTTTAACCCCAATACTGCCGTTATACCGTCTGCTTAATATTGTCGTCTGCATGTCGTCATCAAAATTAGGATTTTTGATATAATTTTAACGAAACATTGATGTGAGTGTCAAACAGTTTGGAACCTGATCAGACGCCGAGTTACTCGGCGTCTGATCTGGCTCCAAACTGTTTGTATATATTCGATTAGTATTAGTTTGGCTGTAAATGGGTATTGCTCCTGCAGCATCTGCATACAAACACTGATAAAGCCATTTGTTAATTGTAAAAAACAGAACAAAATAATCACTTGAGTGTTTCTTGATGATTGTTTTGAGAGGAGAAAATATTGTGAAACTTGACGCCATACTTTAATGTACTGAATATTTTCTTTGGATCGAATGTGTGAATGTGATATTGGATCTCGGTTCACCAATAACACTTTCCATTACCAACAGTAGCTCGAAGTTTGGTCAGACGCCGAAACGTTTGTCACTGTCGTCGTATTTAACCCATTTGCGCCCTAAGGATTCTTTCATGCTTATATATTGGTTTAGGCCATTTTGTTACAGTGGAGAATCTGTTATTCTTTACGCTAAAACTATTATATTCACTGCAAACAGTTTGGAGCCAGATCAGACGCCGGGTAACCCGGCGTCTGATCAGGCTCCAAACTGTTTGCCACCAAGATAAAGATGAATTATCAGAATTGTCCAAAAGTTGTACTTTTCTACGTTTTAGTGTTTTGCGTTTGCGTACGTTTGTGTTTAAACGGGAAAGAATAACAGATTCTCCACTGTATAAGGGTTACCTGGTCTAAATTGTTTTTTATCACATAAACGTGCAAAATATAGAGGGCCGTAAAAATCGTATGGCCCTCTGGGCATATATTTTATACTAATTTTCGAATCACCAAAATAATGTACTACTACGCCGACTGTAAATCAGTTACGAGAATCTAGACAAACATAGATCACCACTATGTATTGAAACATTTCGAAGTGTCCTAGAAACATTATCCCTAGCAGTCTCGCAAACTCAGGCTGCAAATCAGGCTAAACTTAATACCACGTAGACTTAAGTATTAACAGTGACTCAAACTGTTTTTCAAATTTAGACGTTACAATGATAATGACGTCATGTTACGTATTGACGTTATTATGAAAACGAAACTAGATTCTTAATGTCAAATGATCATTTTTAGTCAATTAGAACAACTTTAATTTAAATATTAATTTAAAATTTGAATATGGTATCAGAGAAGTCTTTTCACAACGTAATGGTGTTGATTTTCGTTACGTTAATATGATTGGTGTTTTTATCTACGGATGAATAAAACCGAATATCACCTATGACGAATCGTTTACCTAAGAGCCGAGGGCAAAAGTGAAAGTAAGACCTTTCGGATTTTCGTGTCATTTGGTGTTTATGTGATAAATAGGATATTAAATTCGTGTTTTTTCAGTAATAAATTTATTGAACTCGTTGGATAAAAATGATATGTTGCTCGCCAAGGCTCGCAAAATATCATTTTTATCCAACTCGTTCAATAAATTCATTACTGAAAAAACACTCATTCGATATCCTCTATATATTGAATTTCCTATCGACAAACAGTGTAGACTCTGCTCAGAGTCTACACTGTTTGCCTATATATGTCCCATTTATAGGACGCTAGGCACAGACAGGTTAGTATATTCAAGGGCTCCATATAGTGGAGTATATAAAATCCGTAACTATTTATGTCTGCATTAAACCCTATTTTGTCACTACTTTAGAAACGTCTGTTCGAGACGAGTTTAATGAGTAGTAACAGCATATGGATTACATGTAGTGTTAAATGAGTGAGAAAATATTGGAATTGATGAATGTTACAATACTCCCTGTTATTTGGAGCCCTGATAGTCTGTATAAATATCAATTGTATTCCATAAAAAGTGTATTCCATACATTCTGGAAGACATAATGCATTTTTAAAAACCGAAATGAAAGTGGAGCCTGGTTAAAACAAGAAATATAAAGTAGAACCCCTCGAGTACGGCATTTTAATTGTGTTCATTCTGAGGTGTCCAAGGTAGGTCACAGCTTACATCAAGGTCAAAGTAAAACGGTTTTAATTTTACGTTGCTTTAGGCTGTCGCTTGTCTTTCATACATGTCCATTAAAGTGGTCGTGATTCAAGGGTTGTCCTGTAGTACTTAGTAGTACGTGTGTTATACCGTTTTCTCATGCCCAGCTTTGTTGTTTGCAAGATCGTTTCAATGTAAGATTAAATGTAGTATGACTTAATGTGGCGTCTGATCAGGATCCAAACTGTTTGAAAACGCGCTTTTGACGTCATTAAGAGTGAAATGGTTAAAATGCAGCACAATGTTTTTGAGTATATGTTTTCTGGACTTGTTGTAGAATTAAATTGATCTTTAGATATGCTCTTAGAATTCTAATTTACTTCAATAAAAGTATCTTATTCTGCACCTGAGCTCGATTGCGTTGCTTTTTGCACTGAGTCAGTGAGTGTACATGTAAAAGTTGTGGTTGTAAGTTTGATCTTGGAATTACAGTGCTCCCTCCCTAAAACGTTTCTCCCAACAACGACTCCCTCCTTACAACGACCTTTCGCCGCAGTTTCTCTAAAAAGGACAATTATATCTTACGCTTTTACTGTTGCAACATCGTCTGCTTATATTTGTCGTCTGCTGGTTTTTTTTTCAAGTTTTGACTGGAAAAACTTGATGACGAGTGACAAACAGCTTGAATCCAGATCAGACGCCGCGTTATGCAGCGTCTGATCTGCATTCAAGTTGTTTTGCAAATGTAGCAAATTTCCGTCCCTATAACGACTCCCTCCGAACAACTACACACTTTTATCTCCCACTGGATGTCGTTGAAGAGAGGGAGCGCTGTACTTGCATTGCTTTATAAGTAATCAATATAGTCGATATTTGACAGTCAGACATGTATATCTTCCAATGATTACCATCTTGAACAAAAAACCTTTAACAGCGACCAATTAGTGAAGAACTGTTGATAACTTTAAAGGCATTAATTAATGCTTAATGCTTGCTGAAATCAGGCATTTAGGACACTATTAAAGGAACTTTCTGTATGACTTCTGACCTAGCTTTAACTGTTATATGCCACACAGAAGGACAATGGGGCATGTTGTAGTTGTCGTTTGTTAGAGGCTTTACTGTATATACTTTACCGAGATCTTTAATTTCATGCTCACTGGTCTCTTATATGAGACGCTGTGCTGTATAAGATAGTGAATTAAGAAGCAATAGGTTTGTACTGCTTCAGAACAAATAGGACATATTATCAAAACCTCTCATCTCGCTTCTTGTCAGTAGTGGTTCTGTGGTAATGTAATACAGTGCTCCCTCTCTACAGCGACATCCAATGGGAGACAACTATTGTATGTGTTGTTCGGAAGGAGTCGTTATAGGGAGGGAAAATAATATCCTTAGAGTGCTAAGCACGAATTGTCTTACATTTGCAAAGTTGAAACAGTTTGAATCCAGATCAGACGCCGCGTAACGCAGCGTCTGATCTGGATTCAAGCTGTTTGCCACTCGCCGTTATGATTTTTGTCAAAATGTCCAATTATATTATGTAACTTTGAGAAAAAGCAGCAGACGACAATTTTGAGCAGACGATATTGCAACAGTGAAAATGTTTCTTGCCAAGAGTGGTTCGGTGGAAATGTAATACACGAAATCCCCCTCTATAAATCGGACACTCGTTAGAGAAGAAGGCAGAAGACAAGTGACTTCTTAATGCAGGATAAAAGTTAGACGGAAAGGAAGCTGTCCGTCTTACTTTTATCCTACATTTAGTGGACAACAACCTGTTACCAACTGGTTCAGAGACCGGAAATGACGTTTTATAATTGCCTAGTTTAGAAAAGTCTTACATGTAGCCGCCTCGATCTAGATCACCTATTAGAACGCAACGGTTCTTTCTTAAAGACTGGTTTGGATGGAAATGTGATCTTCAATTTATTTCCGGTTTGTGCTCCATTAGTTTGCGCGTACATTTCAAACATTTAACGTTCCTAGTGTCCGATCAGGCTCCAAAGTGTTTGCCACTTATATTGTATGTATAGTCAGAATTGTCAAACGAGTGTCATTTCCACATTTTATTGCAATGCGTTTGCGTTTGAACTTTCGTATGCTTTTAAACTCAAAATAATAACATCTTCTCCACTGTATCGATATGTCAGCTATAGGCAACTCGGTGATTCACTACACACCGTTGTCAAGTTCGCTTCACTTTCTCCCTGCCGATTGTAGAATAATTCCTTCAAAAAGATTTATTTTTCGGCGGAGCTGTCTGTTATCTATTTAGTCACACATTTCTATTTAGACAAACATTTGAACCAATCAAATTTGATCAGAAATTTAGAATTAAGAGCACCTGTTGAAACTGAATTGTCTGATTGGATAGTAGCCAGGGCTCCAGATAAGAGAATTATTTCAAAACTTAAAAACTTTATTTGTGCATTAAACCCTGTGGTGTCCAACTCATATGAATTGTCTCTTCGAGACGATAAAAATGAGTGGTAACACCATAGGGTTTGGTGCTGAAATGAGTGAGAAAATGTTAGATTTGTTCAATTTACTCCCCTCTTATCTGGAGCCCTGAAACAGTAGCCGAGCTGTTTATGCACTGATGTGAGTGTAAAATTAGACACAGCCAGTGTGTAATACTGAGCTTCTATTTTAAGATATGCTAGCAGAATCTGATGTGTATTTATCTAGGTATTTTGTTTAATAATGGTTTACTTCCAATTTATTTTAATTGTTAACTATTAATTTTGTACAAATTTACCATACGTTGATAGCAATATAATAAATGGCCTCAATGTGTTGTTTCATCATTTATTTACAAGAGTGAGGTGTTATAGACCTTGTAAAGCAGGGCAGACTGTTCTGTATGGGCCTGCACAGTTTATTTAGTTATATACTTAACAAAAATAGAAACTTTACATACTTTAAAGCCGGTTTGAGCGATGTTTAATGACGTTTCATAAAATATACGTACATTTCATAATGGGGTTATCGATAAAGACCATACAGAGCCACACTCTTGCTAATTTGTACCGCGCACGACGTAGTACGCTTTCCACTTCCGGTTTTTAACTCTGACGGCGAGTTGACCTAGTCAGGTTTATTTCAAGTTTATTTAATGCAACAGACACACGCAAGCTTGAGCCAAACACCGAAAAAACAGAATTGTGAACACCTGCGTTTCAAAACTGAGATGTCACAGCTTTCTGAAAATAACAGAAATCAGGCCATTTGGCATCCTTACGGCGGGTGCGTCAGCAACTGATGCTGGGCGTCAATTTGGAGGCATACGATAGAAAATTCATATCCTAACTACTCGTTACAGAGTTACGGGATAAGTCCAGGATCGTCTGAGATCGTTGACGTCACATAGAGACGACCGCACTCTTACATTAACGTATCGACGTAACTGTTCAATCCCAGCAACGGTTACTGCTCGGCGGTTTGGGATCGCTGCCGAGACAATCAGGAATCGTCTGAAGCAATGCCACGGTCCTATCCGTACCCGTGGACCGCATTCAGGGCAGATCTTAACTGCACTTACAAAACCCAGAATAATGTCAACGTCATGCCATGGCCTGCGGTATCAACAGATTTGAAACCAATAGAGCATGTAAAGGGTAAAGTTGGCGACGGATGCGGAACAAATACCAGATTTACACGACCAACAACCTCAGAAATGCTCGATTACGAAAATGGCATGGCATCCCAGATGACGTCATTAGACGGTGCATCAGAGACGGAGTGTTGCTTGCCTGAGGCGCGACGGTGAGCATTCGCGCTACTGAATTGTCTTTATGCATTATAAAAAATAAAACGTAAAATGAATAAAACACATCTTGCGTACATGTTCACATCTCTGATAATTTTGAAATCGACCCCTATGCATTTTGACGTCAATTCACGACGTGGCTTTTGGATTTTTTTCATCACCATTGTCGAAAACTTACAGACATTGATCTAAAGTTTCGAAAAACACTAAGCTTTTTGCAAAATTGTGTTTGTAGACAGAATTATACACATTTGAATCCAATGTAAAGTTTCTATTTTTGCTGAGTATAGTTTGTTTCAAGAAACTCACCATGAATGAAGTTTGATATACAGAACAATATAATTTAATCTGAGGATCTCCTACCAGTAGCTAGGATATGTTTTGCATTTCTGTACATTTATAGTTTTTTAGTCAGAGTTATGCTATATCGTTGAATGTGTATTTTTTGCTTTTCAATCCAAGATATTACAATTCTTTGAAAACCTCCAATTTCGTACAATTTTGCACACCCATCAACAGCATGAATTCCACCAACCATTCCGCCAAATATCTTTTTTAAAGATATTTCTTGTTTTACCTCGCCCAAGTTTTTGTTCGTCGTGCGTCATGCGACGTACTTTCATTTAAACATTTTAATCGTAAACTCTGATTCTATCGGACCGGAGTAGCTGAAACTTTGTATAAATGATTAGTGAATGGGTATGCCTAAACATTAAACCAATGTGGCAGCCGTGGCGACCATCTAGAAAGTCTATAAAAACTTAACCTCGAATTCTGTTGGATCGATTTTGTTGAAACTTTGTTGTCAATGTCATGCTATGATGTCAAAGGTAAAGATTACATGCCGCTGTTCCCCAAAAGATAAGTATTCTTACACTTTTAATGCTGCAATATCGTTTGCTTAAAATTGTCGTCTGCTGTTGTTTCTCAAAGTTACATATCAGTGGATATTTTGGCAGAAGAAATTTAATGACGAGTGACAAACAGCTTTATAACGGCCTCTGATCTCGATACAAGCTGTTTGCAAATGTAAGCCAAGTCTTGATAGCCCCTCCCTATAACAACTCCATCCGAACAACAAACACAATCCTTGTCTCCCGTTGAGTGTCGTTGTAGAGAGGGGGCAATGCAGTTTGGAATCAAATCATTCATACGCGGAATGATTGAGCGTCTGATAAAAATCCAAACTATCTTATAATTGCTTTTTCGGTTGTATCACATAATGATCACAGAATAAAATATTGAAGACAACCGCAGACGTAGAATACATGAAGCAGGCAAGATAACGTAATGATGTTTAAAACTCAATTCCATAAAGTATAAACGGTGCTCAGTCCGTGTCATGCATCATCATAAATATTGCACTCTTGGGAATGTTCTTAATTTAATCTTCTACACGCTAAGAATGAATTATTGATGACTATTGCAAACCGTTTGAATCCAGATGAGACGCCGAGTAACTCGGCGTCTCATCTGGATCCAAACTGTTTAGCTAACCTGATATTAGATGGAAGGGAATGCAGATGGATCATCTCCAAGACCTGTTAGTGACGTCACAGCTTGCAGACGACAATTAAATAGCAGACTACAGGTTAAGGGTTTGTTGTCTTTTGTTTATGCAAGTTATGATCGCATATTAACCTTTATAAAGCTATAACAACTGTCTGTCGCACAATTGTCGTCTGAAAACGGAAGGTAGAACACTTTCTCTGCCATTTTCGTTTGCTTCTAATTTGTATGTCTGGTTGTTGTTGTTGTTGTTTTTGGTTTGGGTTTTGTTGTTGTTTTTCGTTTTTTGTGTTTGTCTGATCTAGATCTGATGCAGTCTCATCGGAGAAGACCTTGATGCGATTGTCGTTAAACCGTTTAGATCCTGATCAGACACAGATTTGCTCCACATTTGATCATGAACCAAATTATTTGTAAAATGGCATTAGGATGGCTAAAATCGCATGTATCGTTTGGATGCAGAAATCAAAATGCAAAGCGTTTGACGGAATAAGTTTTACTAATTTATTGGAAAGATTCATTATTTGATAGTGAGTTTATAAGCAGACGATATCAATACGATAAGAGTTCACTCTTTGCATGCTGGGTAATTTTTCGTCTGCAATCTGCTACTGTTCTTAAATTAGAATTTTCTAAATTTCTTTCGAAAAAAGGGCCAGAGTGTCAAATAGTTTGGATGCTGGATCCAAACTGTTTGCAAAGGCAAAGGCAATACTTTATCTGGGGGGCATAAAAATCACCAGCATGCAAAGATTTTAACGAACAATTGTAGGATATGTGATGATATATGACAATCGTGACTGTGTAATGGTATTACTTCTATATTCAGGAAGGTTTACTGCTGAAAGAACAACATCAATTACGTCATTTCCTCTAATTTAGTATCGCTATGTCGGTGTGAAATTGTGTAAAACTGACTGTTGATAATTATTGTTGTTTTTCAGAAATATGCATGACGTGGGGAAACGATGTTAAATCATTGATAGATATATATTGACCCTAGCGACGAGTATACTCGTCATTAACACGTAGTTTACCTGTGAAGAGTACAATTGTCCTATGCAAATAGTCTAGACCTTAATCAGAGGTTTTCCTGCAGGAGCCCTCTGATCAGGGTCTGCATTGTTTGGCATTTTGTAATATATTGTTAAAATCAGCTTCAAGAAAACGGACTAGACTTAATTGGAAATTGTAATAATTGTCCATTTAACGTTTCAGACGGAACTAACTCACTCGGTGTAATCTCTGAAAATAGATCGACCGCAAACCGGAAGTCCGTGAAACCAAGAAAGCTATTCTGAGCCATGAAAATAGCTCTAAAGTCAAATGTTTGTTTGATGCAGACCTGAAATGCAGAAAGTTTTCTCAAAGGAACTTTCTGCAATACCGTTGTCATTCGGTTAAGCGTATGTTTTAACAACTGCAAATTCGAATAACCGTTAAACCTCTTTAATCCAGCCACTTTTGTTACGCCGACTTTTATTTCTATAGTTTGTATTTCTCTGTACATCGTTCTCTCTCTGCAACGACATCCAATGGGAGACACGTATTGTGTGTTCGCGGGGAGTTGTTGAAGGAAGGGAAAATTAAGATTTGGCTTACATTTGCTAACAGATGGAATCAGATCAGACACCGTGTGACGCGGCGTCTAATCAGGATTCAAGTTGTTGGTCACTTGTCAATATATTTCTTTTGACAAAATGTTCACTTTTGAGAAAAACAGCAGACATCAATTTTAAGCAGACGATTTTGCAACTGTTAAAGCGTTAGATATAATTGTCTTGTTAAGGGAACTACAGAATGCGTTGTTGTAAGGAGGGAGTCATTGTTTGGAGGGCCTTTTCGGCATGAGTTTGAATCCCGACCGAGCTTTGTAATATATATGTACATTTTTTTAATTAATCGTTATCTAATATTACAGGTTTATCTAAACGCATCGCATCCATTACATGTTTTAGAGCGAAATCAGGCTTTTTGTCTAAATGGTAAAACGTGAGCATATATCATGGCCTACACGTAGGCTATACACGACAAACTAAAAGCTCAACTAAATCTATTTTGTTTTATTCTGAATTGGTATAGAACGTCAGTACCTCTAAGTCTACACTTCAAAATTGATACATATCATTCAAATATGAATTGCTGTGGGGCTTCTGTATAGCTTACGTCTTAAGTTGATGACGTCATCGTATTTGAAATGTCCAAAATAGATAAAAATTGGGAGAGTGGGTGGCAGTTTGTTTCAATTTCCAGAACGAATGCACGAGGAAGAACACATCTGATTGGATTGTTCTTGTAGCATGTTAAGAAACTAGAGTTTGTTGAACGTCAAAAACAATGATTTAACATTTTCGCTGGAAAAAATAATGTCTGTAAAATATTATCGTCTGCAATATTTTGCCAAATTTCAATTTAATAAAGATGTGATATGAGTGCAAAACGGTTTGGGTCCTGATCAGCTACTACCTACTTTCAGCAACTGCCAATTCAACCTTTTTCGAATTGCCCTTAACACTTTAACTTATAGAATCGCCTTTTAGCTCATTCCGTTTAATCCTCCGCGGAAGAAAATAATTCCAATCTATATATTCATGAATGCGTATCAGAAGGAATATTTTCTTAATTCTAGCAGGTGTTAGCTTAAAGCAGGCTGAAAGTAAAGCAGAATGCGCCATAGGGCGCATTCTGCTTTACTTTCAACCTGCTTTAAGTAAAGTCACCAATTTTCAAAACTTGAAAAAGGCTATACGATAAAGTGTTAAACCCCTTCTATTCGGAAACCCTTAGGTGTTACTCTACCTTACATGTAATCTTTGTACGCCCCTTCGTCGCAGCGAAAACAAAATCTTTAAGTTTGAAAGGAAAGAGATATATCATCACGAAAAAGCATCCATATCATTCTTACAAAAACAAACAAACAAATAAAACCGTTGGCAATTATTTTAGCGACTTCAGCAAAATGATGCATTGTTCTGTGAAACAGGCGTGAGGGAATGAGTGACGAGTAGCTTGGATGAAACAAAGATCCGGAGTTATATTTGAATCTTTTCTCCTTAGTCTGTCACAGTGGAAAAAGCGGTATTCTTTTCCCAATGAACGCGTTTACGCTAAAACAATTATTCCAGTGTAAACAGGCTGGAGCCTGAGCAGACGCCGGGTAACCCGGTGTCCGATCGGGCTCCAAACTGTGTGTGCCACTAAGATTTAAATCAATAGTCAGAATTGTCAAAATAATTGCCATTTTTCCAAACTTTGTTGTGCAATGCGTTTCGTATGCGTTTAAACGGGAAAGAATAAAGTTTTCTTCACTGTATCTTGTGCTACAAATCACTGCTACATGTCTGTACCAAGTGAGATCAAATGTTGTATAGGCCTATGCATTAAGAACTAAGTGTATATGTTTACGGCGCGGCGTTTGATCAAGATCCAAACTGTTTGCAAATAGCTATTGTACTCGGAGTAAGGCAGTGAATGTTGCCTTAAAATTCACGAGATCATCTTAGCTATTCACATCACAAGATATAAAGCAATTTGATCGACAAAATACCGAAACGTTAGTCAACCAGTTTTGATACTGATCCAGCTTGATACAAACTGTTTGTAAATGTTATTCAAGTATTGACCAGATCTTCGAGGATTAAACACAAGTAGTTGAACTTTCATGAAGGCTATATAATCTAATCGAGCCTAAGCAGTTGTCATCTATTGGCTTTATGTTCTCTGTTTGTAGTTTTTTGTCTAGGCAAATCTGGTTTAAAACTACATAACAATTGACTTGTAGTAGAGGGCATTTACAGATTTTGGGGAACTAATTTATTGGGGAATATTGCTGACTTATAGCTTCAGATTAGCCTTTTATTTTTGTCTAAACGTTTTTTTACTTTAGACAATGTATTGTCTTCGTTGTAACGGCTAAAAAATATATTGTAATTAACCCATGCAGTTGTGCACACGACCCCATATATGAGACATATACAAACAGTGTAGACCGCATGTCTTAGCATGGTCTACACTGTTTTTCTGATAGGAAATTTCAATAGAAAACAAAACGAAAATGAAATTTTAGATCAGACACCCCTTAGATAAAAATGGACCTATCCAATATATAAGCATGGAAGAATCTTATGGGCGCAAATAGGTTAAAACTTAAATTCATGTAATCCCTTAACTGTCTTAGTCAGCGTGCATTGTTTGGATCCAGGTCGGCGTTTGGCCAGGATCTTAACTATCCCTTTATACTCAATAGCCTTTTTCTGGTATTGAAGATAGTTAATCATATTAAAGCAGGTTGAAAGTAAAGCAGCATGCGCCTCAAGGCGCATACTGCTTTACTTTCAACCTGTTTTGAGCTACAAGCTACTAGAATAGAGAAATATTTCTTATAATACATATTCATAACTGTATAAATTAGAACTACTTTCTCTAGAGGAGGAATAAACTAAATGCGCTTAAAGGCGCTACTATCGGGGAAAGGGCTATTTGACACTGATATCGATATTTATTTAAATACCTCAAATATAAATTTGAGAAAGAAAATCTGTCTCCAGTTTTAAAGTAGACGTTAACCTTGTAGTCAAGTTAAATAGGTTTTATTTAATCCATTTATAAATGCTTGAATATTGCTATGAACTACCCCTATGTACTTGCTGGAAGATTTCATTGTAGATATACAAGGGTGACTGTGTTTGCCATACCGATAAATATTTCAAAACGATATAGCCAACTGTGCAGACCCTGACGAGACTCCGTGTAGCGCTGCGTCTCACTCTTGTCTTTACTGTTTGCCAATACATGGGTTAACCCTATCGACGAGTAAACAATGTACCTGTAAGGATGACACTAGTGTAGACCCTGATCAGAGGGCTCCTTAAGGAGCCCTCTGATCAGGGTCTACACTGTTTGTCATTTTGAAATATTTTGTTAGAATCAACCCTAAATAGTCATAAATGGACTAGACTTATATTGGAATTTTCCATTAAAAGTTTCAGGGGTAAATGAGTTAAAGTTCAGTCGTACCGGCAAGGCAATACACATGACCTGTAAGATTTCAGAATGTGTAGGTCATGGTCATTCGCCATGTGTCCATTAGTGTCTCAGCGGAATACCCAAGGGAGGGTGGGTGGGTTAAAAACTAAAAACTGAATCTTAATGGCATTTGCCACCTTTTTATGTATAGACCTGTGAGCTATCACATGTGACCAAACACGGAACGCTGTTTGTTTGTCTGTCCATCCGTTCCAACGGCCTATCCTCTGCAGCCAATGGACGGAAAGCTGTGAAACTTAGCATGATTCTTCGGTTGACTGTTCTCTTCAAAACATATTTAGATTCATGGAAACGATACATGACGCTGGTAGAGAAGTAGCTCTAGAACGACTAAAGCTACAGACGGTAAGAGGTCGCAGGATAGTGATAGGATAGACAGTTCACAAACTACAGCAAAAGTTGTTTACAGTGTTACGCCCCCAAGCACTCCATTATCAGAAACTGTCAACAAAAAGAGGGCACACAATTCGAGGTCAGCTCAAAAGTCTGGAAGACGTGAGACATCCCCATCTCCTTTTCAGCGACAACCAAGGAAAACTCCGGGCATTCGATCCCAACAATCACAAAATCCACAGGCAATAAATCTGAGAACTCAAGTTGACAAAGTAAGACATCGTGGGAAATCCCCTGACGTCATCAGTGACGACACTGGTCTTGATGACGTCACACTACCTATACACATAGATGATGAACAATAATACAGACAGGAGAAGGTGTGTGGTCTGAAATTCGCTTTGTTAAATGCACAGGGATTGGTAACAAAAAGAACAAATAAATTACAAACCGAATATTTAAAAAATGTTTTTCAGCGAAATGATTTTGTACTTTTTACGGAGACGTGGGCTTCCGAATTTTCGGACTTAGAAGTTGATAATTTTGATAAGTTTATTTTGAATAGAACCATGCGAAAAATTGGCAGTAAGAGAAATTCAGGAGGAATAGCTATTTATGTCAGATGTGGGCTCACAAATGAAGATAGTTTGATTTTTAAAAGCAAAGATGATATCATTTGGTTAAAAATATCAAAACAGAAATTAAATTTAGAGAAAAATGTTTATGTCGGTTTATGTTATGTTCTACCAGATGATAGTAGTAGACAAACTGTAATAGATGATAATATCTTTGATAGATTACAAGATTCGCTAGTTGTAGTTGAAAATGACAGCGAAGATGATGGTGTTTATATGTTGTTTGGAGATTTTAATGCTCGTACTTCTACATTACCTGATTTTGTTGAAAATGATAATAACTATCTAGTGCATAACAATATGTTGTCGGAAGATTATGAAAGTGATGAAACATGTGGTAGATTTTCATTAGATAGAGGTCATACAAATAATAACGGTTCTTTTTTGCTCGAATTGTGTAAGCAAAGTGGTTTTCGAATAGCAAATGGTAGAGTTGGTGATGATAAAAAAATAGGGAAACATACACTGGTAAATAGTCAAGGAAAAAGTCTCATCGATTACGTTTTATGTAAGCCAAATTTATTGAATAATTTTATACACTTTCATGTACATGATCCAAATTTGTTGTCAGATCACTGTCTCATAGAATGTATCATAGAGCTGAATAAGCAAAGAGAGAACAGAAATGAGAACATTGATATGTCTACACAAGAAGGTGATACGACTAGTTATGAGAATGTTAGTAGAAAGTATGTGTGGGATCAGGAGAAAAAATCTGATTTTTTGGAAAAATTGCAATTATCTCAGTATGATGTTCAAATATCAGAATTAATTAATAAATTTTCTGACTGCTCGGTAAATAGTGATATTGATAATTGCATACAGACACTTGAAAACTTTTTTGAGGATGTATCAAGCACATGTCTTAAAACAATACGTAACTCATCACAAAACGATACGGAGTTTAAAACTGAAAACAATTTACCATGGTATAATGAAGATTGCTTTGAACACAAGGTTATTTTTCGGAGAATATTGAACAATTACAGAGAGTTACCAAATGAAGAAAATAGACTTAAAATGGTGGAGGCTAGATCAAAATATAAACATTTATTAAGAAAATGTAGATATGAATATGACCGTGAAAAAACGACTAACTTCTTGCAAGCAAAGAAGCGAAATGCACGAGAGTACTGGAATTTATTAAAAGGAATAGCAGGTGTAAAATCATCTAACATACCATTATCTACATTTGAGCAGTATTTTAAAGCCATTAATAACCCAAATGATCAATTCTTTTCTCCTGATGAAGATGTTTTAGATTTTGTTGAAAGGTATGAAAAAAATGAACTAGGGGTTATGTTTGAGGAACTTGACCGGGAAATATCCATAGAAGAAATTCAAAAAGCAATCAAGCAACTTAAAAACAACAGGTCTGCAGGACCCGATTTAATACTTAACGAGTTTATTATGAATAGTAAGCATGTTCTTATTCCAGTATTATATGAAATGTTTAACAAGATATACAGTTTGGGTTATTTCCCTGATCGATGGTCAGAGGGTTACGTGATACCTCTGCATAAGAAAGGAAAACTTGAAAATGTAGAAAATTATAGAGGTGTTACACTTCTAAGTTGTATAGGAAAATTGTTCACACGTATTTTGAATAATAGATTACAGTTGTGGGCTGAGAATTACAATGTATATGTTGAGGCTCAAGCTGGTTTTAGACCAAAAATGTCTACAGTGGACAACATTTTCGTGCTAAATGGGCTTATTTCAAGTTATTTGAATCAAAAGAAAAAACTATTTTGTACGTTTATTGACTTTACCAAAGCTTTTGACTATGTAGTTCGTGAGAATCTTTGGTCAAAGTTAATAAAGCTAGGAATTAGGGGTAAAATTCTAAACATTATACAGTCTATGTATACAGGTATTAAATCGAGAATAAAATATATGAATACCTTAAGTGATCCATTTCAATGTACTTTGGGAGTGAGACAGGGCGAATGCTTATCACCCTTTTTATTTACTATGTTTTTGAATGATCTAGAGGATACTTTTATGAAGAGTGGACTAAATGGTATAAGTGTTGACATGTTCAAAGTTTTTCTGATGTTATATGCTGATGACATTGTTTTGTTTGCTGATAATGAACTAGAAGTGCAAAAAGGTTTAGATGCTTTGTTTGAGTACTGTCAAACTTGGAAACTGAAAGTAAATACAAATAAAACAAAAATAATGATATTTAGAAAAGGTGGTAAAGTGAGCGATAATCTTAACTTTCAGTACGATGGTAACAGTATTGAAATAGTCAATAATTTTCCATATTTAGGTATTACATTTACATCTGGTGGATCTTTTAAAAAGACTCAAGAAACATTAGCAGGACAGGCACAGAAAGCTATTTTTAAGTTGAATAAATACTTACATAAATTCACTTATATTACACCTGCACATAGACTAGAATTATTTGATAAATTAGTATCACCAATATTGAATTATGCAAGTGAAGTATGGGGTTTTGCTACTGCACCTGCTATTGAAAGAGTCCATTTACAATTTTGTAAAAAAATATTAGGTGTGAGAAAAACAACGCAAAATGATTTCGTTTATGGGGAACTCGGGAGAACAAGCTGTCAAACTAGTAGATATTATAATACGATTAAATATTGGACTAAGATTTTGACCTCTGATGAGAATAAGTATATAAGTAAAGTTTACAATATGTTAAAAAACGAGGCTGAAGAAAAGCAGTATGTTAACTGGTGTTCCAATGTAAGGGACTTATTATGTAATTTAGGGTTTCATTATGTCTGGATATCACAAACTGTTGGAAATACAAAGGTCTTTCTATCTTTGGTGAAACAACGATTAAATGACCAGTTTGTACAAAGTTGGGAAGGTAGATTAAATGACTCAAGTAGAGCAATATTTTATAACCAAATTTCGAAATTTGAGTTTCAACCATATCTACATAAAATTAACATGATGAAATTTTGTCAAGCGTTAACTAAACTGAGGGTCTCATCTCATAGACTAGCAGTTGAAACTGGGCGATGGAACAAACCACTTCCAATACCATACAATGAAAGAAAATGTAAAACATGTTCAGTCCTAGAAGACGAATTCCATTTTGTATTGGAATGTAAACAGTTTGAAGACTTGAGAAAGAAATACATTCCGAGGTACTTCTTGATTAGGCCAAATATGTTTAAATTTATAGAACTAATTAATAGCACGGTAGACAAGACTATTAGAAACTTATCAATGTTCGTTTATCACGCCTCTCAGGCAAAAGTAGAGTAATAATGGATATAATAATAATATTAATTAGATCTAGAAAACAGGCACAATAGTTAAAATTGTCTTTAGACATGTTGATTTTTGCTATTTGATTTTCCATATGAATGAGAATATATACATGGTTTAACATATATTAATTTTTCTATTAGGTATCTCAGTATAATTGATGTTAATCTAGTTTTCTTTGACAGTATTCTGCATTCTTTACTGTCTGTAACCTGCTAATGTTGGTGCGTGCAGCACGATTGCATTGCAGGAAGCTATATCAGGATCTTTTTGCGGTGTTGTAAGGCTGTACTCGCCAGATGGCTGTTGTTTAAATTAAACTTTAATATGCTCTCATTTTTTTATTTTTTTTTTTTCATGTAAACTTTACTAAGTACACTTTGAAAAAGATCTACAGAACTATTAAAATGTTTCTTTTTCCGTGTAAATTTTCAACTTGCATTAAGCTGCAGGTTTTCTACAGTAGGCACTGACGTCACAAGGATTTCCCCAAGAATGTTAGCGGAATTCCCTATGTTGTCACTTTTGACGTCACTTTTGACGTCATTCGTTACGTAATTACTTTTCTGTCGATGGATCTCACAGGTGCTTGGCGCGGTTTTGAAGTTTGGCTGCAGATATAGGAAATTAAACGTTTCTTATAGGTAGACGGGGTTCTGGATTCTGTCGAGCACTTTTGATAGATATATAATGTTGGTTAACAGATTTAAATTTGAAGATCTCTCAATATGATAATAGAATAAATGGCTACTGTATATAATGCTTTTCATGCATTGTCATGCATTTGTTATGTCATGCATTTGTTCAGATGTTACTAGTTCTATATATTACTGAATTTGTTGTTGATACGTTGTCAGAACTATAGATTTTATGTGGGTAGAAAAGTATGCCATAGAACTATATGTTGTGCGTTCTGTTTGGTCGTTTTATAAGTTATTAAGTTACACAAGGCTAAGTTTATATAAATAAATAGCCTACATATACACCTTCTCCGCTACAAAAACAAAACTTGTTTCCAGAGGATTCATAGTAGAGGTTCTAGATTGATGGACACAGTTTCAAGAGATAATGGAAATTTGCTCTTGGAAAAAGTTGATAAATCAAGAACGAAGTTTAGAGCTTTTGAGTTTATATTTCATCGATTACTTTAAGAGCATTGAAACAATAACAGTCTACGACTATACAAAAAGCATTTATGATAAATAACAATTAATTTGTACTTATACTTGCATTGTAAATGAGAACAGTTTCAGTATAAGATCTAGATCTAGTCACCATACAGCTTCTCTTTCAAAATATTTATTACAATAACAATTTCAAAAAGTACTGCAGCTTTGTAACTTAAGGTAGATTTTAGTGTTTGGTAAACAGAGTAACCAAAGATCAGACAGAGTCTCCATAGAAGGAACTGTCTGACCCTAGTCTGAACTGTTTGCAGATAACTTGTATCAGTCTGCAGTCTAATTATTTTTAGAACAAACTTTTTCAGGGTGGCTAGATCGCTGAAAATTTATATGTACGCATTGAAAACTAGCTTGAATGATATAGATTATTTCTGTTGATCAAGGTCATCTTGATGAATGTATTGAATGTGTTACCTCATGGACTTGTTAGTCTAAAGGTGGAAATAAAATCTTATCTTATCTTATCTTATCTATAGCAACTAAAGTGAAAACTGTAGACGTCATCGTGTCAAAGACTATAAGGCACAGAACTTAGACTCTATATATGTAACTATTAGTTACAGTAATGGTCCAAGGGTGCCAATTGTCACCGCCCTCGGGGTCACAGGTTTCACGTTGACTTTTTGTAGAATATTTGGTATTTACAACTCAAAAGTTGTGTTTGTGACTGGAAGAAAGTACGCTTGTTTCATAATTCTATCTGTCTGTGTTCAGCTTAACAACCCGTCCCGTATTTGCTTCTGTACGGGGTAATTAAAGACATAAATTTGCTGCAATTTGATATATGCAATCACTTGACTGAAGTTTGAGAACACTTTGACAGTCAACTCTTACAATGCTAACATCGGATACCTACCACAGGGATAACCTTTGCAAACAGTTTCGATCCAGATGAGACGCCGCGTCACGCGGCGTCTCATCGGGATCCAAACTGATTGACACTCTGATCCTGTTTTAAAAAGAAAATTAAGAGAATTCTATTTTTAGAGCAGTTGAAGACGACAATTTTTTAAAAAGGATAAAATTACCCAGCATGCAAAGAGTTAAAGGTTCACGTTCATACATAATTGATTGGTGCGACGTTGTTTAGACAAGCATGGTCTTGTAATTTTATTACGAGGCTAGAACGGAGCATGGTATAATCCCGACACGCACAAATACAACGGAACCTACAGTAAATGGCCACTCCGACAATGTGCTTGTCGCAGTCTTATACAGCAGAGTCTACGTTATTCTGTCCCGTTTAAACGTAAACGTAAACGAAAATGTAATGCAATATTAAACGCAGAAAATGATAATTTTGCCTTTTTATTTTATATCTTAGTGGCAAACAGTTTGGAGCCTGATCAGACGCCGGGTGGCCCTGCGTCTGATCTGGCTCCAAGCTGCTTGCAATAGAAAAAAAAAGTTTTAGCGGAAACGCGTTTATTGGGAAAGAATAACGTTTTCTCCACAGTATCTCCTACAGTGGAGAATCTGTTATTCTTTCCCAATAAACGCGTTTGCGCTAAAACTATTATTTGCAGTGCAAGCAGTTTGGAGCCAGATCAGACGCCGGGTAACCCGGCGTCTGATCAGGCTCCAAACTGTTTGCCACCAAGATAAACAAGAATTATCAGAATTGTCCAAAAGTTGTTCTTTTCTACGTTTTAGTGCTTTGCGTTTGCGTACGTTTGCGTTTAAACGGGAAAGAATAACAGATTCTCCACTGTATAAAGCCAGTCGTAAAAACTGAGAGCTTAACCATTCACTCCATAGACCCGCCTTGTTTACGTATTTATTTAATTTAATTTATTCAGTGCAGAAAATAGTTCCACTTCACACATCTATGAAAGGCAACGTCAAGAAATATTTCCGATATCCTAGAAGATGTAGCTTAAAGCAGGATGAAAGTAAAATTTCAACTTGCTTTAAGTGCCTAGCTGTCTTCAAAACTCTATGGAGTAAATGAGTTAATGTAATTATTACGCTAAAAGAACATAAAGAAGTTTTCTTCATTACATTTGCCCTGTATTTAAGCAGTGGCCTTTCTGTACAGATAGTAACTGTTGTGTTTCGTTATTAAATGACTGCCATCTGTACCGTAGTTTTTGGATGACCCGTTTCAGTTGTTGTTTTTGTACATCTTGAAAACTGAAAAAATAGCAGAAAGTGTTGTTTAGTAAATAACCATAGCAAAAACATTCAACATTTGTTTATAGCAGCGGGGCTAGGTGATATATTTTAAAGAAAAACATTGCTTTCGTGTAGCAAGGATAATGACATTATTTTTGGGCTTGACTCAATTATGGAACAGAATATTCCTCGGGTGACGGGGCTGTGTATGGTTTGCAGTGATGCTGTTGCTACAATATAAGTAACATGTTCGAGCTTTCATTCACGCCGTATGTAGTGATTAACCCATTATTCCATAACCTGTTTCCAGTTTTGATAACAGTTAACCGCTTATGCAGGTTTATAGTAGAGCAGAATGCGCCCTAATGCGGAATCTGCTTTACTTTCACCCTGCTTTAAGCTACATGTACTATCTGTAATGAATAAAGATAATATTTTTATGAAACACATTCACGACTGAATAAATAGGAACTGTTTTTTTTAGTGGCAAACTAATTAAAGCCGTAAAAGGGCGTATTTGGGGTAAATGGGTTAAAGAGCAATGGTAGTTTAAGGTAGCGAGATTGGCCAATGTCGGTTAAAATCGGTATTCTACGTATAATGGTCGGCTATTCTCGTCAATTGACGGACCTACCGGACCAATTTCGGTCAATATCGGTACTCTAAGTAGAACGGTCGGCCATTATCGTCAACTGATCGCAAGTACAAAACCATAATAGAACACGGACCTTCAGCTCACAGGTGCCAGACGTATGCTTTGACCAAATATGCACCTCAAAACACAAATAAAAGGCATAAAACCATAAACACGTCCTTTTCTATGACCAAACACCATATTCTGACCAAAAGCTCATTTTTCAAAAAAAAAATTTTTTTTATAGTATATACCTTAGAAAGGTGTTCAACTCCCACGGCAAATGTGCTTCGTGAAACGCACGGATTTTATGCCGAGTCTTGTTGCGCAATCAATTCTCAATCGATTGTGAATACAAAGATACCATCGCATGCAGAAAACCCTATGGTACACAATAGAATTCCATATAAGATCAATTTCCATAGAAAACAAGCCCATCCGACTCTCGGAAGTCGCAACTTATCCAGGTCAAACAAGTCTCTACCGTCACATACACAGTACTTTTTACCGCTGGCGTCTTATCTTTACACCTTAAATCTACGACATGCAATCAGTGTCCTCCATATTTCGATAAATACATTTAAAAGAAGAAACTTACCATACATGACACAGCCAAACTACTCTGCATTATCGTAAAAGGGCACCAGTCCATGTTGACGTTTTTCTACCTCCGGGTCACGGAAAAGCAGATGGCCAGTGCGATTTAAATTGAAACACCGGCCGTTGCGCGATAATGTAGAGTAGTTTTGCTTTGACATATATGGTAAGTTAATTCTTTTAAATGCATTTGCCATGCATTTTAGATCGAAATAAAGAGGACACGGAGTGCATGTCGTAGATTTAAGGTGTAAAGATAAGACCCCTGCGGTAAAAGTACTGTGTATGTGACGGTAGAGACTTGTTTGACCTGGATAAGTTGCGACTTCCGAGAGTCGGATGGGCTTGTTTTCGATGGAAATTGATCTTATATGGAATTCTATTGTGTACCATAGGGTTTTCTGCATGCGATGGTATCTTTGTATTCACAATCGATCGAGAATTGATTGCGCAACAAGACTCGGTATAAAATCCGTGCGTTTCACGAAGCACATTTGCCGTGGGAGTTGGACACCTTTCTAAGGTATATAATATAAAAAAATTATTTTTTTTTGAAAAATGAGCTTTTGGTCAGAATATGGTGTTTGGTCATAGAAAAGGACGTTTTTATGGTTTTTTGCCTTTTATTTGTGTTTTGAGGTGCATATTTGGTCAAAGCATGCGTCTGGCACCTGTGCTTCAGCTTACGAGAATGTCCGGTCGTTCTACCTTAAGGACAGATTATTAGATGCATCTTTAAAACAGGGGCTTGGAAGTCATGAAACTAAACTAGCAATTTTCTTAGAAATCATGGAAAATATCGGAGGATTTCAGACAGATTTCTTGAAATTTAAATCGTTGCTTAAATGTGACATGATCAAATCAAATCAAATAAATTTTATTTTCAGTCGGCAAGACATATAACAATGAACATAAGCTGCAAAGACAATTAGACAGTTGTTGTTCTTTGTTTATCATGGAAAATAAAACATCAGGTGTAGCCTCATGGGCGCTTTCTGCCTGATGTGCGTTTCTATAAACATCCAAGTGGCATGGATGCATTCGATCGTTATGAAGGGATTTTACTGTAATTAAATCTCAAAGGAAATGTGATCATTTGAACTTCTAAAATGTTTTTGACAGATTTACAGAAGAAAACAGTGTTCCAAGTTCAATCTTAATGCAGTAAAAAACCTCTCTATTACGACCACTAAAACGAATATCAATTCATTATTTAAGAGATATGTGGCAGCTTATTAAAGCAAGATGAAAGTAAAGCAGAAAGCTCAGGAGCTTTCTGCTTTACTTTCATCTTGCTTTAATAAGTCACCTTCCCTGAACACCGAACTTTAACCCCACTTAGTAGTCTTACTAGAGAAGTTTTACTGTACATATCGTTCTCCATACGCGTCAGCTCTACTGCACTTCCTCCTCTCGAATACTCTCTACTTTCACTGCCAATATATCATCTGCTTAAAATTTGTTATCACCTTTTTGCTCTCAAGTTTAAATTTAATGGAAGTTGATTAAAGCGCAATGGTTATTTGTAAACAGTCTGGACCCTGATCAAACGCCGCGTAACGCAGCGTTTGATCAGGTCCCAAACTGTTCGACACTCATTTTGCTTTAGTCAATTCAACTGAAAGTAAAATTATCCTTTTTATTTTTATATAAATATCGTTTAAAGCAGATTATGTGACGGTAGTGAAAAGGTTATGGCGGTATGGTTAGTACTTAACCCATTACTCCATACATACGCATTTTACGCCTTTATTTTATTTCTCCTAGGGGAAAAAACAATTTATACAAGCATGAATATTTACAGTAAGAAATAGTTTCTATATCCTAGGAGATGGTAGTTTAAAGCAGGATGGCTGTAAAGTAGGATGCTCCTTAAAGCGCATTCTGCTTTACTTATAATCTGCTTTAAGAAGTCACCTGTGTTCAAAATTAGAAATTGACTATGGAGTAATGAATGGCAAACAGTAGCTCCTACAACTGAACATGTTTACGGCACAGGAAATGGTCAGGTAAATGTCACAAGAGATTGCCAGGTCATAGTTAGTTATTTTGGCCACATAAGCTCGGCCAGACGGACGGACGGATGGGGGTGATTCCCGTATACCCCACCCAACAACTCGTTGTTGATGTATAATGACAATTTTACTACGGTTGATATACATGTATAGAACAGCCGACATAGTAGACTGTAATCATTCATACAGAGTGTATAAATCGTTGTATGCCCTCTGTATAAATGATTACAGTCATCCTGCTTTTAGCTACCATCTCCTAGGACATAGAAAATATTTCTTACTGTACATAATTATACAAACTTCTTCATGGCAACAGTGGCATCGGTTCTTTATATGGATGTGAAGCTTGGACATTGTCAAAGCAGTTAGAGCGCAAACTCGACGGCACATATACAAGAATGCTGAGAGAAGTGAATGAAATTCATTGGTCATCGCACTCAACAAACGCAGAGCTCTACGGTAAAACTCCATACATTTAATCAAAACTCCGAGAAAGAAGACTACGTTTCTCTAGCCATAGTTTCCGTTACCCAGAATTACCAGTTAACCAGCTAGTGTTATGGACACCAAAGCATGGGACAAGGTCAAATGGTAGACCCCGGCTCACCTATACATATATATTACGCCAGGACACAGGACTGCAACTGAATGATCTGCCTACAGCTATGAATGACAGGAACGTGTGGAAAAGCATTATCTGCCATACTCTGGCGAATTAACTCATTATCTCCTGAAACTTTCAATGGACAAGTCCAGTTTGGAATAAAGGCTGGTCCATTTTCGTCTAATTAGGGTTGTTTTTATATTATATATTACAAAATGACAAACAGTGAAGACCCTGAGCCCTGCGATATTTTACGTTGTGGCCCTGTTGGTTCCTAAAGTAAAGTAATTACATTGTCCATATCTGTGCGATGGTATTTACGATAAATTGTCAAATACCAGGTTATGTGTAGAGTAATATTTGAAATTATGTTTATAAATGGAAAAGTCCCTTTTATGTTTACCCAAAATCTATGAACTTGTTTGAAGCCCTCAACTGCCTTACCTCGCGTACATTTGTTATTTGCAAGCAGTTCGGATCCTGATCAGACGCCGCGAAACTCGTCGTCTAATCAAGATCCGAACTGTTTGTCATTCATAACGGTATTACTTCAGTCAATTTGGCTTAATTTAAAGACTTTTCCTCAGTCCATTGAGGGACCACCACCCCATTGTTCTGGAGGTGTCAATAAAACTGTCAAATCATGTGCAGCACATTCTCAGTTTACCTGGTGAGGTCCAGATTATACTCATGCTCTAGTGATTTTCAATGGTAATTTCTAACCAACCTATCAAATATAAAGGTAGACTGTCTCACACGAGAAGCTTCAATGGTACTTTGCTAGCGACATGTCCATAAGATCCATGATTTTTGCAAGGAAATTGTCTGGCAAGGCGTTATGGTCGAAAGGTCATCTAGGGATGTCTTTAAACTTGAATATAAGCAGTTTATAACAGTAGATGACGTCATGGCGGTGAAAGGGTAAATTAATGATGGTGTTTATAATGTAATTGCCAATATAAACGACAAACAGTACATACCGTGATTAGAGTGTGCCTGTAGGAACAGGGTCTACACTGTTGGCATAGGACATGATTATTACTTGAACTCTTCACCGGTGCACTGTTTGCTAATAACGAATTTACTCGTCGGTCGGGAACGTCTGTGTTACAGTGGAGAAAACGTTATTCTTTCCCAATAAACGCGTTTACGCTAAAACTATTATTTCAATTGCAAAGAGTTTGGAGCCAGAACAGACGCCGGGTTACCGGGGTAACCCATCGTCTGATCAGGCTCCAAGCAGTTTGCAACTCAGCTTAATATCAATTGTTAGAACTGTCGAAAAGTTATTTTCTACATTTTAGTGCTTTGCTTTTGCGTTTCGTTTGCGTTTAAACGGGAAAGAATAACGTTTTCTCCACTGTATTACATGACAGGCACACATGACATTTCACATGCAGAAATTTTACAAAATTTATGGAACTGTCAATATGTTATATTAGATAAACGCCCCCTGATTGCCATTTAATAGCAATAGAGCACAGTCCTCCTGATATATACATACATGTACCTCCAACCTCTCCTACAGTCACCTTACTCGTTCAACATCATCTGGTTTGAAATTATTCTTCTTATATTTGCAAACAGGGTAGACCCAGATTAGAAGTCTCCTATAGGAGTCCTCTAATCTGGGTCTACCCTGTTTGCTAATTTAGAGCAGAATTTATTAAACTACCCAGAGTTCCAAGTAGACTGGTTCATGTTTAGGTAATCGAAAAACCCACAAGGGAAACCTAATAATCGACAGGAGTTACTTAGTGTTGCAAGAGTTAACAGTTCACTGTGTGGTGTCGACATTCTCTCCCGTTCATCCTGTAGCACGCTACGTTATTTTCGCCTGCAAACTGGTAGCCATTTTCCTATATTTCACGGGGGCAGCCATTATTGCGCTTTGCCTGACGTACTTTCAAGTACGATGGAAACCAGATCAGCTACGTTATTGTCGTCTGTAAAATGAGTGGTCTGCAGCAATCCTCTAAGTTTCCGTCAAAAAAATGGCCGCCAGGGGACGTGGTCATTTTCCGTTTATGGTAGTTTTGATTCAAAGATTAAAACGACATTGTGTCTGAAACTAATGGATGAAAGATCATGCATGAGTGGTTCCCTACATAATTCTTTTTTTTAAAAAGTGGAACCATGTAGACATCTGGTTGCCATGGCAACAAATGTGAGAAATTTGTCAATAACAGATAACCCTGAGCTTAGATATGTGGTGCATAGCATCGCCCTGGAGACTTTTATCAAGTGTATAAAAACCAGAGCCCTTGGGTTAAAAAAATAACCCTAATCCGGGTTCACTGGTTTTACATAATTATAGTCTGTATAAGAAAATCTTAAAATATTATTGTCAAAAACCAGAAGGCCACGGAATTTAGGTACATGTACGGTATTTGGTTTATAACCTTAAATGGTAGACTTCTACAAAGTTTGATAAATTTATTACCCTGGGGTTAAAAGAAGCCCCTTCCAGACAGTTCGGCGCTCAGATAAAAACAAAGGTAAAACTATCAGGTTCAATATACTAACTAAGGTGAGATATTTAACCCTTTGAACCCTAGTCCCGCATATTGGCGTCCTTTTCAAACAGTGTACATGTGAATAGTTCACTTGTCCTGTGCAAACAGTGAATACCCAGATCAGAGGGCTCCGAAAGGAGCCCTCTGGTCAGGGTCTTCACTGTTTGTTATAATGCCAAACATTGACAAAAACAACCCTTAAAAGTCAGAAATGGACTAGACTAAAATGGAAACTGGAATTGTTCATTTAAAGTTTCAGGGAGGAAAGAGTTAAGGCAACCATGGACCTCTTGTTAGGTATATACTACAGTGTGTCATGTAAATGTCGTTTTATTCTGGTGGAGAATTGCCTATCGTACATAAACACTCAGGATGGAATTTTATAGTCTCATTGTTGTTCATCGGCGGCATAAGAGACGACAGTAATAATTTTCCTTTGGCGGAGTCCACGTTAAGTTTTGGTTTTTACACAATTAATCATTGCCCAGTGGAAGTCTTGTTTTTCACATCTCCGTTTCTGTGAGGTATCTTATTCCACAGAGTTCTTGTTCAGATGTTTTTATGAGACTGTATATCACAATGCTGCTACTAACGAGTTACATGTATTTTCAATGGACCTATGTCTACATTTTTGCAGAGCTGCCATTTCTCCCGATTTCTCCGAAATGTTCGGATTTTTATCCTAGCAGATTGTAGCTTAAATCAGGTTGAAAGTAAAGCAGAATGCGCCTCCAAATACGGAAACACAATTGACGAATGAACGATCTGGCTCTTTAACTGGTTTTATCGTCTGCTAAATACCGCCAAAATATCGTCTGCATTGGTAGTGTCGTCTGCAATATTTTTAAAGTCAGATGTAAGGCTGTTTTGACTGAAGAAATATCGATACGAGTGTCAAACTGTTTGCAAAGTTGCATTTTGGCACCGTGGGCAGTGAAAGCTTCAATACTTACTGTTCATCTACTCAAGACCTATGACAATGTCATGAATTATTTCGTATTTTCAAACACTCCATGAACGCATATTATCGAGCAGGAACTCTTTGCCAACAAAATTGCCATTGGTTTTACAAAAATGGTTCGTTACGTTATTTGAGAAATATGTTGCTGTAATTTCTAAAATTAAATGAACATTTTATTAGTATGCAATTATGTTAAATCCATATTAGAGGTCGTTACCACGAATAATGTGTATTCTTAAAAGACGGCCATAACGCATAACGGAAGCTGTGATTCGCGAAGAAATGATCAATAAGTACCGCCTCCTCTGCGAATGATATCCACAAGTCCCGCCCCTAGAGAAATCACATCTATACGATCTAAACGTCAAATGTGTCTACTATTCATTAGACTCGTCTCTTATCAGGAGCCCTGAGTCCCGTTTCATAAAACATCCTACGACAAAATTAATGTTGTCGTAAGTCAAAACTTTAAAATACATTTAATCTATGATTTCTCTATCTAATCCTGTCTTGTGACATCTTTTTGGAATCGTCTTTTCAAGACGATTCCGAAAAGATGTCACAAGACAGGATTAGATGGAAAAATAAATAATAGTTGAGAGTTTTATAACCTGACTTACGACAACATTTTTCGTACGAAGTTTTATGAAACGGGTCCCTGTTGTTCCAAAATAAATGTGATTGAAATGTGTTAAATGGTGTCGGCTTTCACAATAAAAAAGATCAAGCAGAATGATAGACCGCAGCACAGAGTATATTTGTTATATTAATATACCACAAACCGAAACAAGCAAATACAAAACTCTCACTCAATAGAACCTATATTTGACATTTTAAATCTGAAAATGTAAACACATACAGACTGCAGTGTAGCCAGTCATGATAAATCGACTGAAGCCCCAACATTTCACTCTCGTCCGCTCCAAGCACTCCATGTAAAATAAATAACCCCGCTTCCACAAACAATGTCATGCTGGGTGATGTACCCAAATCAAGAGAATATCTATATTGTTTCTTACAGTCTTATCTTGTTTCCCATTCCAAAACATTACGGTTTATTCAGCAGAAATCAAACCAAACAAAACACACAACATAAGGTCCCAATTGCAGTTCCGTATATACCGATTTTATTGACCCGACAGGGCGGAGTTTCGATGCGGATCTTGGCATTTCAACTTTGGGGGCGACAGCTTGCTCTTGTATTATCGGAATTTACCGTTGTCGTCTGCCGTTTTTTCCTCAACATTACATACTAGTGGGCATTTTGACAGAAGGAATATAATGAGTTACGCGGCGTCTGATCTGTATTCAAGCTGTTTGCAAAAGTAAACCAAGTCTTAATCTTCTCTCCCTATAACAACATCCTCCGAACAACACATGCAATATTTGTTTCCCCGTTGGGTCTTTTTGTAGATAGGGAGCATTGTACAGTACACACCTTATTCCCGTGGATATGGCTGCGCGCCCATGTGTTTCTCAATGTTGAAAGTATCGGACAATAACGATTTAATACGGAACTATACCTATCACCCCTAAAATCAAAAGTAAATTTGTTTATCTTTGCCAAAGGTTAGCTCCGCCCTGCCAGGGGAAAAACTCGGCCTATATCTGACGCTCATTTTCAAGTGCCCTTAGCAGCAAAGGCTCGTGAGATTTATTTGGTATTTTAGTTCTTGTAATGCTGTTTGACCACATAACCATGTGCAGGCATAGTACATGGTCATTTTTATCAAACAAAATCTTAACAAAAAAAACTTAATTAAATCCTACATTTTCACAATAAGCTAAGTCCAGTTCAAACATAGGTCATTTGGGTCAAACATTAGGTCACTATGTCAAATCATCAAATAAAACTGCGAACACACTAGAGGCCACAGTTCCGGGTCAAGATTGATCAAACTTGCTCTATATGTTGTCCTAGACCAAATCAGTGTGATATACGAATACCAGGTCGTTATCCTCCTATATATCATGTTCGATATCTGTCCACATCGCCGCTTGAATCTGTCACCACCATCAGTATTGTCGTCTGTCAAGAAACCGTCGTCTGCAATCCTATGACAAAACTCAAATATTTGAAATATTGGTGAAGACATATTGACAAGAATGTCTAACAGTATTCCTGTCAGACACGGAATATCCGTTAACCCATTGCCACATAAATACGCCTTTTTACGCCTCTAATTTATTGCTCCACTGAAGAAAATAGTTCCAATTTATACAATTATGAATATTTATTGTAAGATATATTTCATATATTCTAGTAGATAATAGCTTAAAGCAGACTGAAAGTAAAGCAGAATGCGCCTTTGTCACATATAAATATTCACCAACATAATATATTATAACATCACGTGACATAACGAGGATGAATACATCAGTTAGTTTTCATTGTAAGAATGTCTTAATCTAAGAGCATCTCTTATGTATATTAACTAAATTATACAAACATGCTTATTTGTTGATTTCATTAATTCAATAAATTTAAACATAGAATGTCTTTGAAAAAAGTATTTATTTTTTTAGATATTTCACTCTCAAGTCAACAAAACGAGGACAGAAGCATATGCAATGGAATTCATCTTCTATAAACAGATTCGTTCGTTAAGAGCTTTCTTCATTAGTCTTGTCGTGCATTTAGCAACCACTTGAGTTATGTATGCATTTCCCTGAATGATTTGGTAGTCAAGTATAACAAAGGTTTGGGACCTATCTAGAAATTTGTTCTTATTTTATTGACTTCCGGTTGTCCGACTTCCGGTTTTCAGAAGTGACGCTGCACAGTAGAATCACGTGATTATTTCCCAATAAACGCATTTTATGCGAAAATGATTACTTCACTCGCAAACAGCTTGGAGCCAGATCAGACGCCGGGTTACTCGGCGTCTGATCTAGACCCAAGCTGTTTGCCACTCATATTTTACAGCATGGTCCCATCTTTTATTTTCTACATTTTATTTCTCTGTGTTTGCGTTTCGTTAGTGTTTAAACGGGAAAGAAGAACGTGTTCGCCACTGTACCTGCGCACCCAATAGACGCAGTGGATTAACTCTTTGCATGCTGGGTAATTGTTTCGTCTGCAACAATTTGCATTTGCTATCGTTCTAAAAAAGAATTGTTTAATTTTATTTTCAAAACAGGATCGGAGTGTCAAACAGTTTGGATCCTGATGAGACGCCGCGTAACGCGGCGTCTCATCAGGATCCAAACTGTTTTCAAAGGTCAATCTGGTTCCGGCTAGCGTGTTGAGAGTCCATGGATTAGTAGGCTGATACACGAGGCACATAATAAGTTCGTACTTATCGAACGATATTCAGTAAAATCTATCTTCTACGATCACTAAAAGAAGGCTAAATTATTATATACAAGACAGGTGGCAACTTAAAGCAAAGTTAAAGTTAAACAGTAATCTCCTTTAAGGACTTTCTGTTTAACTTTCAGATCAATCTAAGCGAACACCTGTCTGAAAGGCCTCGTCATTAAAACAATGTAGTGGTCGTTTTAGAGAGGTTTTACTATATAACCACATTCTTTGTGACAGATTAGCTGAGAAATGTAAAGTGTCCTATAGAGGAAATAATCATGTTTAGTTGATCCATTGCATCACCAACTTTCCAATGCTGGTCAGGGGCTCGATATAACCAAGAAATATCTTTATCTGGGGTACAGTATTCCCTTAACCAGAGACAAGTGTATACACTGATTCTGACTTAACATGTTTCGTAAACAGACTTTCCCACATGCTAAATTTAGAGCTTATCCACGCTAAATTTAGAAATGATGACATAGTAACGCAGCAATAATTTAGACTGCATCTCATTGTTTTGCCAGGTTTACACTCGCAAGATAGATGTGAAAAAATAACAGAACGCCAGTCTAGGCCATTGGCCGATAAGAGTACTGCATTTCAAGCACGTGGTCATTGACCAGGATTTCTGATCATTCCTGATTGGTTAAATTGTTTCATAGAGTTGCGGTCAAAAGACAAAACAGACCCGTCTGCGACGGGAAAAACAGAAGTTCAGTTAGACTCTTAAATCCCGTTTTTGGTTTCATACCTTGTTGTTTGACTACTTACTTGTATAATCTTAAAGAGACACTTCTAATGAGTAGGCATACCACAGAAATCGGTGCAGACATAAAGGACAGCATCAATACTTTTTTTGTTTAATCTCTCAAGGTGTATAGATGGTCTGTTCGCGCTGAAAAAAGATCTGTTGTAAACTTTGATACTGTTTTAGAGGCAGTCTGGCGATAGTAAGTAAACTTTAACCCTTTCCCCCAATAGAAGCACCTTTTAGTGCATTTAATTTATCCCTCCACTCCCAAAAAAAGTTATTCTAATTTATAAACATATACCCAAAGAAATATTTTCTATATCCTAGTAGATGATAACTTAAAACAGGTTGAAAGAAAAACAGAATGTGCATTAAGGCACATTCTGCTTTACTTCCAACGTGCTTTTAGTGGTACCTTTTCTTCAAAACAAGATCACTGCTGTGAGTTCGAATCCCAGTAGGGTCGTTCGGATTTTTCATGTGGGAAAGCCTTCCAGCTGGCTTGCGGAAGGTCGGTGGTTCTACCCGGTTGCCGATTTGTACCTGAAACAGTGCATAAAGTGCTTCTGGGGTCTTCCTCCACCTGTAATTAGCTGGACGTCGCGATATGACTGAAATACTATTAAACGCGACGTAAAATCATAACAAATCAAATCAAAACAAGAACCGGGATATGGGATAATGGGGCCATGGACCGAGTATTTAAAGTTAAAACATTCGGTTTTGAGAAGTTCCCGGATACAGGAAGGTAAGCAGCCAGTCAAAACAGCTCTACGTCTCTTCCATTCGTGGAAGGATTGGGAGCAAATAGCTGTATATATTAATGCAAACTCTGGAAAAAGGGGATTATAAGTGAAGTGTTTTGTTCGTCAAGAATCTCACATATAAACGCGACACAGAAGAGCCAAGATCAATCACAAAATGATGTATCCCTCGGTATTTATTTTGCCAATAACAATAAAAAAGACGTTTTGAATAATAATACATTTTTGTTATTCTTAAGAACAACACAACCACCAGTAACAATAACATATTGTCAGTTTTTACAGCTTAAAACAAAACATTAGTGACACGGAAAACACTTGTGAAACTTGATGGCACCACCCAGAGCTCCAGACAAACTACTAACATTCTAGGGCCCGTTTTACGAAACGTCGTACGACAAAAATGGTCGTAAGTCAGATTCTAAAATTCTCAATTATTATTTATTTCTCTATCTAATCAAGACGATTCCAAAGTGATGTCACAAGACAGGATTAGAAGGAGAAATAAGAAATTATATAGATGCGTTTTAAAGTTTTTACTTACGACCTTTTGTTGTACGACGTTTCGTAAGACGGGCACCATATTTATCGAACAAAAACTATGATGTCATTAGGATAGAATCATCTCGAAGAGGGTACACAATATCGGTTTGTGAAGACATAAAGAAGAAACTGTTGGACATGTGTGGTTTATTCACTCTCACCTGGAACCATGTAACATTGTCTGCATACACTCCTCGTCGTCGTCGTCGTCGTCGCTGTTGTTGTTGTTGTTGTTGTATAGAGATGGTCGTGCTTCTTCATTTGATTGTCAGATAGATGAATGTTTGTACATACATGTACTTTGTAAATTTGTAGAATCAAGCTACAGTGCTCCCTCTCTACACCGACACCCTGTCCATATGGGAGACAAATAGTGTGTACTGTACGTTGGGAAACTGGCTACATTTGCATACAGCTTGAATCCAGATCAGACGCCGCGTAACTCGGCGTCTGATCTGGATTAAAGCTGTTTGTCAAAATGTCCATTATGTAACCTTAGAAAAACAGCAGACGACAATTTTAAGCAGACGATATTGCAGCAGTAAAACCGTTATATATAATAGTCTTGTTTAGGGAACTGTGGTAAGGGTCGCTGTAAGGAGGGAGTCGTTGTTGAGAGGGTCGTTGTAGGGAGGGAGCAATGTACTTTGTTCACTGGTAGAAACAAGCTACCTTGGAATGAATAAGTCAACTCTCTGCGTGTGTCCATTAGAATTACAGCTCCGACATTGATAATTTAGTCAAAACATATTACGGAGCACAAATTTAATTACTTTCACAAAAACCGGTTATCATTAAAGATAAACCTACAACTCTTTATCATAAAATTTCCTATATATGGCAATATCGTCCTCGAAACTGCCAGCTTCAGTGTTTGTGGTTGGTTTTTTTCCTATCCAGTAAAAACCTATATAACGAGTGCCAAAATATTCAGATCCGAGTCTAAACTTTTTGCGCATTCAAAATACAGTTGAGAAGACGTTATTCTTTTCTAAATAAATACAATTCGGCTAAAATCACTTTACCCATTGCAAACAGTTTGGAACCAGTTCAGACGTCGGGCAACCCGGCGTCTGATCTGGCTGTAAACGATTGGCTTATCAGATCATTTTTTTCCTCTGTAAAATGTGCCAATTTCTAACTTTTATTACACTGCATTTCGTTCCTTTGAAACCAGGGCTGCCATAAGTTGACATGAAAAATCCTAAGATTTCCAAATTTGCATTTTTCAAGTGCGCTTTTACGAATCGTACCTTTACCCCATAGCCTGTTTCTAGTTTTGTTAACACGTGGCGCATTCTGTTTTACTTTCAGCCTGCTTTAATCTACCATGTACTAGAAAAAAATCCGAAGATTTAGGAAAAGTCTGGAGAAATGGCAACCCTGTGAAACGGGCAAAACTAGCATTTTCCTCACTTGAGCTTTCAGCAGATCAAATGTTGATTTAACCTATGCTGAACCTTATCTATGTCAAAATGTGATTTCCACGTGCTACAATTACTACCGTATTGAATATCGCAAGATTAATTTCTCATCTTCGTCCATATTAAGATAATACTCAAATTTATTACATGCCTATTAATAAACACGTTATCAGCACAGCAGGCTGATAGTACACGCCATCGGGTTTGATTTCCTGTACTCGACCTTGCCGGGAATTCCGGTATAAGACTGTTTAAGCCATTAGCACTTGTTGTAAGCTATTTGATTCCACCAGACGCCAAGTAAAGGCTGAAATAGTGAAACATATTGAAAATAATTTCGATTCAGATGAGACGCCGAGTATGGGCAAAAACTGAATACAGCGCTCCCTCTCTCCAACGGCCCTCCCAACAACGACTCCCTCCTTACAACGACCTTGTCGCAGTTCCCTAAATAGGACAATTATGTCTTACGCTTGTACTGCTGGGATATCGTCTGCTTAAAATTGTCGTCTGCTTAATTTCTCAAAGTGACATTATGGACATTTTGACGAATTGTATTTAATGGTGAGTGACAAACAGCTTGAATCCAGATTAGACGCCGCGTTACGCGGCGTCTGACCTGGATTCAAGGTGTTTGCAGATGTAAGCCAATTTCCCTCCCTTTAACGACTCCCTCCGAACAACGCACACCGTTTATGTCTCCCAGTGGGAGTGCTGTATCTTTGAAAACAGCTCGGATTCCCTAGAGACTTTGAACTGTTTGGCAGCGTCTCATCAGGGTCGAAACTGTTTGACTCTCAGGTCCTATTGTGAAAATTGTACAAAATTTAAATTTTAAAAAACTAGCAAAACACAATTATTGAGGACTGTTTAAGCTCACCTGAGTCTACCATAGAGTGAGTTTTTCTGATACATAATACAATGTATGTATGTCGTTTGTCGTGAACGATATTACTCCAAACTTGCTCAAAATGTAAATGGCTGTATGTTCTCGGATGAGTTTGATTATGGTTGAAACAGGATCAATATATCGATGGTTATCTGCCCTTGATGTGTTGACAATGTTGTTTTAAATGCGTTTACTATATTCTGTACTAAGAAATGCCAAGAAAGGTAATAAGTCAGTATTGTTTACGCTCTAGTGTCTACAAATGTATGTGGATATAGATAACACTTTATTGAACTATATATAAGTTCTCGAATGATGTTGATTTTGATGGAAACCGGGGTTTTCTGCTTTTGATGTGTTGAAAATACCATATTTAACCGTGTTTACAATCTAGCAACTACAGTTTTGAATTATTTTTTATTTTACTTGCACCCAATGTATGAGTATACGTTCTTAGATTGGATAAAATGTTGGTGAAATCAGACTATTGTGTTGAGAGTTATCTGCCCTTGATGTACTCAGCTATACTAGAATATGTGGTAAATTGATATTGTTTGCGCTATAGTGTCTACACATTCAAATGAACTTAGATATCTTTTTTACCTATGGTGGAATTGGAATGGTAAAATTATCAGCTTTAGTCCCCACAGATGAGCGATATCGGTTCAATCAAAACCCTGCTTTCTTTTACTTAGCGTCTGATTAGTTAACATCGCGTCAAGGCGCACGCGACCTTTGCCAATATTGTATTCATTAGTCATTGCTGAGTTTGTCCTTTGAATAAATTATCGTTGTTTGACGTACATTTGTAAATGTATACATATTTCATAAAATAAATAATTAATTTGAAACAATTTACTAGTAGGTATTTCCTGAAACTAGTTCTGGGGCCTGTTTCATAAAACTTCGTACGACAAATGTTTATAAAAGTCTCGATTATTATTTATTTCTCAACCTAATCCTATCTTGTGACATCTCTTTTGGATCGGCTTGAAAAGACGATTCCACAGAGATGCATGAAGACAGGATTAGATAGAGAAATCAGAAATTAAACGTATTTTACAGTTATGACTTACGACCGTTTTGTCGTACAACATTTTATAACACGGGTCCCTGGTGAACTAAACGCTCTCGAAGCAAACGCGTTGATGCTCGAAGAACTGGGGATAAGTGCAAACAGTGTGGACCCAGATCAGTATAGTCCATGTTTTGTTTACTATTTAGGGTAGATTTTGCAATATATATTGCGCATTGACAAACCTAGCAGAACCTGGTTAGAGATTACATGCACTCTTCACAGGTATTTCACCTAATAACATGTGCATACATCCTCCATGTTGGAACTTGACTGCTTCTTGTTAACTATACGATATAATTATATACCTGTCACTAAGGTGGATAAGTTCAACCGCCACCTGTATTTTACTCATTATCACCTGAAACTTTCAATAGACAATTCCAGCTTAGAATAAAGGCTGGTTCATTTTAGACTATTTAGGGTTGGTTTTTTTATAATCTATAGCAATATGACAAACAGTAAAGTCTCTGATTATTTCCACAATATAATGACAGGCAAATATATGACAAACATAGTCTTATTACAGAAATTTATTTGCTCTGATGTTTGACAAGATAGAAGACATGTAATGAACAAGGCTTAAAATGACTAAAGTGTATGAGCATTTATTACAAAAAGACAAATATAATGACTACACCCACTTCATTTATTCATGTACACAAAGTTGTAACATAGTTCATAACTCATACATCTTGTACACCTGTCATGACACCATTGTACATTAATAACTCTCTACAGTCATTGGCCCCCTATAGTGACACGTGTTTTGTGTCCTTTACAAATAGCGTACAGAGTAAAATCATGTCCTATGCAGATAGCCCTCTGATCAGGTTCTACACTGTTTGTTATTTTGCTGTTTTCATAAAACAGCCATGAGTGAACTAAACTTCACCTCCGAATTGTTCGTGAGATTTTACCCCTTCACCGTTTCATTGTCGTCTGCTTCAGTTTTGTTGTATGCAATGCCGTTTTTAGTTAAAAAAATAAGGCACTATGACTAAAGAAATTTGAAAACAAGTGTCAAACCGTTTGGATCCTGATCAGACGCCGCGTCACGCGGCGTCTGATCAGGATTCAAACTGTTTGCAAACGCGCTTTTAAGCGTCATTGAGAGTGAAAGGGTTAATAGAATCTGGAAGTGTCGATTACTTCAGGGGTCGATGAGTTTAGATATTGACCAACATTGGTCCCACCTGATTAGTGGGGTCTCCGTTTTAAGTAGTTTGACACCAAGTAAGATACCGATATATTCTCAAAAACTAGTTTTAACACATTTTTTAAATGTCATACGTCAAATGTCATATAAACAAAACGTATCGATCGTTTACCCCTTCACTGCCTTACCCCTTCACTGCCTTATGGCTTTTTGAAAACAGTTTGAATCCATATCAGACGCCGCAAAATATGGCGTCTGATTAGAATCCAGACTGTTGAGTAATAATATCTAAAAATAAAAGCAGACGACACTTGTCATGGCAGAGAATGAGTTAAAACTGAATTATCAACCGGATATAAGATACCTATAAGTGAGCTTCAGTGTGTACATTATTAGTTATACAGTTTTCCCAGTTTACGTGAGGATTTATTCCCGGCTAGGGAAACTCTTGATGCCCGAGCCGTTAGGGAAGGGTTACATGAATTTATCAGCCGGTAATAAATCCTCACGTATCCTGGTATAACGAATTTATTATACTGTAAAATTTTAACTATTTAAACGAATTATTTCCAACTATTTCGAAATCATTAGTTTATTGTGTATAACGCTCAGTAACAACACCGCCTATGTACAAGTGTGCTTTGTTCAAGAGGACATGATACTATAATAAATAGATTAAGTTTGTAAGACTCAGCTTGATGGTGGGTCCCAGATCGTCGGCGGATTCGAAAAAATCGAGCATTTCGTCAATCGTGGGCCGTTTTTTTCCTCCTAAATCGTGAACAGAGTTCAATCTCACTACGTCAAAACAGATGACGTACGTAAATTGCTTCATAATGTTAACGGTTGTTATTCAAAAGACAAATGGTGCTAGCACGTTCAAAGACGACGGCTATAAACTTTCCAAGAAAAGAGAAAAATGCGGCTGTTCGGCCATCTTTTTTCTGCTAAGCAAGACTTACGGAACTGTCTGCCAATGAAATAGCTGCATTTATATTTGCCCTGTCAGCTCACAGGCTACATGGGTTAACGTCTACGGCTCTTTAACCAATCAGAAGTAAGGAATTTACTTTTCAGTAGCATGAAGCTAACTAAACGGCGGCATATGTCCAGTTTATTTATCGCGATGCCGTAAAACTCAAATCAATCAATCAATCAATCAATCGTAAAACTCAAATCAATCAATCAATCAATCAAACCAACCAACCGTCCCATAATAGCAGTCAGTGGAGATGATGATGCGATTCGCGTCTTTCATCCCTTTTTTGTCTGCGTCTTTACCACAATTTTCAGAGAACATTAGGAAGTTCTTCTGTAACTTCCTCCTGGTAGGCTTGTGTCATCTCTGTTTTAAGGTGTCACCTGTTTTTAAACATCATCAATTAATCTCCCTTTAACGATGACTTTAACTCGATATTTTAACTTCGTTCTTCAACAGAGTTTGATGATGTCACAACGCTCACAGGTCCCCTTGTCAGCTGACGTAAAACCGCTGAATCTTAACTTTTACTTGAGCAATTTGTGATTTAATTGTAGTTTCACATAGTTTTGATCCATATGAGACGCCGAGTAACTCGGCGTCTCATTTGGATCCAAACTGTTTGACACTAGACATATTTGTAAAAGGAATTAACAGGTAACTAGCCTCTCAAGAACTGATAATCTACAGTTTTATCTACATATTGTAGACGAATATTGCTGCGTGTGCTAGAAGATTTTGGAATAACCTACTTGTACGCTACATACATATACCGCTAAGCCTTCTAAAGGTTAATTTGAATTAATCTTCTTCTAGGGCAGTCATTTAGGCTTATTTCTATTACAAACAATTTAGGCAGCATTTTTAATTGAATTAAAGTGCGATAAATACTCTATCACCGTGTTCACAGGGCCTTGGCGTAGTTAAATTCGCCACATTTCTTATGCACGACTAACACTTCCTGCAGAAATACAGGATATATATATCACCAGTAAGTGGGGTTAGTTGTGCAAGTCACACTTCATCTGTATGCTGGGGAAAATGTTATCGTTCCCCAGAGGCCCAACAAATAAGCCCCAAAAACAACAAACAATACAATGCTTTGAAACATAACAATTGACAAGACTTAGTGTTTTAAGGTTGCTGACTCTTATTGAGGTGGGGCCAGTGTTGGTCAATATTGTTATTCCATAGAGAGCGATCGTCCATTCTCACGAACTGTCGGGTCGTTCCGAACTATGCTTAGCAGATTTCATAATATATATACAAGGGCGATCTAAGGACACTGCAGTGTTTATTTTCCATATGGCAGAACAGTAAACAGTGTAGAATTTGATGAGACACCGCGTAATGTGACGTCGCATCAGGGTCTACACTGTTTGCCAATGTCATCTTTAATAGTTACTTAGTCTATGCTTAAATTGGTTAAGTCCGCATAACGGACATGGTGATGTATGTTTATTTATGATATTGTCAAAAGTCCTGTTAACTATATACAGGCGAGTCTCTATATCCCGACTTTGCCGTAGTCGAACATACATGTATTTCAAAGTTAAAGCTTAGGTACACATAAGCTACGCATTAACTTTGAATTATGGATATGCACTCGACTTGAACAAATATATGATTTAACGAGATTCAGTTGTTTTGATATATTCACTGCCATGACGTCATCCCTGCTGTGACGTCATTTGTTCCATTCTCGTCTGCTTTTATTTCTAAAATTTAAGATTTAGGTATTTTGACTTAAGAAATATTGAAATAAGTGTCAACAAAATATATGATTAAAATGGGATTCAGCTGTTTGGATACGACTTCACTGCCATGACGTCATCACTGCTTATGACGTCATATGTTCAATTCTCGTGTGCTTTTATTTCTAAAATTTAAAATATAGGTATTTTGACTTAATAAATATTGAAATAAGTGTCAACAAAATATATGATGACTTCAACTGTTTGGGTTCGACTTCACTGCCATGACGTCAATTTATCTAAACAATTCTCGTCTGCTTTGATTTATAAAATTCCAAAGTTAGATGTTTTGACTGAAGAATATTGAGATAAGTTTGATTTGATTTTAATCGGACGCTCCAGAGAGAGGCGAGTGGATACAGAGAACCCGGGCGCGATGCCCTGCTCCTATTATCGACAGAGTTATCTGGTTCTATTAGATGCCCAGTTATTTTTTTGCACATATTCATTGTACTCGGGGCATGCAGTGAATAAGTTAACTCTGCTTTACTAAATTCGAGCTATAGATGGTCGACTGTATAGCTCTAATGGCTTCATGAACACGAATGGAAATATTTATTCTTGCGGTCGATTTTTGCCCCCATTACAAAAAATTCTGTTCGCCGTATTTGATTTACAGCGAGTACAGTATGAAATGAAATAGAAAGTATGTATCTAAAGGATCGATTTTCGGCACCAGAACAAAAAGTACCTCTCTCTATTTCAGCTGTTAGGAGATACGTGTATTTGTGAGCTGAAATGAAACATTATCAGTAGAGAAAACCCTTTTTTAGAACCCCCCTTATCTGTTTAGCCCATTAATGAATGTCCTCTACAAAAGTAGAACAAAAGCACACAGTATAGACCCTGACAATTCGCAGCGTAACGTGACGTTTTGACAGGGTCTGCACTTGTTGCTATTCCATATGAAAATGTTCTGCGGTATATGGACAAAAACTTTGGAATATTCTTGTATACCTATATCTGAATTAAAATATTTCAGTAATCACACAGGAAGAGCCCATTTCAATATATATAATATAGACACACACACGGGTTAAACCCTTCACTGCTTTACCAAATATTAGTTGCAAACAGTTTGGATCCTTAATCAGGGTCTTAACTGTTTGACATTCAATTTTATATTTGTTAAGTAAAAATACATGAAATTTAGATTGAAGTAAGAAAAGCAGACGGCAATTTGATGACGTCATGGCAGTGACGTGGTTTATAGTAGGACAGAGCGTTATTATTTTCTGTGTAAGCGAAACTAAACAGTTTGGATCATGACGTCATGGCAGTGTAGGACAAGGCGTTATTATTTTCAGTGTAAGCGAAACTAAACGCAAACAGCAATACACTGAAGAAATGACTTGTTGTTGTTATTGTTTTACATACTGACAATCTTAAGCTGTCTGGCATACCAAACAGTTTAGAACCAGGTCAAAACTCGAGTGACTTGGCGTCTGATCTGGCTCCAAACTGTTTGAATTGGACTCCATTTCTTGTTGAACAAACGCACTTTGTTGGGACGAAAACCTTGTTAACCGTGTAACTATGCGGTCGATTATAAGCAACATAACACACATTACCCTGTATATAATGGAGAAGACGTTATTCTTTCTCGTTTAAATGCAAACGAAACGCAAACGCATTGCAATAAAATGTAGGATGATTCTGAATGTTCATTTTAATCTGAAGGGCAAACAGTTATGAGCCTAATCAGACGTCGGGTTACATGGCGTCTGATCTGGCTCCAAGCTGTTTGCGATGGAAATAAAAGTTTTAGCGTAAACGCGTTTATTGGGAAAGAATAACTTCTTCTCCACTGTAGATGCGTCGGTTGTAGTCAACATAACAACTATAGGCATTCAGTTCTGTTTGATTTGTAATCAGTAACATATTATATTAAAATGTTAAATCGGACTAAAAAATATTTTTAAAACAAAATCTATATACAGTCTCGCAAATACCTTTCGCTCAACCAATGTCTCGTGGCTTTTCAAGACAGGTGTCAGTTTGCGCAAATTATCTCTTGTAGTCATTACATTTGAGGATCCCAAAAGGAACGGACCAAAATCGGTACTTTACGTACAATGATCAGTCGTTTTCGTCAACTGTCGACCCTTTCCGAACCATGATATGCATGGTACCGGAACGGGTCGACAGGTGACGAAAATGGCCGATCGTTCTCCGTAGTATAACGATATGGGCCGACATTGACCCGATCTCATAAAGGTCTTCAATTAGGAGCGACTTCACGTGGAGCTATGGTCCGATATATAGACACTAAAGTGACGTCATTGATCTGTGAAAATAACCGTAGACGGACCATTCTCAATTTTCATTGGTTCGACAAACGGTGTTCCTTTGCCGACCTTAATGCGCATGCACCGGTCGCATTTTTGCCTGACTAAAGGTTCGAACTATAGTTCCACGTGGAGTCGCTCATAACAGCTTGACCGTACACTACGTCACAACTTGTCTTAACCCCTTCGCTGCTATGACGTCATCTGCTTTGAAAAAGTGTCGTCTGCTTTCATTTGTTAAATATAAGTTTAGGGCACTTTGACTTCAGAAACATTCGATACGAACATCAAACAGTTTGAATCCTGATCAGACGCCGAGTGACTCGGCGTCTGATCCGGATCCAAACTGTTTGAAAATGACTATTGTACTTGGAGTAAGGCAGTGAAGAGGCAACGAGTTTCAACGTAAGTGTCATTGGTTGTTTGGAAGACACATGTCAGCTTGAAAAACGTCACGAGTACTTGAAAAATATAGCAATGCCCAACTTGTTGTCTGGCTTTTATTACATTAAACAGACATCTGCATGAAACCAAACCACACTTTTCCCTAACAGTCTAACTGCATCAAAGAGTTATTTCAGGGCTCCAGATAAGAGGGAGTAAACTGAACAAATCCAACATTTTCTCACTCACAGATCAGCACCAAATACTATGGTGTTACTACTCATTAGAATCGTCTTAAAGAGACGATTCTAATGAGTAGTAACACCATAGGGTTCAATGCAGAAATAAAGATTTTAGTTTTTGAAATACTCCTCTTGACTAGAGCTCTGGTTCTATAGTAGTACATGTATTAAAAATATTTTTTGTTGTACAAGTATAATAATTATGTATATTACAAGCGCGGCGTCTGATCAGGATCCAAACTGTTTGCAAATAACCACTTTACTTGCGGAGTAAGGCAGTGAACGTGTTAACACAATCAAACCCTAGCGACTTGTCTAATACAAACAGTGTAGAACCAGTTCAGAGGGTTTCCTGCAGGAGCCCTCTGATCTGGGTCTACACTGTTTGTCAATTTGCAATGTTATGCAGAAAACGCCCCTTAATTGTCATAAATGGACTAAACTTAACTGGAAAATGGAACTTTCCATTAAAAGTGTCAGGGGTGAATAGGTTAATATTGAACAACATATTCAGTTACAGCCCGTTAGTCCTACACTTTATTGCATTGCAGTTCGGTAACTGGGAAATTATAACATATTCACCATTGTAGATGGAACAAATCATTGACTTGTATTTAATAGTTCTACAATATTATCCAAATACAGCCAGGCAAGTTGCTAACAAATTGTTCGGAAATTGTCTTACACGTGGCACTTTATTGCTAGAAATTGGATTTTCTTAAACTTATATTTTATTTCAGAGGATAATTTAGGTATTCAGAGTTAGAGTTTACTTTGTAGAGTTTACTACCCTACACACGCCTGTGCTAAATACAGCGAATGAAACGTTATTCTTTCCCATTCAAACGAAACGCAAACGCAATGTAATAAAATGTAGAAAATCACAACGTTTTGTTACTTTAATCTGACTAACAAACAGTTTGAAGCCTGATCAGACGCCGGGTTACCCGGCGTCTGATCTTGCTCCAAACTGTTTGCAATGGAAATAACAGTTTTTAAGCGTAAACGCGTTTATGTGGAAAGAAAAACGTTTTCTCAATTGTATGTCTTTTGCAACTTGTTTAGATGCAGATCAGACGCCAAGTAACCGGTCTTCTGCTTTACCCTATAACCTGTTTCTACTTTTGGAGACATGTGAGCACGTAAAACATGTTTAAAGCCAATGTGCATTCTGCTTTACTTTCAGCCTGCTAAAATCTAAAAGCTACTATCTGCAAGGATATAGAAAATACCTTTCTTTTTATGCCCCCGGCATCGACAGATGCGGGAGCATATAGTAATCGTCCTGTCCGTCCGTCCGTCCTTCCGTCCGTCCGTAACCAGGTTAAGCAGATTTTACCGTTTCGTCTAGCTTCAACACCACTTATTCAAATGCTTAGATACTTATACAGTTGTTGCCTTGGACCATTCCCTAGCCACCAATAATACCCAACCTTGATTTTGACCTTGACCTTGACCTAATTTGGACTTAGAATATTTTGAATGGGCTATTTCTTGGTTAACTAGATTTTACCGTTTCGTCTAGCATCAACACCGCTTACTCCAATGCTTGGATACTTATACAGTTGTTGCCTTGGACCATTCCCTATCCATCAATATCACCAAACCTTGATTTTGACCTTGACCTTGACCTAATTTGGACTTAGAATATTTTGAATGGGCTATTTCTTGGTTAACTAGATTTTACCGTTTCGTCTAGCATCAACACTACTTACTACAATGCTTCTATACTTATACAGTTATTGCCTTGGACCATTACCAACCCACCAGTAATACCCAAGCTCAGTTTGACCTTGACCTTGACCTAATTTGGACTTAGAAAAGATTCAAAATATATTGTCAAGGATGCCACCGGGGGCATAAGCGTTTATTGAACGCGCAGTCTTGTTTGTACATATTTATGTCTGTGTACTGTAAAGAAACTGTACATGTACATTTGCAACTTTTACTTTTTACACTTTTCTGAAACTTATTAAATCATATTAAAAAACACACTATCGTGTAGCTAATACATTTTTGTGCCTTTGGTACCAAATTTAACTATGGTTTGTACTTATCTATAATAAAAGTCACTCAAATCAAATGAAAACAATAAGTCCCCCAAACTAAATATACAGTTTCTTTATTGTGTTAGCATATTTTATTCAGCCGTCAGAATAAAACAAATTCTATTAAGCTATGGTGGGAGTTGGTTAACCCATTACACCATAGCCTGTTTCTAGTTTTGAAGTTAGGTAGCCACTTGAAGCAGGTTGAAAGTAAAGCAGAATGCGCCTTAAAGGCGCATTCTGCTTTACTTTCAGCCTGCTTTAAGCTATATTCTACTATAGGATATAGAAAATATTTCTTATGATACACGGTCATAACTGTTTTAATTTGGAACTATTTTCTGTGGAAGAATAAATTAAATGCGTAAAAAAGCATATTTATTGGGCAGTGGGTTAATCCAGAATCCTGCTATTTTAGAGCATTGTATTTGCATTTAGCTCCTGCGATACTTAGAAGACAGTATCGACTTTCCCACTGTAGATCTACTAGAAGTTAGGTTGTCTTTTTAGGAAAATTCAGATGAAAATAATTAGACAGCTTTGATAAATAAGTCTAGCTCGCTTAGCAGTGCCGCTGCCGAACCTTATTGCTGGCCACATTGTAACCCCCTTACTTCCATGACGTCATCAGATTTAAACAATTGTCGTCTGCTTTTATTTCTCAAATTTGTATTATTATTTGAAAAATATATCAAACAATTTGGACCCTGATCCTTTACAAACAGTGTACCCATGAAGAGGACTCTTGTCCTATGCAAACAATGTAGAACAGGATCAAGGGGACTCTAAAAGAAGATCCATCTGATCAGGGTATTCTCTGTTTGTCATTTTGTAATATATTGCAAAACACACGCCTAAATAGACATAATTGGACTAGACTTAATTGGAAACTAGATGTGTACATAAGAAATACCAGAGTGAATGAGTTAACCCATGTGTGCCTACCGTACGTTCCACAAAAGGGACATGGGCAAACAGTGTACACTCTGATCAGACTCCACACTGTTTGATCATAGGATTTTCAATATACAACAAAACAAAAATGAAAATTTAGACCAGGCACCCCTTTAGATAAAAATGGACTAATCCAATATATAAACATGGACGAATCCACTGGGCGCAAATGAGTTAAACTGGAGAAGGTGTCCTGCTAATCAGTTGTTGTCTCGATAAACAAGGCTGGGGCGAGGGTTCCAGATTTTTGGTGAGATATGTTCTTTCGTCATGAGTTTTACGGCCATTTTGAAGCTTCAGTATCATGTGAGCCGTGGGCGAGGGTGACCTTGACACACACGGCGAGTATCGAGACACAATAGTGTTCTGGGTCATGTTCGAATACATTTCCATCTGGTTTCCCGGATGTGACGCATGTTTTAATAGCAGGGTCTTATACTTTTTGTTGTGTTTATCCACTTTCGTCATTGTTGTACTAGCATTACCGTGGAAAGTGATTGAGTTAAAGTCATTTTCATCTAGGATAAATCTGCAGAACGTTCTTATAAAGACTCTACGGAACTTCTGACCGAAGGCACAGTAGAGGATAAAGTTGATAGCACTATTGAAGGGAACGAGAAAGTTCCTCACAGATGATACAATACGCCAGGCAGTGTTGAAGAGCACGAAGTCTTCAGCAATAGAATAGGCGACGTTATAAACCATAGCGGGCACTTGACAGATCATAAACACCACAACCACACTGACCAGCATCAGCGTGACGTTGTTCTCACGTGACTGGCGCACGTTCATGTCCCGCTGTTGTTGGCGTGAACGTTTCACTGCCATCACGAGACATGTATTGAGCACCGCGAGTGTGGACAGTGGAATTATAAACATGACAAACGGATATAGGCCAAAGAAATACACGTTCTTATACGTCTGGTTCTGACCTAGTTTTGTCGCCTCGAACCTCTTTGTGATAATTGTTTGGTTATTTTTAGATTCTACTTTATCCGTCAGCTCATACTCAAACCAGCGACATGAATTATAAAGAACGGAACAGAATGACACGCAAAATATCACTATCCGTGCACGTGCGATCGTGCACATGGTTGCCGCCTTGAGTGGATGACAGACGGCGATAAAGCGCTCCACGGTGAAAGACACTGTAATCCAGACGGTACTGGTCTGAGCGATGAGCGCGAAGGGATACACAAACACGACAATATAGGGGAAGACGACGGCCTTGTAGGCCTCGGACAGTTCGGCCAGAGAGATGAGCAGTAATGTGCTGACCAGTACCAGCATGTCCCAGATAGCCAGCGCCGCCAGGAACACGTTAGTAGAGGAATGCATCGTCTTCCTCGTCAACACAACCACCGTCAGGAAATTCCCTATCAGTCCCAGAAAGATCACAATCACTGCAATATAGCCGTTAAGAATGGTCTCCACCAGGACTGTAGGACCCGCGGGGCCTTCCTCCACCACACTGGAATTGACCACACTGACACCAGAGTAAGAGACCTCATTGTTGAGAATATCAGTGGTGTTGAGAATGATCTCAGTCTCCACTATCCCGGACGACATGGTGTAGGAACTTTAACACTCTTCACTCTTCCTCACAGTTTAATCCCGGACGACCTCCCTACACGCACGTGCTTCCTTTAATCACCTGCACGCGACATTTTTCTATATTCCAATTACATCCACAGATGACTCTACACAATTGTTACTCAGTGACACCCGTCATATGTGTCATACAGATATAAACACTCCCGTGAATATTCGCCGGACTGATTACAGCCGTCCCTAAGAACTGATCACAATAGCAAATATTTGTGGCAATATTTTCCGTCTTGAATCACTGTGTGGCTTGTAACAGATGTTGCAAGTGTTTGTCACGTATAATTATATTGACGTAATCCACACCAGAGAATTATCGGCACTATTATATTGTAGTACATCACTGTCGAATTATTGTGATATACAAGTATCCGTCACTGTTATATTGTAGGTTCTGCTGTAACTGTCCTTTATATTGGGTTCGATTTGTTTTCAGATATTCCAACTTTATTTAGCTCACTTTCCATGTATAGTTTTGACATTTACTTCGCAACAGGTGTGAATATCTTCGAATGGTTTTTACGTACCTTCTCGGTGCTTTTAGGTTCCAACTTACTCCGCATCACATACATATATATCCCAATCGACCATACATTTCTCTAGGTTCAATGAGAATATCACCCACTTAATCTTACCAATACTTGTAATTAGTGTTTAATACGCCAGGGTATTATATTAGATCATAACAAAACAACACAGAAGTAGAGACGTTCGAACTGGGTATTTGAGTCATAAATACAACTAATTAGTTATCCGCTTGGTTCTGTATTCCGTTATATTCCTCTTTAAATGTAGTAAGTGCTGTTATATATCTTTACACATGTAATAAGTATCGTTATATTCCTCTATACATTTAGTAAGTATCGTTATATTCCTTTACATATGTTATAAATGTCGTTATATTCCTCTTTATATGTAATAAGTATCGATATATTCCTCTATACATGAAATAAATATCGTTATATTCCTTTATACATGTAATAAGTGTTGATTACGTCACGGAGTAATGTTGTATTCCAATATTCCACACATAAGATCAGGTCCGCACACAGTGTAGAGTCTTGTCTTACACAACTCAGGATCGATTACTGCTGTAGGTACCTCACGCCTGAAAATACAGTCAGAAAAACAGAAATTAAGGTTGAGAACCACTAATGAGATCGAAAAAGAATCGGTACTCTACGGAGAGCGGTCGGTTTTCTCGTCAACTGTCGGTCCATTCCGAACCATGCTGTAGCATGGTTCGGAATGGACCGACAGTTGCCGAGAATGGCCGATCACTCTGCATTGTACCGATATTGACGACCATTATCCCGATTTCGTTAGGGGTCATCACCCTTAACACATTCTCCCCTGGCGACACATATAGGATCTGTCACTCGTCGATGTTTAAGACAAGCTGATCTCAAACGAGTCTAGAATTGAAATGTTATTAAGCGAGCCTTGGCGAGCTTAATAACTATTCTATTCTAGACGAGTTTGAGATCAAATTGTCTTAAACATCGACGAGTGACAGATTCTTTTTCTCACATTACCAACGATTAAAGCTATTTTTAAAGCAATATGCATTTTTTGGAGCCCCGGTAACGTCAAAACGCCGTTATAAATAGTGACGTTATAGTGACGTCATCAAAGTGATCTTATACAAGTATTCGTCATCGTTGTTCGCTATAGAAAACAGGGGTAGTTATGTGAGAAATATAAATAATGCACTATTTACAAGCAGTTTACCTATGAAAAGTTATGTCATATGCAAACAGCGTAGACCCGGATCAGAGGGCTCCTATGAGCCCTTTGATCAGGGTCTGCATTGTTTGTCATTATGAAATGTATTGTTAATAATCAAAATTGATTCGATTTTATTGGAAAATAGCATTGTCCATTTAATGTTCCAGGGGAAATGAGTTAATGCAGTACGCCCCCAATGATGTCAGACCAATATCGATCAATATCGGTACTCTACATTCTCGAGCATAGTTCGGTACAACCGTCAGTTGACGGGAATGGCCGATTGTTCTACGTAAAACACATATATATTAGTGGTCGACATTGATCAGAATCCAAACACTGTAACTTTGTAATCTATGCAGCTTTGGTTACAAGTAATTCTCTAATGGTACATTGCAGGAGCCCGTTTCATAAAACTTCGTACGAAAAAAACGGTCGTAAGTCAAAACTTAAAAATACATTTAATTTCTGATTTCTCCATCTAGTCTTGTCTTGTGACATCTCTTTGGAAGCGTCCAAAGAGATGCCACAACACAGGATTAGTTGGAGAAATAAATAATAATTGAGACTTTTATGATCGGATTTACGACAACATTTGTCGTACGAAGTTTTATGAAACGGGGACCAGAAATCTGCTGATGACAGGGTTTTATAGACAGTATGTCAGTGAAAATGTGACAAGTTTTAATTGACATGGTTCAATGTAAACTCTTTGCATGCTAGCGGCGGATAAATCTGCCACAGTGATTTCCTTTGCAAACGGTTTGGATCCAGATGAGACGCCGCATAACGCGGCGTCTCATCAGGATCCAAACTGTTTGCTATTCTGAGCCTATATTTAAAAGAAATTTTAAAAATACACATTTTAGAAAAGTAGCAGACTACAATTGTTGCAGACGAAATACATTACCCAGCATGCAAAGAGTTAACATTAAACCAGGTAGACAGCTTCCGTCTGAGACAAAGGACATATATGACAGCTCTCAAAGTGTACTCTTTCGGGATATACTTATAAGTTTTAACCCTTTCACTTCCGTGACGTCATCAATTAAATTTTTTTTACTGTCGTCTGCTTTTATTTCTTAACTTTAAATTGTAGGTATTTTGACTGAAGAAATATTGAAATGAGTGTCAAATACATGTAGTTTGGATCCTGATCCGACACCGAGTAAATCGGCATTCAAACTGTTTGCCAATAGTGCGTGTATGTATAGTGAAATATGCAAAGATAAGTTTCCACGTCTACCCATGGTACACACAGTGCTCCCTCCCAACAACTACTGTCTTCTTACAAAGACCCTTGCCACAGTTCCCTAAACAGGACAATTATTTTACTGCTGTAATATCGACTGCTTAAAGTTGTCGTCTGCTGTTTTTCTCAAAGTTACGTATTGGACATTTTGACAGAAAAAAAACCTTAATGACGAGTGACAAACGTCACGCGGCGTCTAATCTGGATTCAGTCTGGTTGCAAATGTAAGACAATTTCCCTCCCTATAACGACTCCCTCCGAACAACGCACATAATTTTTCTCTCCCATTGGGTGTCTTACCGACACTTAGGGGAGGTAATCCGTTATACACTGGTCTACAACCTCTACAGCACTTTTCAAAGACAGCCTTGGCCCAGAAATAGGCAGCCGTTAATGGCTACATAAATGTTTGATGTAGGCTATTAATTACTGAGGCAGTTTGTACTTGCTAAAAGCATCTTGTACGAATGTTTATACCATAAAATAGTGTTTGTTGTCCGACATTTAGTAGCTGTACCACAAACACAGATATTAATATTAATCCTATTGAACACAGAATTAATGACATCTGCTTCCAATTTGTTGTCGACTACGAAATTGTTGTCTGCTTAATATTTATAACTGACCTAATTTAGCTATTAGTGTGCAAAACGTCTTCTTTAACAGAACAGCATTTACAAATATTTAATACAATTTAATAGAATTGAAAACGTTGTCATTTTCTACATTTAATGGCAAGGCGTTTGTGTTTTAACGGGAAAGAATATCGGTTTTTTCTACTGAACATGTATGTAATTATATACTTATCCGCTGTACATGTATATAATTATATACTTCTGTTCTGTTTTGTATATAATTATATACAGTGGAGAAAACGTTATACTTTCCCAATAAACGCGTTTACGTTAAATCTATTATTTTCAATGCAAACAGTTTGGAGCCAGATCAGACACCGGTAACTCCAAAGTGTTTGATACTCAGGTTAAAATGAATAGTAAAAATTATATTAAAAAAAGGTCATGTAATACGTTTTAGTGGTTTGCGTTTAAACGGGAAAGAATAACGTTTTCTCCACTACATTAGTAAGCGATTGAATGTAAAACCTTTGCCAGTTTAGAGTGTTGCTTTCATTTACCAAAAAGAAGACTGATGAGAAGACAATGTTGATATTAATCCTTTATCTGCTAGGACACTGGCTGCTTCAATGTGTCGTCTGCTTGATTGTTTTCAAATTAAAATTAGTTTTGACTAAAAAGATATCAGAATGGGTTTGAAATATTTTTATATCATGATAAACCATTCACCTTTATCATACTTTGCGCGACTTGTCTAATATTTGAAAACAGTTTGAATCAAGATCTGACACGCCTTGTAAAAGCGGCGTCTGATCTGGATCCAAATTGTATGCCACTCATTTTTCATAGTTTCGTCAATTTAAAATTTATAAAATGTGATTTTACAATTTTCGCAGACGATATATTTGAAACAGACGACAATTCAGCATGAAAATGGTTAAGATCCTGATTAGATGCAGATGAGCTTGGCGACTGATCAGGATCGACACTCTCAGCAAATACCGGTGATCTCGAACCATGGCAGTTATAGGGTATAAAATATTTATGAAATTAACAATAAAAGCTATGATTGACGCTTCTTGTGACATTTTGACACTTTTACTGACGTTTTTTATTGGTTAATCAACAAATCCATTGGCATGTACCTCGCATATTACCACTGAATTGCTGACAAAACACACAATACGTGCCATACAAACTCCAATACGTATAATTTGAATATTCCGAAAAATGAAAAACCCGGGTTGTCAAGGAGTACTAAGTTGGTTTCTATGGAAACATTTGGATAATTGGCATATTTGGAAATCAAGAAGAGACTCAGATTGCGTTATCGGGCTAACTGAGTTTCCATGGGAATCGTTGTTTGGAAAATTAGATTTTTGTCCTTATAAGTTCGCGCAATGGCTGGAAATATCTGCTGTAAAGAGCATCTTGCCGCCTTAATGCGGCCATACTTCTAGGTTAACGAGGAAACAGATTCTTGTACAATAAACACCGACTAACACAACACCTTGGCGTACGCTATGACACAGTCTTACAATAAGGACAATTCTAACACATTTTGATATTCACGTGTCAGCTTAAAGCAGGATGAAAGTAAAGCCGAAAGTTCCGGTAGGAACTTTCGGCTTTACTTTCACCCTGCTTTAAGCAGTCACGTACTTTAATAAAAACCAAGCCAATTTATTTTTTATAGCAGCGAAGTTTTGCTGTATTATCGAGTACTCATTTCTAGGCTAATACGAGCTCACAAATTTCACATAAGTACCACACTTGACCATAGGGTTGGTAATAAACAACCAATTATCTTATATATAGCTCATTAGCCACTTAGCGGTCAGTAGGGGAAACACTGACACTCATTAACAGATTGGAACCAGACAAGACACTGAATTACTCGCTATCTCTACAATAGTATTACAATTTAACACTCATGTCGTTGTTACACATGTTGTGGAAAACGCCTCCAATCTAATCTTGAAAAATTACATGCAGACGGTAGTTTAATGTAGATATCAATAAGATAGTAAAGGATTGGAAGATAGGAAAAAACAATTCTAAAAAATCGTATTAGATACAGCTGGTTGCTTCATTAACGTGCCCGCTCTATTTCATTACGTGGTCTATACTGAAGTGAACTATACGTATAGTTATTTCACGTTGAAGTGTAGGTATTAAATATTAGTGCTGTTACACCATATGGAGATTTATTTAATAGGATATTAAGGGACAATTAATTTTGATTCTGGTCTAAACAAGTTGTATACACTATAAAAGACACGGGCTATTTATATGTTAAAAGCGGCAAGATATATATAAAAATCCTGTAAAATAAATCAGAGTTCTTGTAACTATTTTACTGCCAAAAAGAATGACGGTTCGCGTACTTGTACTGTGGAGAAAACGATATTCTTTCCCTTTTAAACGCAAACGAAACGCAAACGCATCGCAATAAAAGGTAGAATATGACAATTTGTCGGCAATTATTGTAATTTTTGTTCATCTGAGTGACAAACAGTTTGGAGTCTGATCTGGCTCCAAACTGTTTGCACGGGAAATAATAGATTTAGCGTAAACGCGTTTATTGGGAAAGAATAACGTTTTCTCCACTGTAACACAGTCGCTGCCGTATCGTCTGCTTGTGTTTTTCGTCTGCTTTTTATATTAAACAAAATTTGGAATTACATGTATATGCGTTGTTGGCTTTCACTCTCAATGTAACGCGGCGTCTGATCTGATCAGGGTCCAAACTGTTTGACACTCGTATCGATATGTTTTAAGTCATACTACATTGAACCTTACATTGAAACGATCTTTCAAACAAAAAACTTGAAGCAGACGTCATTGATAGTGATCACACTCTTATGCCCCTATTCTACACGGAATACGAATCCCACGATTCGTTACGAATTGATAAATGTTATGATTCTTTGGGATTCGTGGACTTCGGCAAATCCTTCTATCTAACTCGCGAAGCTCTACGAATCGGTTACGTTACGAGTTAACTTAAGGAGGAAAGTAACGTCTTCTCCAATGTATGTAGGAAAGTGTTTTTGGATTTTATCTCATCACCTCCTCTCACCTATCAAAGATAGACAGACAACAATGTCAAAACAACATACATTCTGAGGAATGATCAGACAGACATTGGCTAGCGCTGTGTATGTGGGGGAACATGCTATTCTTTGCCAATAAGAACATTTGTGCTAAAACAATTATGATCATTTTCTAAATAGTTTGGAGTAACTGAACGTCTGACCTGCAGGCTCCTGTTTTATCAGTTCGTCTGTTTCTAAGAACCCACGAGCTATTGTCATCACTCCGGCGTCTGCGTTGTCGTCCGAAATATTAACGTCGGCCATAACTTTGGAACGTGTACTCAACTTAAGAAGCTCTTGAGTTCAATACAAATTGGGGCATGCCCGACAAAGGTCACTGACGGTGCCATTTAGAGGTCAAATCAGGATACTTTAACATTGGACGTAACTCTGAAATAACATGTGATAGAGACTTCATGTTTGGCATGTGTACTCAGGGCAAGAAGCTTTGGAGCTCAGTACTAGTTGGGTAATGTCAGACAAAGTTCAATGTCATGTTGTCATCGTCGATCGAAATCTTAACGTTGGCCATAACTTAGACATACATGTGATACCGACTTTATATGTGCTATGTGTATACTCATCTCAAGAAGCTCTTAAGCTCAGTACATCTCGGGTCATGACCAACAAAGTCGACATTGGCCATAACTATGGAACGGCATGAGATATAGACTTCATATGTGGCATGTGTTCTCGATTTAAGAAGCTCTTGAGCTCAGTACACATTGGGTCATGTCCGACAAAGTTCAAGGACATTTTGAGGTCAAATAAGGATAATTTAACATTGGCTGTTACTCTTAAACAACGTGTGATACAGAATTCATGTTTGGCATGTATTCTCAGCGCCAGACGCTTTTGAGCTCAGTACAAGTTGGGTCATATCAGACAAAGGTTAATGTAATTTAGAGCCCCACAAAAAACAGACGGACAAATTGTCTAAACAGATGACAGCAATAAGAATAGCTCACTGTTCCTTCCTAATCTACTAGTATAAGGATAACAAAACAGACAAGCGTTGACATCGCATGTTGTGCTCTTGTAAATAGTTTTCAAACGACTTAAAGTTTTATGTATAAACGTTTTTAGCTCACCTGACAAGAAATGCCCTCCGCAGGCATAGCGTTAGTTAAATATAAAAATCTTCTTATATGAAAAGGCGTCTTTTTTCTCTGTATGGTGGTATTGGTTGTTTTGATGTCAGTTTGTTACTATAATTAGATTATTTCTCTGGCGGAGTGATACTGGGATAGTTCCCTATATGACTAACAGTATTAGTGAAAGTACTCTATTGATGATGTGCTCCTCGCGAACCCATAGCACGCCTGTTGTCAGCAGCATTGGTCACTATGGTGGTATCAAATACTTCTCAAGGAATGTCATTACAGTGTCGAACAATTTGGATCAAGATGATAACTATAGTTTTGCGCTGTCCTCAGATTACAACTATAGTTTGCGCTATCCTAAGATAAAAACTATAGTTTTGTGCTATCCTAAGATAATAACTATAGTTTCACGCTGTCCTAAGATAAAAACTATAGTTTCGCGCTAAGACGATAACTATGGTTTCGCGATGTCCTAAGATGATAACTATAGTTTCGCACATTCGGAAGATAATAACTATAGTTTCGCGCTAAGATGATAACTATGGTTTCGCGATGTCCTAAGATGATAACTAAAGTTTCGCGCTATGCTAAAATAATAACTATAGCTTCGCGCTAAGATGATACATGTAACTATGGTTTTGCGATGTCCTAAGATGATAACTTTAGTTTCGCGCTATGCTAAAATAATAACTATAACTTCGCGCTAAGATGATAACTATGGTTTTGCGATGTCCTAAGATGATAATTATAGTTTCGTGCATTCCGATGATAATAACTATAGTTTCGCGCTAATATGATAACTATGGCTTCGCGATGTCCTAAGATAATAACAATAGTTTCGCACATTCCGAAGATAATAAATATAGCTTCGCGCTAAGATGATAACTATGGTTTCGCGATGTCCTACATGTAAGATGACAACTATAGTTTCGCGCTATGCTAAAATAATAACTATAGCTTCGCGCTTAGATGATAACTATGGTTTTGCTATGTCCTAAGGTGATAATTATAGTTTCGTGCATTCCGATGATAATAACTATAGTTTCGCGCTAAGATGATAACTATGGTTTTGCGATGTCCTAAGATGATAACTATAGTTTCATGCTTTCCGAAGATAATAACTATAGCTTCGCGCTAAGATGATAACTATGGTTTCCCTATGTTAAGATGATAACTATAGTTTCATGCTTTCCGAAGATAATAACTATAGTTTCGCGCTAAGATGATAACTATGGTTTCGCGATGACCTGTTCTTGGTTCAAACCGTTCGCGCGGCCTGAGTGTCCATTTTAAAAGGTTAACGTTTATCATGCTAAGCGCGACTTTGCTATCACTTGCAAATACATGTAGTTTGGATCCTGATCAGAATCCAAATGTTTGTCACTCGTTTCGTAATAAAGACTGTCATACTGCCTTCAATCAAACTTTGAAACGATATTGCATACACCAATTTCGAAGCGGACGACAATATGGCGAGAATGGGTAAAACTCTCACGATAAATTTGACCATGAAAGGGTTAACACGGTTAAGAAGCCTTCATTTACATGCTCGTAATTCTATTTGTAAGAATATGATCGAAATTCGAAAACACTCTTGTCATAATTATGTTTTTTATATGAATTGCGTTGGTGTACAACGGAAATAGACGTTGGCGAACATGTTACATAATTATATTAACCGATTTAATGCCATAGCATCGCCGGCTTTAATATGTCATATGCATTATTATTAATATTGAATCCACTTCGATAAGAGAAACATTGATACGATTGTCAAACAGTTTGGATTTAGATCAGACACAGACGGATCACCCATAGCTCAATTTCAAACTGAAGAGTCGAGGCTATTTTATAAATAACCTTGTACATGTATTATCAGACATGAACCCATACTGATGAAATTCACAATGTCTTTACCCAATAAAACTGTCCCTAAAGTGAATTTGCTAATATTTTTTTTCATGTAACCGCTTCGCTGTCTTACCCCTATAGTACGATTGTTATTTGCAAACAGTTTGAATCCTGATTAGATGCCGCGGAATGATGAAACGTCAATTCAGTGCTCCTCTCTACAACGACACCCAATGGGAGACACAGACTGTGTGTGTTGTTCGGAGAGAGTCGTTATAGGGAAGGATTTAAGACTTGGCTTACATTTGCAAACAGATTGAATCCAGATCAGACGCCGCGTAACGCTGGATTCAAGCTGTTTGTCACTCGTTATATTTTTTATATCAAAATGTCCACTTATATGTAATTTTGAGAAAAAACAGCAGACGACAATTCTAAGCAGACGATATTGCAGCAGCAAAAGCGTTAGACATAGTTGTCCTTTTTAGGAGACTACGGCGAGGGTCGTTGTAAGGAGGGAGTCGTTGTTGGACGGGCCGTTGTAGGGAGCAAACACTGTATAACAGTCTGTTTTCTGATATGACGCCGAGTGACTGAGTAACTCGACTTCTCGTCCATCGCTTATAAAGCGTCTGGGTTGAGTCGGAGTTCGTTCTCAAGCATTTGATTGGTCAGATTTGAGCCTAGGCACAAATCTGGCCAATCAAATGCTTGAGAATGATTAAAGACTCTACTCAAACGTTTTATAAACTTGGACCCTGATCTGTGCTGTGTGTATAACCTGTTTGCAAATCATCAGTGGGAGAGAAGTTGCGGTTTGCGGGATGTTAAATAGTTGACCCCTGTATCAAAACACTGTGGTACTTTAGGGTGCACGTGTAATATGTGTAGATAGTTCTTGTGGGAGGTCTGTGGCATTCCTGTGGGTAATTGTGGTCTTTAAGCTTTCTTTTTACATTTATGCACCTCTTCACCTGCTAAACCGCGCATGCAGTTGTAAATAGTCTGGATCCAGATAAGGTGCTAAGAAACGCGGCGTCTGACACGGAATGAAACTGTTTTAAATACATAAAACATTATATACGTGGACGTTTGTTTTCATAACCATGCCAAACAGTTTTGGAGAAAAAATATAGGAAATGACAACTTATTGACAATCCTGACTATTCTTTTAATCTGAGTGGCAACCAGTTTGGAGCCGGATCAGACGCCGGGTTACCCGGCGTCTAATCTGGCTCCAAACTGTTTGCAATGGACATAATAGTTTTAGCGTAAACACGTTTATTGGGGAAATATTTCCGTCTTCTCCATTGTAAATTTTAAAATAACAAATAGTGCAGACCCGGTCAAAAGTTTACCTCATGAGATATATGAGAGAGAAATTGTTTATTATAGTGACATGGGATATTTACATGACAAAATACAAATCATCAAAAGTAAACACATATAATAATCACCGGCCCCATGGGCCTATATGTCACCTTATTATTATAAATATACTAATTATAGTAAAGTTTCAGTGTTAATATGAAACATTGATATGTTATCGTCACTATTTGTAAAGAACACGTAGATCTACCACGTTGCTAGGGGTCAATGGTGAACAGAGGAGAATATGTTATTATTATTATTAAGAATATGTTAGTTATTCTGACGTCATAAGTGTCGTCATAAAGTGAAGATGACGTTATTTTCCCCGATTCAACGCAAAGGAAGCACAAACACATTTCAATAAAATGTTGCAAAGGAAAACGTTTAAACAATTCTGACAATTCATCTGAGTGGCAAACGCGTTTATTGGAAAGTAAATAACGTAGTCTCCACTCGGCACTGTATAGATGAATGTGTCAAAGTCATTTTCAGAAGAATCTTGTATGGTTATTATTCCATAGTTGTAAGGTTTCTGATATTACGGCCTGTAGATATTTCTGACAGGGTACTAAAGGTCTGCCTAAAGCATTCCAGAAAGAAATAAACTCTTTCATCGCTAAACCTTTACACTGATTAAACCATTCCATGATCAAATTATTCGGGAGATATTTACCCCTTCACCGCTTTATTCTCGTCTGCTTCAGTATTGTTGTCTGCAAGATACGTTTCAAAGTTAATTTTAAGGTTGTATGACTTAATTAATATCGATAAGAGTGTCAAACAGTTTGGGTCCTGATCAGACGCAGCGTTACGCGGCGTCTGATCAAGACTCAAACTGTTTGCTAACGCGCTTTAAGGCGTCGTTGAGAGTAAAAGGGTTAGGTTACATTGTATCAGTTACAGTGGTTCCCTCTCTACAACAACACCCAATGGGAGACAAATGTTGTGTGAGTTGTTCGAAGGGAGTTGTTATAGGAGGGAAATAAGCTAACATTAAAAACAGCTTAAATCTAGATCAAACTCCGCATAACGCGGCGTCTGATCTGGATTCAAGCTGCTTGTCATTCGTCTTTGGGTTTTTTTCTGTCAAAATGTCCATTATGTGACTTTGAGAAAAACAGCAGACGACAATTTTAAGCAGAAGATATTGCAGACGTAAAAAGTTTGGACATATTTGTCTTGTTTGGGGAAACAATCGCTGTTGTGAGGAGGGAATCGTTGTTGGGAGGGCCGTTGTAGGGAGGGAGCACTGTATGTGGTTAGAGGGTCAGTAAATAAGGACATGCTTTAGCTGCCAGATTGCATGATAATTAAGTTTTCTGGGAAAGTCAGTTTAGAAAATTAGATTCCTGTCACAATTGCAGTTGTAGTCGTGCAGGAGAGAATAATAAGATTCAAACACGAGTTTGCTTTAAGATGGGGGCTTCTTAACTTGACGTTGACCTGTTTTACCCGTAGGCTATCGTCTGCTAAGATATAGAAAATATATATTATGGTGCATATTTATAACTGTATAATGTGGAACGTTTTTCTTCATTGGAGCCATAACTTGATTAGATAAAATCGTTTATGGTGTACTGGGTTAAATGATGATGTATTTGTGTTAAGAATCATGTTCAGGTGCCCTTTGTGCAACGCTATGCCATATTTCCTTTCTTTCAAATGCTCTTGCTATTTCATGGATTAAAGTACTTCACAGTCTGGTAAAATGCGTATGAAGCGTTGTGATGAGGCTGATCTTGATTCTCAAGCTTTTGATTGGTCAGATTTGCGCCGTCGGCTCAAATCTGACCAATCAAAGGCTTTAACACGATCGCAGACTCGACTCAAATGCTCTATAAGCATAGGACCTGGCCCGGCGCTTATAAAGCGTTTGGGTTGAGTCTGAGTTCATTCTCAGGCATTTTATTGGTCAAATTGAGCCTTTGATTGTCAGTCTTTTTATCAAACACATGCTACCAATATTGGCCCAGTACTGTCGTCAACTGGCTTTTTTCCAAATTCAATTTTGGGTTTTTTAAAATTCAATCTTAATATCAAGACAAATTTGTAATTAACATAATGCATTTTGTCGAGCAATTCCCTGAAGACCGACCTGTCTTTAATCCTGTAATTGTAACATCTGAACGGGGGGAAGGAGTGCTGTTTCTTGCTTATTTAACCCCTTTACTGCCATGACGTCATCAATTTGAAACAATCACTGTCGTCTGCTTTTATAGCATCTTTGAAGTTTAGTTATTTTAACTTCAGAAATATATGTATAGGAATGAGTGTCATACAGTTTGAATCATGGGCAATTATTTTCTGCTGTTATTTCTCGAATTTAAATTTTAGATATTTTGACATTTTACATTTTAGGTATTTTTTTTCAATATTGAAATGAGTGTCAAACAGTTTCGATCCTAAATAGACACCGCGTAAAGCACACGGTGTCTGATCAGGCTTCAGACTGTTTGCAAATACAGTAAAGCCTCGCTATAACGACCACTAAAACGAAGGCTAATTGATTGTATAATAGAGAGGTGGCAGCTTAAAGCAAGATGACATTGAAACAGAAAGCTCCTAAAGGAACTTTCTGTTTCACTGTCACCTTGCTTTAAGCGGTCACCTATCGTAAACACCCTAATAATTAACACAATTTAGTGGTCGTAATAGAGAGGTTTTACTGTATCTATTTGAAAGAAACCTTCACTTTATTCATGTTATAGCATTGCTTATAATTCGTTTATACGGGAAAGAAAGGCGACTTCCTGCCACTGTAAATCCACTATTACGAGTGGAATTAGGAAGGACAGCATGTATTGTTATTGTGATGGAATTAAGTGATGAAAAAAAGCTTCCGTCCTGATTTATGTCTGAAACTACATGGCTTTACCATTCTATCTCCGGATTCATTCGTGAAAACTTTCTCCGTTACCGATAACACGAAACGATACACAGAATTAAGAATACGGCATATTGTTATTAGTTGTTCACGATTTATTTTAGTCTGATTGTCAAACAGTTTGCAGCAAGATCAGACGCCGAATTGAGCGGTGTTGGACTGGTTCAAATTGTTTGCTTCAGCATCACAACTTCTTCCATTAAATGCCAAAGGTTAGAGAACCCTTCAAGTCAAACAACATAATATCCCATCACATTATAGAAGTTTGATATCTCGGCCTCGCTTAACTCGAATATACCGTTTTTTTCTACAAACATTTCAAACTCTGTTAACTTGAACACACCCGTATTTTCAAAGTTACAGGGCTACAATAAGTTGACATGAAAAATCCTTAGATTTCAAAGGTTTCATTTTTCAAGTGCGATTTTATGAATTTTACCTTTACCCTATAGCCTGTTTCTACTTTTGTTGACACATGACTACTTAAAGCAGGCTGGAAGTAAAGCAGAATGCGCCTTGGGGTGTATTCTGCTTTACTTTCAGTCTGCTTTCAACTACCATGTACTAGAAAAAGATCCGAAGATTTCGGAAAAATCCGGAGAAATGGCAGTCCTTGTGACTGGTGAGCGGCTTAGTCACGTTGTAACATTGAAATACGGATATGTTCGACCTAACCGAGATGGAAATATCGCAATTCAACTGTATAATCCTCTAAACATTCATCCTTTATGTAATTCAACATTAATGCAAACTGTTTGCACACTGTCAGTCATTCTTTGCAGGATTAAATTATTAGAACAGATTACCAAACTTAAAAAGACATTTGAAGATCTCGTTCCATTTGCAAGCGTAAAGACTTCTTACTTTAGTCCTGTGAGTATATTAGTTTTCAACCAATGACATTTAAGAACCTATTTCCTCCTAATCAACAGACTGTCGCTGTATAATTGTACAGTGGAGAAGACGTTATTCTTTCCCGTTTTAACGCATTTTTCGAAACGCCAACGCATGAAAAATAAAATGTAGAAAAATGGTAACTTGTTGACAATTAATTTCAGTCTGAGTGGCAAACAGTTGGAGCCTGATCAGACGCCGGGTTACCCGATGTCTGATCTGGCTCCAAACTGTTTTCAATGGAAATAATATTTTTAGCGTACACTTGTTGCACTGGAAAGAATAACGTCCTCACCACTGTATAAACAACATACAGTGGAGAATCTGTTATTCTTTCCCGTTTAAACGCAAACGTACGCAAACGCAAAGCACTAAAACGTAGAAAAGAACAACTTTTGGACAATTATGATATTTCATGTTTATCTTGGTGGCAAACAGTTTGGAGCCTGATCAGACGCCGGGTTACCCGGCGTCTGATCTGGCTCCAAACTGTTTGCACTGCGAATAATAGTTTTAGAGTAAACGCGTTTATTGGGAAAGAATAACACATTCTCCACTGTACCCCCTCTCTCCCTCACTCTCTCCAACTAGTTTTGGATATCAGCTCTAAATTCCATGTCGTCTACCTAAAATTGTCTGCTGCTAGTTTTCCCTTAAAAATACAGGTTAGACGCCTTGACGTGGGAAACATTATTCTTTCGTAATAAAATACGAATTTGCGCTAAAATCTTTATGTTAAATAATTGCAAAAAGCTCGGAGCCAGACCAGACACAGGGTGACCCGGCGTCTGATCGTGCTCCAAACTGTTTGTCTCTCAGACTAAAATAAATATCTAGAAGTAATGAAATGTAATTTTCTACATTTTAATGCGTTTCGTTTGCGTTTAAACGGGAAAGAATAACGTATTCTTCACTTCACTGTATGACGTCACTAATGATGTCAGAATATCATTATACTATTCTTTATTGGTTCCTTTGAAAAGTACACCTTTCATATGCAATATATTGTCTTTCATTGTTGTCAATTCGCGATTTTTTTTTTAAATATACCGTAAGTAGCCAATCGTATTGATCTAGACCTAATGAACACAGGGATTTGTGATACAGTGAGCGGAGATATTTATCTTTCCCCAAAATGCGTTTACGCTTAACCTATAATTTCCATTGCAAACAGTTTGGAGTCAGACACCGGGTAACACTGCCAAACTGTTTGCCACTCATATTAAATCCTTACCAAAATTTTATTGAAATTCGTTTGCAGATATTATTTGTACTCAGTGTATAAGGCAGTGAAGTGGTTAAGCCCTAAAAAGGGGAAAAAATGGATTTTATTTAATTGCAAATTGGAACTGTCCATTAAAAGCAAAGGGGTGGAGGACTTAATACAGCTGGATTAACGAGGTGTAGGAAACATGCAAAATCGTATTTTCTGTTTCACTGAAAGGCTGTTCGTTTCTGTCCAAATTAAAATCGCAATTTTGAAATGAGGTTTTGATGAAACAGAGTTCGACTTTGAGGGCTAAACGCATTTCACTTTAATTAGATTAAAATATGGTCGTGTAAAACGTTAAATGGACAAGATGTTGAAACATTTCTATTGTGTCCCCTTCACTGCCGACTAGCACACAAATAAGTGATAACGCGCTCGACTACGATACCAGGGGTCATGAGTTCGATCCCCGCCGGACAAAGCCCTTCGGAGCAGACTTTATAAACCGATGTCCGATATATCCGTGGTTAGGTTGAATGTATTAACTTTTGCCCGCCGATTATGACTTTTGGCATCTAGTCTGGTTTCAAACGGTTTGAAAATCATCTTAGCGATTCTTCATTTACAACATTCACAAATCATTTGACAAAGTTTGCCGACCACAGTTCTATGTTGGCAATACATGTATAGATAAGAGTATAAGGATTAACACATTGCATAGTTGTAACTCATGGCATCAAGGTTATAAAGCATTCAAGTTGAGTCAAAGTCATTCTCAAGCATTTGATTGGTCAGATTTGAGCCTAGGCTCAAATCTGACCCGTCAAATGCTTGAGAACTCACTCAGACTCAATTCAAACGATTTATAACATTGGACCCTGAGGTCAACTGTAGTGCCAGTGCTTGACCGTTGATTTACCATGCCAGCAAAAACGCCCAACACCCCGATAGATCAATCTCGAAACTTGTAGTCGCATCTAGCTCTGTACTGGTTGCTACGTACGTATGAATGTACAAGTAATGACAGTATTTGTGTCATTACCGTTGCAAAGAACGTGATAAACTCAGAGCATTCATTATGTCGGGTCTGCACTGATTGCTACATATAAATGTTCAAGTAACAACAGTACAGTAAAACCCCTCTAAACCGGAACCTCTAAATACCGGAATTCTCTCTAAACCGGACAAAAACTTTGGTCCCGTTTCCCACCCATTTTTACGCCTTTGATTTATTCCTTCACTAAAGAAAATACATTCATGAACATATATCATCAGGAATATTTTCTATATTCTAGCAGATGATACCTTAAAGCAGGTGGAAGTAAAGCAGAATGCGCCTTAAGGCGCATTCTGCTTTACTTTCAATCTGCTTTAAGTAGTCAGCTACATTCCATACTAGAAAAAAGCTATGGGTTAAAACCCTTCTAAACCGGAAACCCGATGTTTTTGTTGTCCCCACACATGTCCGGTTTAGAGGTGTTTCACTGTATTTGTTTTATTATCGCTGAAAAAAAGTAATATACTCAGATCATTCATGTCGGGTCTACACTGTTTACTATGTTGTCAGTCACCTTGTCGGGTATATCCTGTTTTGCTATGTTGTCAGTCGTCGTGTCGGGTCAACCATATTTGCTACTAGTACTAGTATGTTGTCAGTTTGGAGGAAAAGGGCGGTACATGTACATATGTTTGATAAACATTTTCGGGTCTTCACTGTTTGCTATGTAGTCAGCTGTAGGGATTGGAGCAGTGCATATGTTCTTCAAACAGTTCTTGTCACTAAACTATGTTCATCATGTAACGAAGATTAACTCACTAATCTGATGCTGACCATTGATCATGTCTGAGCGGTGGATAGCAATTATTTCTAGTTGAGATAGATTGAGAACACTTGGTAGCTGAACACCGGCTTGTCATTACCAATTTTCTAAAACAGCAGATCGGCCGGCAAACAATTATCCCGCCATTCTCTGACCACTCGTAACGACAGCTGACAAATATTCCATCTAGCCTATTTACTGCCACTTAACTGTCCCAGAGATGAAGTACGTTATGCTTCCCAAACAACGTTATTGTATTTCAAGAAGAGCAGGGTCCATGCTTATATAGCGTTTGAGTTGAGTCTGAAATCCTTCTCAAGCATTTGTCAACCATTCTCTCACTCACTCATTCTCTCTCTCTCTCTTGCTTTCTCTGTCTCTCTTCTCTCTCTATCTTACTTTCTCCTCTTTTCTCTCTCTCTCTTGCTTTCTCTCTCTTGCTTTTTCTCTCTCTCTCGCTTTCTCTCTCTCTCTCTCTCTATCTTGCTTTCTCTCACTCTATCACTCTCAATTCTCTGTCATTAAAAGTATGCGTTAAGTGTGTTAGAAGGGATGTTAGTGTAGACGTGTGGGTATGCGTACGTCTGTGACTTCCTGCCTGTGCTAGTCTCCAACCAACGTGCTTACTTGATAAAGTTACAGCTGATGATCTCACCATTTCCTCAATATGTCTCAGAACACGAGTGTTAGAAGCTTGTTTACGACGACTATTTACATTCATCATGTTAGCAGAGCATACATCATAAATTTCTAATTAGGTTACAGCAACTGTCGTGGACTAACAACCATACGCCTCACTGAACATGAATAAAACATGCAATTGCCGCAACCCCTTAACTCCCATGACGTCATCAATTTTAAACAATTGTCGTCTGCTTTTATTTCTCAAATTTAAAGTGTAGGTATTTTGACTTACGAAATATTGAACTGAGTGTCAAACAGTTTGGGTCCTGATCAGACGCCGCGTTACGCGGCGTCTGATCAGGGTCCAAATTGTTTGCAAATAATTATCGCACTATGGGTAATGCAGTGAAGGGGTTTTACAACCAGACTCGCGCCAAACTGGCATGCAGTAAAGATTCATTGAAATTAGATGTCAGCTGAATGCAGCGTGAACTCAATGCAGAAAGTTCCAATAGAAGCTTTCTGGTTAACTTTATGCATTGAGCAGTCACCTATCTTAATACGGAGTAGGTTTTTAAAATCGTTAGAAACATGGCTTGGTACCAGGTCTGTCTGTAGTTATGACTGTGAATGCGACTGAACTCACGAGGGAATGAAGCCTCTCACGGAATCCGATCTTACAACATGTCCTGATAGCGCGTGCCCAAGTCTCGTTCCAAGTCTCGTCCTTGACCTACATGTGAAGTGTCGTTTGCATCATCATCTGTTCATCTGAATGAAATATTTATTGATGTTCACTTGCTATTTTTGGACTAAAAGTTTTGTAGTAAAAATGTTATTTGTGATTTACACCTACTCACTTCCTGCTACTGGCACAGGCTTCCTCTATTTTAACCCATTCACTTCCATGATGTGACGTCGTCATCAATTTTAAACAATTGCCGTCTGCTGTTATTTACTCAAATTTTAAATTTATATAATTATTTTGATTTAAGAAATATTTATATGAGTATCAAACAGTTAAAAGCGACGTTAAATCCCCAAAATTCTTCATCTGCTACCCGCTATCTATATACATGTGTATGTGTCGTCTGTACAATATATCTCCTGGACAATCTGCATTGTTCTTATATGAAAATATCACTAGCGTCTGTGCAGGAAGTGACGAACCCTTTAGCTCGCGCTTTTAATGTCGTCTGCAAATTATTTTGTCTGCAACAATTATAATTTGTATGTTTGTTCTTTAAGAAAGTTCCGGTATATGGATCATTATTGTGTCAAAACATGCTGATCCATAAGGGATGTCAAGTTACTCGGCGTTTCATCTGGATCCAAACTATTTGTAAAATATATCACAAAATTGACGGCATAAGGATAACTCCTTCACTGCCTTACCCGGAGTACATTCGTTATTTGCAAACAATTTGGACCCTGAGCAGACGCCGCGTAGCGCGGCGTCTGATCAGGATCCAAACTGTTTGCCACTTATTTCAATAGCTAAAAATATCTTAGAAATTAAATTTGAGAAATACAAGCAGACGACAATAGTTTAAAGCGGATGACGTGGTGGGGTTAAGGGTATTGATATACGGATGCTGGTCTGGTAGGTGTTCAATCTACTTAGGTAATGTAATTACTCTATGACAACAGAGATTTGTTGTCCTGGCTTATTGATATTATAATTGTGACATGGTCAACCCGGGTTATAATAGTACATATCATACAGCGAGGAGCGAGGCAACCCGGGTTATAATATTGCATATCATACATTCATGAATAACTCGCTTATAATGTTACATATGGTATATTAACGAATAAGTAATGTTCTGATAAAATCAACTTAACATTCCTCAAGCTTAGCATTTCTTAAATATAACCTTGCTAACAGTTTCGACCCAGATCAGATGCCGACTGACTCAAGCCCCCTAAGTGCTAGATAATTGTATAATAGTAATAAGTGGACTGATGGGCAGAACGAGTATTTTCAAGACATTCAATTTTACGAAATTACGACCACTAAAACGAAGGCTATATATTTGTATTGGATTGTATAAAATATAGGTGACAGCTTAAAGCAAGGTTACAGTAAAACAGAAAGCTCCTAAAGGAGCTTTCTGTTTTACTGTCATCTTGCTTTAAGCAGTCATCTGTCACAAACATCTAATGATTAACACAATTAAGTGGTCGTAATTGAGAGGTGGCCGTAATATAGAGATGGTCGCAATACAGAGGTGGACAATAAAGAAGTGGTCGTAATATAGAGGTGGTCATATTAGAGAGGTTTAATTGTAGTTTCCAGACTGGCTTCTAACCAGACCTTTACCAAATGATTTAAAACATTATGACTTTTGTGGACAGTTAACGGCAGACCGGGGGTGTAGATTTAAGAGGCTGACAACTGGGTGATAAATTGACAAAAAACCTGGGAAACGGTATTCAGGATTAAATAAAAGAGATATTTCATGCAAATGGCATTCGAAATTGATTATTGGTAAATGGAATAGTCAAAAGAATATCATAAATTATATTTTTCCTTTTTAAAATCATATTATTTATACTATTGCTATATGGGTAAACACCTCCACGAGACCCTCAAAACATATGCGTGTATACATCTACATCGATGAACAACAGAATCCAGCAATATCCTGTCGTTATTTCGTCTACTTTCAAGGTGTCGTCTGCAAAAAAGTGAAATTAATAAATAACATTATTTTGTCTTCAAGAAACTTTAAGACGACTGTAAAACAGTTTGATTCCAGATCAGATGCCGCGTTACGCGGCGTCTGATCTGGATCCAAGCTGTTTGCAAACTTACCAGTCAAAACGCATAGACCAGGATGCGATTTAAATTCAGGATAGTGAATTTAGAGATCAACGAGTGTTTGAAAAACGAACTTCTTAATGGGCACCTTATTATTTTTAGACTCATTGGGTGTTGTTAATTACGCGCTTACTAAAAGCAGGAGTAGTGATAATTAACAACTTATGCGCGTGAAAATAGATGAGAATTATTGACCACCTACCAGGAACTACCGCGGGGAAGAGGGCGGGTTCTGCTGATGTTTTCTGTTAAACATTTATGATCATAAAACGAACTTTTATTCTGTTTTATTAAATGTAATTAGCATTGCTTGGTTACAGACAATCAAGTGCGGATGAATCAGTTCACTGCCATAGGCGAGTAAGTCGACTTTATAAGCTGTTTGGATGCTGATCCGACACTGTATCACATGGTGTATATGTTACAGTCAATCTGTGTAATCAGTCATTACGCGTAATGACTAGTCAGTCTGTGAAATGACTTCTTCACATAGTCCTTTTATGATACTATTTATGATATTTTTTAAAAGTTAAAAGATTTCCTGCACAAAATACCACATTTATTTCACACCCATTTCAGTCAATTTGTGAAATGACGTTTAAGACATTGAACGCTGTAAATAGGAAAGAATTGAATAATTTTCTTTTAAAGCTACAGGCTATATTTTGTTTTATTTTTATTTTTAAAAATAATTTTGACAAATGAAGTGGTTTTGTAGTGAGATTGTGGTGTTTTGTGCATGAACCTTTCGACCTTTGAAAAATATCATTGTATAGTTATCATAAATTGTAACATTGTATAAAATGACAGACTACAAAATTTAACAGGTGATATTCTGTGAGCAAAATGTTCAGTTTAGGTGCTTGTCCCCTTCACTACCTTACGTCGTATGTAACGGCCCTATACATGTATGTAACTTGGCCTCAAATGTAACTACGCGACCCTACTCGTAACTAAACGGCCCTAGATTGGATCCTGAGCAGTCATCGCGTAACGCGGCGTCTGACAAGGACCGAAACTGTTTGACATTCAATTTTATATTGTCTCAAGTCAAAATACCTATACTTTAAATTATGTGAATTGAAATTAATGTTGTACGTATGTATTTCATGTTGAAATCATGATGAGACTAATACAGAAATAAGCTTGGTTGATTTTAATGAAATATTGTAAAATGACAAACAGTGTGGGTTTTGACCAGAGGGTTCGTGTAGAGGGCCCTCTGGCCAGAGGTTACACTGTTTGCAAAGGAGACGTGTAGTTTTTACAGGTACACTGTTCGTTATACAGCGCTCCCTCCCTACAACGGCCCTCTCAACAACGACTCCCTCATTACAACGACCCTTGTCGCTGTTCCCCAAATAAGACATTTATGTCAAACCTTTCCATGGCTGCAATACAGTCTGCTTAAATTTGTCGCCTGCTGCTTTTCTCAAAGTTACATATATAAGTGGCCATGTTGATAGAATATATATAATGACGAGTGACAAACAGCTTGAAACCAGATCAGAAGTCGCTTTACGCGGCGTCTGATCTGGATTTAAGCTGTTTGCAGATGTAAGCAAAGCCTACATGTTCCCTCCCTATAACGACTCCCTCCGAAAAACCCACATAATACATGTATGTGTCTCCCGTTGGGTGTCGTTAGGATTGAATGTTGTAAGTCGTACTTTACAAAAAGCCATCTGGCATTAAATAAGTTTAGCCCTATGTAAGACAGTGCGTTTCCTACTTCTGATCTGGATCTGTTTGACACTCGTCTTATAAGCTGTGTTGATATATAAAATAATCTGAATTGCCTATAGAAATGAAGGCGATAACTCTTAAAGTATACGTGTATACTATAGATTAACAGGAGAACCAATACAGTGGACAATATGTTATTCTGGTCCGTTCAAACGCAAACGCAAATGCAATAAAACGTAAAAAATGACAACTTTTTAACAATTCTGACTATTTTTTTTAATCTGAGTGGCAAACAGTTAGGAGCCTGATCAGACGCCGGGTTACCCGGCGTCTGATCAGGCTCAAACCTGTTTGCAATGGATACTAATAGTAATAGCTTGAACTCGTTTATTGGGAAGTAGTAAGGTCTTTCCTATTGAAATTGCAGTACTTGATGAGAGGAAATCTTACGATGATATAGTCATTATAAAGTCATTATGAAGATTATTACAGAAAATAATTAAAATAATGGAGAGTGTTTCCATGCGTTGATCAACCTTAAAAACTTCTAACAGCGATCGCTAAACACGTTAACTGAAAGGTTTTTGTCCGTATGCAATCAACATTTTCAGCATATTTCCGTTTAGTCGAAGGTGGAAAAGAAGACCAGTACAATGTAGATTCTATTTTGGATTTAGCTTACATGGCCTTAGATAATTGGAGTTTTACCAAAGCTAAAATATTTGACTGCATCCCATAAATGATTGATCGTTTGTGTTGGGTTTTACGGCACCGCGACACATACACTGGTCATATAGCGCCGAACACTTTATCAAAGAGACAATTGTAATTACATGTAGTAGTCACATCATAGGTTATGGGAAGACTTAAATGTTTTGTTTATGCCTTCACAACGACTAGTCGGGAACATACATGTACTGGTTTAGCCCTGTCTGTCCGTCCGTTCGTTATTCCGTCATTCGTCCGCCCGTCCATATATATATGGTTATACTTTACCCATCAATCCCTCCTACAATTTTAATTCAACAACCTTACAAGTTGTAGTTATTGATAGGTGCAGCAAAGGATTTAACCATTTACCTATATATGATCTGTTTCTAGTTTTGAAGACTTGTGAGTACATAAAGTAGGTTGAATGTAAAGCAGAATGCGCCTTATGGCGCATTCTGCTTTACATACAGCCTGCTTTAAGCTACCATCTACTAGGAATTAGATTTATTCTTATGGTGCATGTTTATACCTGTATGAATTGGGAACTATTTTCTTCAGCGAAGGAATACATTGAAAGCGCTAAAAGGCGATTTTGTGGGGAAGTGGTTAATGATACACGCTCAAGAATCAACGGTCAGTAATTATCTGAAATTCCTGGAATAGGCCAGACACGAACACGAGTCGACTTACAAGACAAGATCCCACATAGCATATTAACCCCTTCACTGCAATTCTACCACATGTTTCTAAATCGTCTTCTGATTTTCTTTCTTAAAAATAAATTTTAGACATTTTTGACGAAATAAATATTGGCTGCCATAGCCAAACAGTATGGATCCAAATCAGATCCCGAGTTACTCGGCGTCTGATCAGGATTAAAACTGCATGTTTATGACAATCAATACGGGACACGGCAGTGATGGGGGTTTAGAAGGCTTACGTCTGTCTGCAATTCTGTCCAAAGACATTTCAAGACGCTACTAGAAAATGCCATCGTGCTTTTGTGCGAACATGCAGACACAGTGGAGAAGAAACTTATTCTGCCCGTTTAACCCATTTCTCCATAAATACGTTTTGCGTCTTTTATTATTCCTCCATTGAAGAAAAAAGATCCAATTTAAACAGCCTTGAATATGTATCATGAAAAATACTTTTTTATATCCTAGCAGATGGTAACTTAAAACAGACTGAAAGTAAAGCAGAATGCGCCTTAAGGCGCATTCTGCTTTACTTTCAATCTGCTTTAAGTGGCCACCTGTCTTCAAAACTAGAAACAGGCTATCGGGTAATTGGTTAAACGCAAACGAAACTCAAACACACTAAAACAATGTTGAAAATGACAACCTTTTGACCATGCAGACAGTTGATTTTTATCTGAATGGAAAACATTTTGGAACCTGATCAGACACCTGTTTACCTGGCGACTGATATTGCGCCAACCTGTTGCAATGTGGATTATTGTTTTAGCATAAACACGTAAACTGGGAAGACATAACGTATTCTGCACTGTATGCTACTTTGTTATCTTCTTCACTGCTTCCGAACTAAGTACCAGTAGTGTCGGGATTGACAGCGAGGGAAGTTAGTAACGGAGAAATATGAAACCCCTCTTCACACAATATATTAAATTTAGTTGGTGCATGTTGCAATTTTCATAGGTTTTGTCTCGGCACGACGAATAGGGAAAAGAAGTTATGTCATTTCATCGATGACTTTGGCGTCAAACGTTTTTATTTAGGTTCATCTGTAGGGTAATACGCCCCTAATGAGATCGGACCAATGTCGGCCAATATCGGTATTCTCCGAAGAGCGATCGGTCATTCTCGGCAAATGGCGGACATTGTGTGCTTGAGATCGGTTTTCAGGGGTATATGTACTCTTGAGACACGAATAAAGAATTTTGTGTGTTTTCTTCTTTATTACCAGGCTACCACTACCATAGGCGATTCTTATTACCATTTCAAATAGTTCGGGTCTATTTTCTGTAGAGTAGGACTTGACTAAATGCGTAAAATTGCGTATCTATGGAGTAATGGGTTACATCGGAATAAAGCAGACATCCGTGTTGAAGAACATCCCTTTCAGGATTCCTTAGAATGGGCACTGTGCCTCTGAATTGTAGCTAATTTTAACCCTTACTCTGCCATAATGACGTAATAACCCGTCAAGTTCAGTCACTGCCATGCTATCGCATGCTTCAATGTTTCATCTACTTCTATTAATACAATTTTGAAATATTTCCTTCTTTAAACTTAAGAAACATTGATATGGTTGTCAAACAGTTTGGATCCTGATCAGACGCCGCGTTACGCGGCGTCTGATTAGGATCCAAACGGTTTGCATAATTATGTAAGTGTTATAGAGTTTGGCAGCATCTGTGTAACAGAATATAGTACTTAGACTGGTATTAAATTCTTTAATCTCACATTGAAGCCTTAATAATGGCGGGAAACCGTACTGTTCAGAATAAAATGGACAGGTATGTGTCAGTAGACAGTTTGAACACTGTTTGAGACCGGGCACTACAGACGACACGCCAATCAAACTACAGTATTAAACTCTTTCAATGTTAAGGTTGGCGACTCCTCATAAGACCGGGCCAATGTCGGTCAATATCGGAAACTCTACGGAGAGTGATCGGCCACTCTCGTCAACTGTCGACCCGTTCCGAACTATGCTTAGCATGTTTCGGAATGGATCGACAGTTGTCGAGAAATGGCCGATCGCTGCATGTATAATATCGATTTTGGTTCGATCTCATTAGGGGTTCTCAACCTTAATATTGCTGTCTACTATAATCATTTCATCACTAGAATATCGTCGGCTTTGTCCCTGTCGTGCGCACTGCTATTTTGGATTTATATTTAGAGTGATTGTACTGAATGAATATCGATATGAGTGTAATCCATGCAGTATCAGGGCTGCCATTTCTCCGGATATTTTCTAAATCTTCGGATTTGTTTCAAGTTTATAGTAGCTTTAAGCAGGCTGAAAGTAAAGCAGAATAGGCCCTTAAGCGCATTCTGCTATACTTACAGCCTGCTTTAAGTAGTCACATGTCAACAAAACTAGAAACAGGCTATGGGGTAAAGATCCGATTCGTAAAATCGCACTTGAAAAATGCAAATTTGGAAATCTTAGGACTTTTCATGTTAACTTATGGCAGCCCTGCAGTATGGGTTTTGTTCAGACGCTGAGTAACTGATTTACGCTCATACAGTGGGCAAGACGTTTTACTGTTTCAGAAAACCCAAACAAGAACAAAATATAATGTTTATTGTTCAACCCATTACCCCATAAATACGCCTATTTACACCTTTAATTTATTCCTCTACTGAAGAAAATACTTCCGATTTTCACTGTCACAAATAAGAATCATCAGAAATATTTTCTATATTCCATCAGATAATAGATTAAAGCAGGCTAAAAGTAAAGCAGAATGTACCTTAGGGCTTTACTTTCAACCTGCTTTAAGTGGTCAACTATCTTCAAAACTAGAAACAGGCTATGGTGAAAAGGGTTAAAGCAAAAAAATAACAACCAAAGGACTATTGCAAAATGTTTAAGCCTGCTCCGACTCGAAACTATTTATTTATTGTTTAGAATCTACCCCTTCACTGTATAACGGCTATTTGCAAACATATGGTGGCGTCAGATCATGATTCAAACTCAATTATTCATTCTTAAGTCAAAATAGCTAAATTTTGAATTTCTTATGCTACAACTATTGAAGACTCGTGGCTCAGATATCTCCTAATTAAGGTCAGGGGCTCTCTGATTAGGGTGTGCAATAAATTGTTTAAAAAACCACCAAAAACACACACAATTAATAGCAAAAAGTGGAATAGACTAAATAAAAAAGCGGAAATGTCAATTTGAAGTTCTAGAAGTCAATGATGTGAGGGACAACGTGGAAATCATCTCAATATTCACTGTACCACGTGACTGTCTTAGCTCAATGTTCACTGTACCACGTGACTGTCTTAGCTCAATTTTCACTGTAACACGTGACTGTCTTAGCTCAATATTCACTGTACCACGTGACTGTCTTAGCTCAATATTCACTGTACCACGTGACTGTCTTAGCTAATTGGCGTCTTGTCCTGTGCCATTTTAAACAAAACCTTTAGAATGTTCAGCGCGACTTTGCCGACATATACAAACAGATGAGGAACTGAGGGACTTGATCACAACTGTTTGACGTTTGAATATGCTATTCTTCAATTAGGGAAACAAACTTTGGATTTTAATGCTTTTTTTGTAGCAGATGGAAAATAATTATTTCTTTGCAGCTAAGTTTTTTCGTCTGATTTCCTTTCTCAAAGTAATATTTTCGCCAATGTGACCGAAGAATCATCGATAAAAGTTGCAAACAGTGTGGATCCTGATCAGACGCCGTGATCAGGATCCACACTGTTTGCAAATATATGGTAAATCGCACTTAGCTTTCTACATGTCTACAGGATAATGGTTAAATGCGGTGACGTTGTGTTGTCCTAAGAGACTGTTTCAATTATGGTTAAATGCGGTGATATTGTGTTGTCCTAAGAGACTGTTTCAATTATGGTTAAATGCGGTGATATTGTGTTGTCCTAAGAGACTGTTTCAATTATGGTTAAATGCGGTGATATTGTGTTGTCCTAAGAGACTGTTTCAATAATGGTTAAATGCGGTGATATTGTGTTGTCCTAAGAGACTGTTTCAATTACGGTTAAATGCGGTGATATTGTGTTGTCCTAAGAGACTGTTTCAATTATGGTTAAATGCGGTGATATTATGTTGTCCTAAGAGACTGTTTCAATTATGGTTAAATGCGGTGATATTGTGTTGTCCTAAGAGACTGTTTCAATTATGGTTAAATGCGGTGATGTTGTGTTTTCCTAAGAGACTGTTTCGAGGTTAACGTGTATTTTACACGAGACAGAAAACCTGCTCAAAGGCGACATGTCAAACTACTTGACTCTTCGAGAGGGATGAAGAAATGCGAAACATCAGATAGACAGATACAGTAACAAACATCTAAGGGCAGCTTCAGATCTAAGTACAGCCTCAGAAACGGTCTCATACATCAGGGCCACTTCAGATACAGTCACAAACATCTGAGGACAACTTCAGTTACATTCACAAACATCTGAGAACAACTTCAGATATGAGGACAACTTCAGATACAGTCACAAACATCTGAGGACAACTTCAGATACATTCACAACCATCTGAGGACAACTTCAAATACAGTCACAAACATCGGAGAACAACTTCAGATACAGTAACAAACATATAAGGGCAACTTCAGATACAGTAACAAACATCTAAGGGCAACTTCAGATACAGTCACAAACATCTAAGGGCAACTTAAGACACAGTCACAAATATCTGAGGACAACTTCTGATACATAAACAAACATCTCAGGGCAACTTCAGTTACAGTCACAAACATCTGAGGGTAACTTCAGTTACAGTCACAAACATCTGAGAACAACTTCAGACAGATACAGTCACAAACATCTGAGGGCAACTTCAGATACAGTCACAACCATCTGAGAACAACTTCAGATACAGTCACACACATCTGAGGACAACTTCAGATACAGTCACAAACATATGAGAACAATTTCAGATACAGTCACAAACATCTGAGGACAACTTCAGATACAGTCACAAACATCTGAGAACAACTTCGAATACTTTCACAAACATCTGAGGACAACTTCAGATACAGTCACAAACATCTGATAACAACTTCAGATACAGTCACAAACATCTGAGAACAACTTCAGATACAGTCACAAACATCTGAGGACAACTTCAGATACAGTCACAAACATCTGAGGGCAACTTCAGATACAGTCACAAACATCTGAGAACATCTTCAGATACAGTCACAAACATTTGAGAACAATTTCAGATACAATCACAAACATTTCAGAACAACTTCAGTTACAGTCACAAACATTTGAGAACTACTTCAGATACAATCACAAACATTTCAGAACAACTGCAGTTACAGTCACAAACATATGAGAACTTCAGATACAGTCACAAACATTTGAGAACATCTTCAGATACAGTCACAAACATCTGAGGGCAACTTCAGTTACAGTCACAAACATCTGAGGGCAACTTCGGATAGTCACAAACATCTAAGAGCAACTTCAGTTACAGTCACAAACATTTGATTACAACTTCAGATACAATCACAAACATCTGAGGGCAACTTCAGATAGTCACAAACATCTAAGAGCAACTTCAGTTACAGTCACAAACATTTGATTACAACTTCAGATACAATCACAAACATCTGAGGGCAACTTCAGATAGTCACAAACATCTAAGAGCAACTTCAGTTACAGTCACAAACATTTGATTACAACTTCAGATACAATCACAAACATTTCAGAACAACTTCAGTTACAGTCACAAACATATGAGAACTTCAGATACAGTCACAAACATTTGAGAACATCTACAGATACAGTCACAAACATCTGAGGGCAACTTCAGTTACAGTCACAAACATCTGAGAGCAACTTCAGATAGTCACAAACATCTAAGAGCAACTTCAGTTACAGTCACAAACATCTGAGTGCAACTTCAGATACAATCACAAACATTTCAGAACAACTTCAGTTACAGTCACAAACATTTCAGAACTACTTCAGATACAGTCACAAACATCTGAGGGTAACTTCAGTTACAGTAACAAACATCTGAGGACAACTTCAGATACAGTCACAAACATCTGAATGCACCTTCAGATACAGTCACAAACATCTAAGAGCAACTTCAGTTACAGTCACAAACATCTGAGTGCAACTTCAGATACAGTCACAAACATCTAAGAGCAACTTCAGTTACAGTCACAAACATCTGAGGGCAACTTCAGTTACAGTCACAAACATCTGAGGGCAACTTCAGATACAGTCACAAACATCTGAGGGGCAACTTCAGATACAGTCACAAACATCTGAGGGCAACTTCAGATACAGTAACAAACATCTGAGAGCAACTCCAGATACAGTCTCAAACATCTGAGGGCAACTTCAGATACAGTCACAAACATCTGAGGACAACTTCAGATACAGTCACAAACATCTGAGGGCAACTTTAAATACAGTCACAAACATCGGAGGGCAACTTCAGTTACATTCACAAATATTTGAGGACAACTTCAGTTTCAGTCACAAACATCTGAGGGCAATTTCAGTTACAGTCACAAACATCTGAGGGAACTTCAGAGATAGTCACAACTTCAGTTACAGTCACAAACATCTGAGTACAACTTCAGATACAGTAAAAAACATCTGAGGGAAACTTCAGATACAGTCACAAACATCTGAGGACAACTTCAGATACAGTCACAAACATCTGAGGGCAACTTCAGATACAGTCACAAACATCTGAGAACAACTCCAGATACCGTCTCAAACATCTGAGGGCAACTTCAGATACAGTCACAAACATCGGAGGGCAACTTCAGATACAGTCACAGCATCTGAGAACATCTTCAGATACAGTCACAAACATTTGAGAACAACTTTAGATACAATTACAACTATTTAAGAACAACTTCAGATACAGTCGCAAACATCTGAGGACTTCAGATACAGTCACAAACATTTGAGAACATCTTCAGATACAGTCACAAACATCTGAGTACAACTTCAGATACAGGCACAAACATCTGAGAACAACTCCAGATACAGTCTCAAACATCTGAGGGCAACTTCAGATACAGTCACAAACATCTGAGGGCAACTTCAGATACAGTCACAAACATCTGAGGGCAACTTCAGATACAGTAACAAACATCTGAGGGCAACTCCAGATACAGTCTCAAACATCCGAGGGCAACTTCAGATACAGTCACAAACATCGGAGGGCAACTTCAGATACAGTCACAAACATCTGAGGGCAACTTTAGATACAGTAACAAACATCTGAGGGCAACTTCAGTTACAGTCACAAATATTTGAGGACAACTTCAGTTTCAGTCACAAACATCTGAGGGCAACTTCAGTTACAGTCACAAACATCTGAGGGCAACTTCAGAGACAGTCACAACTTCAGTTACAGTCACAAACATCTGAGTACAACTTCAGATACAGTAAAAATCATCTGAGGGCAACTTCAGATACAGTCACAAACATCTGAGGACAACTTCAGATACAGTCACAAACATCTGAGGGCAACTTCAGATACAGTCACAAACATCTGAGAACAACTCCAGATACAGTCTCAAACATCTGAGGGCAACTTCAGATACAGTCACAAACATCGGAGGGCAACTTCAGATACAGTCACAGCATCTGAGAACATCTTCAGATACAGTCACAAACATTTGAGAACAACTTTAGATACAATTACAACTATTTAAGAACAACTTCAGATACAGTCGCAAACATCTGAGGACTTCAGATACAGTCACAAACATTTGAGAACATCTTCAGATACAGTCACAAACATCTGAGTACAACTTCAGATACAGGCACAAACATCTGAGAACAACTCCAGATACAGTCTCAAACATCGGAGGGCAACTTCAGATACAGTAACACACATCTGAGAACATCTTCAGATACAGTCACACACATTTGAGAACAACTTTAGATACAATTACAACTATTTAAGAACAACTTCAGATACAGTCGCAAACATCTGAGGACTTCAGATACAGTCACAAACATTTGAGAACATCTTCAGATACAGTCACAAACATCTGAGTACAACTTCAGATACAGTCACAAACATCTGAGGGCAACTTTAGATACAGTCACAACCATCTGAGGGCAACTTCAGATACAGTAACAAACATCTGAGGGCAACGTCAGATACAGTAAACATCTGAGGGCAACTTCAGATACAGTCACACACATCTGAGAACAACTTCAGATACAGTCACAAACATCTGAGAACATCTTCAGATACAGTCGCAAATATTTGAGAACAACTTCAGATACAGTCACAAACATCTGATGACAACTTCAGATACAGTCACAAATATCTGATGACAACTTCAGATACAGTCACAAACATCTGAGAACAACTTCAGATACAGTCACAAACATCTGATGACAACTTCTTTAAGAAAAAGTTTTAGCTGCTGAATATGAGCGTCATCGTATCTCTTCTATGAAAAACAATTCTAAGGAAAAATGCTGTTTTCAGGAAAAAGAGTTATAAACCTTTTATTTTCAATTCAATGTGCCAGTTTTTTAGCCACAATGATTCCATGTCGAAAATTTCTATAAAACAAAATTTAAAAACAGTTTATCTATGAGACGCTGATAATTTAGAATTCAAAAGTGGGTACTTTTGGCTGAGTATATTTACACTGGCTAAAATACAACGGTTCCAGCGTTCTGTTTTTTCGTCCCATCCAGGATACTGCATGTCATTACCATTCCCATGTAAAGTGAAGGGTCGGGGCTTCTTTATAAATGCAAATTATACTGTATTAAGCAAAACATTGTAAAAACGCACGAGACACAGAGACAGTACTGCTTTGAGTAGTTTAGCATGAAATGTAAAGTGGTAAATTATACTGTGTAATGTTTAGGTAATTTCGTAAAAAGCCAAAGTGAACAATTTCTTCATAAAAAGTAACCCTCGGCACTGCCAAGCCGGAAAACTCTAAAATTTGCAAACAATTTGGACCCAGATCAGACGCCGATTAACTCGGCGTCTGATCAGGGCTCAATTTATTTGACACTCATATCAGTTATAATTAGGGCTGTTTATTCAGTCAAAATGTCTAAAATCTACATTAAAGACTTAATTACTATCAATAGTTCATAAGCAGACGACTTCATTGAAGAGAGTAAATAAACGAGAAGCAGTACGAGAACAACTGCACGTGTACATTGTGAGTCGTTACTGGAAACAGCGCGCATGCGCAGTATGGGTCAATATTTAATGGAAGCTAACGACACGATGCAAACATATCAACTGTTAAATCTGCCTTAAACTATTTAGAAACTTGTGAAACAAATTGGACTAATTTATTATAAACATGTAGAACTTCTTTGAAACTTAAGGTTGGGGACCCTTAATGAGATCTAGGCTCAAATATAACCAATCAAATGCTCGAGAACTACTCCAGACTCAACTCAAAAGCTTTATAACCTTGGAGCCCGGCGAATGTTGGTCAATATCGGTACTCTACGGAGAGCGTTCGGTCATTCTCGTCAACTTTCGGTCCTTTACGACCCATTCTATAGCATGGTACGAAACGAGCCGAGAGTTGACGAAAATTGCCGATCGCTGTACGTAGATTTACGATTTTGGTCCGCTCTCATTAGGGGAACTCAACCATAAAACATAAAACTGTAGATGTTTTTAAAGATAAACATTTACAAACAAAACCTTATACGTTAGATTCTTAACCCTCTCACTCTCAATGACGCCTAAAAGCGCGTTTGCAAACAGTTTGGATCCTGATCAGACGCCGCGTAACGCGGCGTCTGATCAGGATCCAAACTGTTTGACACTCATATCGATATGTTTTAAGGCATGCTACATTGAATCTTACTTTGAAACGTTCTTACAAACAAAAAATTATATCAGACGACAATGAAACGGTGGCGGGGTAAACAACTCGCGGAAAAGTTGGCAGTGAAAGGGTTAACACTGACAAATGCTTCTTGAATTTGCAACCAGTTTGGATCCTGATCAGACTCCGAGTTATGCGGTATATGATCAGGATCCAAACTGCTGGACATCCCCATCGTTGACTACTTTATAAATACTAAACTGTATTTGAAATAACTTGCCGACGGCACGCTTGATGCATACGGTTATGGGATTTTGGATTGAACTGACTCTGTTACAAATGCAGATTTACGTCTTTAAAATCGACTTTTAAGACAAGTAAAGAGCGAGATACTCGAGTGATGCATGAAAAATGCATAGATCTGCCATTATCCTGTAAGTCTTTAGTCTGCGACAAAACCAACGTCTGCAATGTTATCAAATATCGTTTTTACTTTTAAAACTAAGTATTAAACAGTTTGGATCTAGATCAGAACCCAAGTTACTCTGCGTCTGATCTGAATCCATACTGTTCGCAACGAGAAGAAAAAACAACTACTAAGATTTGCAGTATATAAAATTGCTGGCATCGATCTTTTTGAAATATGATTTTTATGTAAGACCTTGTCGTTTGGTTTGAACTCTTTCGCTGCATGCCAATTTAATCGTGAGATTTTTACCCTTCACCGTTTCATTGTCGTCTGCTTCAATTATGTTGTTTGCAAAGTCGTTTCAAAGTAAGATTCAATGAATTTCATAAATGATTTAAACATATCGATACGAGTGTCAAACAGTTTGGGTCCTGATCAGACGCCGCGTTACGCGGCGTCTGATCAGGACCCAAACTGTTTGCAAACGCGCTTTATTGCGTCATTGAGAGTGAAAGGGTTATTGGTCTATCCGGCTTTCAGATTTATGAAGCGCCCCCTGGGGTAATTACACAGTCGGGACTTTGGGTTGAGGATTAACTTGACGTCTATAATCTGAAGTTGTTCAAGAAAATGTGCCTTCATTTACATGAGATCGCGTGTAGGGTAGACAAGTTTTGTTATAGTTATGAAAGGGGATATATGAATGATTATTCAATGTGCCAGAACAGTCTCAGATCGTTTAGTCACTGGTCTATATATCTAACGATTCCTCCAGTTGGCTGCTAGGTTGTTTAACGTCCCATTTCATATCAAGGTCATGTCGAGACGCCCAGAGTTTAGCGTCCCATTTCATTTCGAGGTCATGTCGAGACACCCAGAGTTGCGATTCTGTTCTGATTAATACAGTAAAACACCTCTGTAACGACCAATAATTCATTTACTCGTTTTGTGTTGAAAGACAGCCTTCTTTGTTTTACATTCACATTGCTTTAACACCACCCCCCCCCCCCCCCCCCCCCCTCCCACTGAAACCTCAAATGAACAATTATAGTTTTCAATTTAGTCTAGTTCATTTTTGACTTTTTAGGGTTGATTTTTACAATATATGTCAAAATGACAGACAGTGTAGAGGAGCCCTCTGATCAGAGTCAACACTGTTTGCATAGGAAAAGTGAACTACTCACGGGTGCGCGGTTTCCAATGACGCATATATGCGTGACTAGGGTTCAAAGAGTTAATCAGCCTGTGTTTGATCATGAATACAAACACTCCATAACTGACATGATCATAAAAACAAAACCTAGGTCAACGGTCATCGGACTGTGATGCAAACTACTACAGTGTATGTCCATTGAGGTGCATAAAGTTGTGAATTTACGTGACCCTAGCTGCAGTAATAAGTCCATAACTGACAGAAATCTAACCTGGATCACAGAGCAAAGGTCAAAGTCATCAACTTTGATGCAACATGTTGTTCTCATTTAGGCGGACGTTAACAAAAAAAACCCATCTATTAACGATCCTTTATTACGAAATGATGCGGTCCTAATGGTGCTCCCCGTGTCCGTACGTACAAGCGACCGTGCGTACATCCGTCCGTACAGTCACACGTTAACTCTTTCCTCCCTGAAACTTCAAATGGACAATCCCAGTTTCCATTTAAGTCTAGTCCATTTCTGACTTTTAAGGGTTGTTTTTGTCAATATTTTGCATTATGACAAACAGTGAAGACCCAGATCAGAGGGCTCCTCACGGAGCCCTCTGATCTGGGTATTCACTGTTTGCATAGGACAAGTGCACTGTTCACATGTATACTGTTTGAAAAGGACGCCTATATGCAGGACTAGGGTTCAAAGTGTTAATGTGTTAGCGTCTCGGTCAGTAGTGAACGTATTGCAGCTATATAGAGTCACGCAGCGTCCCATGATTGTGCGCCTCAATATGACAAGCACATTATATTGTGGTTTGATGATATTGACTCTTGACCTTGACCTTGACCTCTGTGACCTTGGTTAAGTGTTTGTATTTAGGTTAGTTATAAAATATGACCTGCGGCTATATATAGTCACCCACTTTCACGTGTCCATACGCCCTGATAAGTACAGCTGGTTATAGAACTGTCGCCCGTTTTATGAAGAAACGGTCTAAAGTCACAACTTTAGCATAATATCTGGTTTATCTATCTAATCCTGTCTTGTGACATTATTATGGAATCGTCTTTTCAATATATGGCACAATACAGGATTAGATGGAGAAATACATAATAATTGAGACTTTTATAATCTGACTTACGACAACATAAAATTTTGTCGTACGAAGTTTTATGAAACGGGCCCCAGGTCGATGACTAACCACGTCTTCTTTATTAACCTTAGTTAAGGTTCAGGTCTCCTATTGAGATCGGTCCAAAATTTCCACTCCGTGTGCAGCGATGGGCAATGCTCGTGAACTGAACATTATTTGGCATAAGTCAGAACGAGCCGTCACTTGACGAGAATGGCCGATTGATGTCCGTAGAGTACCACTTTTGACTAACATTGGCCCGACCACATTAGGGGTTCTCAACCTTAAGTTCTAGATAGTGCTGTTGCTTGTTGGTTGCTAAGTAGAAGCTGTAATGTTTATGTTTGTATTTCAATGGGTTGTGCCATGGGAATTTCAAATCTGACGTTTCTTGAAAAGAAAGCATTTTGCTGAAAATGATTTGTAGATCGATGTGAAAAAAGTGTATTAGCATCGTCGAAGGTGATTATGTCTGATTCAATGTTTTTCTTGTAAGTTCCTCCCTTGGTATTCGAACACTAAAAATGGTATAAAAAGTTTGGAATGATATAAGAGAAATTGCAACAATATACACAAAAGCCTTGCTTTAACTCTTACCCTGCTAGCGGCGAATATATGCGCCACAATGATAAGCTTTGCAAAGAGATTCAGGGCTGCCATTTCTCCAGAATTTTCCTAAATCTCCGGATTTTTTCCACTACATGGTATCTTAAAGCAGGCTGAAAGTAAAGCAGAATGCGCCCTAAGGCGCATTCTGCTTTACGTACAACCTGCTTTAAGTAGTCGCATGTCAAAAAACAAGAAAAAGGCTATAGGGTAAAGGTACGATTCGTAAAAATCGCACATGAAAAATGCAAATTTGAAAATCTTGGGATTTTTCATGTCAACTTATGGCAGCCCTGGAGATTGGATCCCGATGAGATGCCGCATCAGGCTCCATACTGTTTGACACCCTGACCCTCACTGAATCGAAATTTAGTAAAAACTCTATTTTTAGAACAGTTGCAGACAACATTTTTTGCAGACGAAACATTACCCAGCATGCAAAGAGTTAAGTGTCCATTTACATGTATGTTATCCACTATCTGTGAGTGACAGATTAAGCAATGTTTGCCTTGGTATTGCAATCAACTCTCCCTGCGGACTTGCTGAAAGATTCCATTCTAGATTCATATGAAAAAGCAAACAGTGAAGTCCCTGATGAGACGCCGTGTTACGGTATCGGCTATACACTTTGACGACTCGTTTAAAGGCAAGTAAAACATTAGATGTTTGGCCATCAAGAGTGATGATTCCTTTGATATATGGAAATTGGTGGTCAAACAAGCTCGCAAGGAAGAAAGCAACGAATGCACATATTTCGGTCGGAGTTGAATACATTTACCCTGTACTTATTATTTATTATACAACGCCCCCTCTCTACAACGACACCCAATGGTAGACAAAAATGTGTTCGTTGTTCGGAGGGAGTCGTTATAGGGAGGGATAGTGGATTACATGTGCAAACAGCGGCGTCTGATTTGGATTCAACTGTTTTTCAATCGCCATTAGGTTTTTACTGTCAAAATGTCCAATTTGAAACTTTGAGAACAACAGCAGACGACAACAATGCAGCAGTAAAAGCGTTGGACAAAAATTGTCCCGTTTAGGTAACTGCGGCGAGGGTCGTTGTAAGGAGGGATTCGTTGTTGAGAGGGCCGTTATAAGGGGGTTTGCTACATATATACATAGTGTGTATGTGTAGAGACAGAGGTAGGGATTGTGCTTTAAGTAATCACACTTGAAACATAGACAATTTGGAAATCTAAGGACTTTCATGATCATCTTATGGCGGCCCTGTATACAGTGAAACCCCTCTAAACCGGACATGTGTGGGGACAACAAAAACATCCGGTTTAGAGGGGTTTCCGGTTTAGAGGGGTTTTAACCCATAACTTGTTTCTAGTATGGAAGGTAGCTGACCACCTAAAGCAGGTTGAAAGTAAAGCAGAATGCGCCTTAAGGCGCATTCTGCTTTACTTTCAACCTGCTTTAAGCTATCATCTTCTAGAATATAGAAAATATTTCCGATGATATATGTTCATGAACGTATTTTCTTCAGTGAAGGAATACATCAAAGGCGTAAGAATGGGTGGGAAACGGGACCAAAGTTTTTGTCCGGTTTAGAGAGAATTCCGGTATTTAGAGGTTCCGGTTTAGAGGGGTTTTACTGTACATGTATCCTTTATATATTAGTCAAGGGCCCGTCTTACGAAACGTCGTACGACAGAAAATGCCGTAAGTCAAGCCGTTAAAATACATTTGATTTGTTCTTTCTCTGTCTAATCCTGTCTTGTGCCATCCTTTTGGAATCGTCAGCATTAAATAGAGAAATATATAATAATTGGGGTTTTTAGAATCTGACCATTTTTGTCTTAAGACGGGTCCCAGTTTTGCACTTATTGTTATTACAGAAATGGACTTATACAATCATTATTAAACTAGTTTTTTAAGGTGGTTCGCAGTATTGACTAATAACGAAATTTTAGTAAACCCGCTCTATCCCGGACACCGCTTGGAAAAGAAGGAATTCCACAAAAGACAAGTGACTTCTCAATGAGGGATGAAAGTTAGGCAAAACACTCTCATAGGGAGCTACATTAAACTGTTACAGTGGACAAACATTATTCTTTCTCAATAAACGTAATTACGCTAAATATATATCATGTTTTCCAAATTCAAACAGTTTTGAGCCAGATCAGACGCTGATCAGGTTTTAAAATGTTTGCTGTTAAGGTAAAAATCAACATTCAGAATTGTCAAGAAGTTAAACTTGTTATTCTCTTCATTTTATCGCAATGCATTTGCGTTTCGTTTGCGTTTAAACGGGAAAGAATAACGTTTTCTCCACTGTATATACATACATTGTATATTACCAACTTGTTTTAGAGGCCATACATATATTTTAATTTGTCCGGTTTAGAGAGGATTCACTGTTTGTTTGAGTACACTGAGGGGGAAAGGGTTAGAAGTACAATATTTCTGGCGTTACAAACGACACTCGGCTCATTATAGAACACGAGGACTCCCAGACACCAGAACATGCCTCGAGCATATTACGTAATATTTCAGACTGCTTTTTACTTCGTTTTCCTCTTATACAAATAACCATTTCTGGATCTTAATCGAATTTTTCCAAAGATAAGAAGAAAAGCACCTCCGGTAGTTCGGGTTAGGACAAATATGCATTTAACCTTCAACACACCTCGCCTGTTTGACTGCTAATCTGAATCCAAACTGTTTGAAGCTCTAGCGAAATATTCTAAATGAAATAGAAGACCAACCTGCCATTCTCTCAATGAATATTCGTATTTAAAGTTATCAACTCTGAACATGTATCATCTAAACTGTTACGATACTAAAAAAAACACCCAAAACCAACAAAAAAAACCAAGGATGTTCCCCACAAAAGATTGCAGTATCATGTCTGACAGATCCTTTAAGGAAACAGTACACACCCTGATCAGACAGCTCCTTAAGGAACTGTCTTATCTTGGTATACGCCGTTTGCAATGAGCGTCAATATACGCTAGTACAAGACGTAATTCTTTCCCATTGCAGTGGAACCCCTCTAAACCGGAACCTCTAAATACCGGAATTCTCTCTAAACCGGACAAAAACTTTGGTCCCGTTTCCAACCCTTCTTTATTTCAACGCATTACACCATACATATGCATTTTTACACCTTTGATTTATTCCTACACTGAAGAAAATACATTCATGAATATGTATTATCAGAAACATTTTCTATACTCTAGCAAATAATAGCTTAAAGCATGTTGAAAGTAAAGTAGAATGCGCCTTAAGGCGCATTCTGCTTTACTTTCAACCTGCTTTAAGTGAACAGCTATCTTCCATACTAGAAACAAGCTATGGGTAAAAAAAACTCTAAACCGGAAACCCATATAAACTGGAGGTTTATGTTGTCCCCAAGCGTGTCCGGTTTAGAGGGGTTTTACTGTATACGTGTTTATGCTAAAACAACAATTCCCAATTGCAAATAATTTAGAGCTAGATCAGATACCGGGTATCTCGGCGTCTGATCAGGCTCCAAACTGTTTGACATTCAGATAAAGATGAAGAGTCAGAATTGGCCTAAATTGTCATTTTCAACGTTTTTACTGCAATTGCATTTATTGTGTGTTAAAACGGGAAAGAAAAACGGACGGTCCACTTTGGCAGAAAAAGAGTGATGTATGAGATTCACTGTAGACGAAATCTGTCTGAGGTATTAAAAGTCAAGTGTAATAATGTTTGTCTAGACCCGGGGCATTTTCCATACAGACGGTTAAACTCCATCATTACCTAATAAACGTGATGGAACTTCCGTATCTGGTTTGGGTTTGTTTGTTAACGTCCGTTTCTCCAATCAATGGGCTAATTGGACACACTATAGAGAGATTGAGGAGGGGGTCGGTGGATACAGAAAATTCCTGCGGAATGCACTACTCTTACTTTCGACCGTTCGCTTGTTCTTTTGCATGGATGCCCAGTGAAAAGCACTGATAGTGTGGTTTATAATGTCTCATCCGAAGGAATTTGTCCGGTGGGGGATTGAACTCACACCACCTGTTACCGCAGTCGAGTGTGCTACCACTGGCCGAAGTCCGCCGGTCATTTCTGCTTTGCAGTGTAAAGACCTGGCACACGTTTCATAACAATTCGTACGAAATACATTTAAATTCTGATATCTGATTTCTCCATCTAATCATGTCTTGTGACATCTGTTATGGAATCGTCTTTTCAAGACAATTCCAAAGAGATGTCACAAGACAGGGTTTGATAGAGAAATATATAATTATTTAGACTTTTATAATCTGACTTACGGTATTTGTCGTACGAATCGGGCCCCTAATTCATCGGACCTCGGTTTGTCCGTTGCAAACAGGTTGGAGCCTTGTCATACACCTAATCAGTCGGCGTTTGATTAGGTCCCGGACAGCTTGCCACGCAGATTGAAATAATCCTGTTGACCTGTATTTTAACATGTCATTTCTTGCTCTACGTTTAGTTTAGCTCCGTTTTAAAGGGAAATGGTTCAACATTTTCTTAAAGGGAAATTGTGACTTTGTCTCCACTTTACTTAAGAGTAAGATTGGGTTGTAAAACATTACCTTAATTTCGATAATTGATTGTCCAAATTACTGATGTTAGGGGCAAAGCGATGTTTTACCTTGTCTGAAATAGTTTGGACCTGATAAGTTGATCCATGTCTGATTTGGCTCCAAATTGTTTGTAATGGAAATAATAGTTTAGGCTATTAAAAGTTTATTTTGAAAGAGTAACGCCCCTAGTTAACAATGTAATAACATGTTCGTCTAGCCTGGAAGGAATTTAAACAAATAATGACACATTTTGTGGAACATAGAACGATGGGTAATAATATATAAATATTAGATGGCGGGTAATAACCTTAAATATTAGATGGCGGGTAATAACCTTAAATATTACACATTATTCCCAGACGCAAATATTTCATTTCATAACGATCTTATAAATTGTTCAAAATGAAACAAATGTCTTCGATCTCAGAAAACGTCTGCTGTTAAATCTTTAGACGATCTAAAAGTAGACGTTGGATTTCGTTGTCGAAGATAATTATATCACTGTTGAGTCCTTTAACCCCACTAGCCTGTTTCTAATTTTTAAGACATGTGACCACTTGAAACACATTTAAAATAAAGCAGAATGCACCTTAATGCGCATTCTGCTATACTTCCAGTCTGCTTCAAGCTACCATCTGTTAGGATATAGAAAACCTTTCTGATGGTGCATAGTTCATGACGGTATCAAATGGAACTATTTTCTTCAGTAAAGGAATACATTAATGATGTAAATGCTTATTTAACCCTTTCACTCTCAATGGCACCATAAAACTTATTTGCAAATAGTGTTGATCATGATCAAACGCCGCGTAACGCGGCGTTTGATCAGGAGCAAAACTATTTGCCACTTGTTTTGACAGTTATACTGTCTTAAATCTAGCTTTGAAACGATATTGAAGCAGACGACAATATGGCGGCGAAAGGTACAACCCTCACGATAAATTTGATCACGAAAGGGCTAAGGAGTAATACATTACAAGAATGATGAAATTAAAACAGAAAGCTCCTGTAGGCTCCCGATTAAGCTGCCAAATGTTTTGAGTGATTGAAATACCAGCAAGTGCTTATTATTTACCCAGTTTTATTTGGCTTTGCTCTTCGCCCCACAACTAAAATTGTTATAATGCGGAAATGAAATGAGACCTACAGGGCTGCCATAAGTTGACAAAAAAAATCCTAAGATTTCCAAATTTGCATTTTTCAAGTGCGATTTTACGAATCGTACCTTTACCCCATCGCCTGTTTCTAGTTTTGTTGACACGTGGCTGCTTAAAGCAGGATGAAAGTAAAGCAGAATGCGCCTTAAGGCACATTCTGCTTTACTTTCAGCCTGCTTTAAGCTCCCATTTACTAGAAAAAAATCCGAAAATTTAGGAAAAATCCGGATAAATGGCAGCCCTGTATATAGCGGAAATTAATTGAGACCTAGATTCTATAGTGTTATTAGGTTTACGGCACATGTTATATAAAAGTCGGACATTATATTATCTTGTTCACCTATTTCCATCAATAAAACTAGTTCGAAGCTCTCATCTCCTTCTATTTATCACACTTGTGAATAATGCATTACTGACTATAATCTTACCATAGATGGCAGGGCTGCCATAAGTTGACATGAAATACATTGTATCCTAAGATTTCCAAATTTGCATTTTTCAAGTGCGATTTTACGAATCGTACCTTAACCACATAGCCTGTTTCTAGCTTTGTTGACATGTGACTACTTAAAGCAGGCTGGAAGTAAAGCAGAATTCGCCTTAAGGCGCATTCTGCTTTACTTTCAGCCTGCTTTAAGCTACCATGTACCAGAAAAAAAATCCGAAGATTTAGGAAAAATCCGGAGAAATGGCAGCCCTGAGATAGTTTAGATATTCTGCTCCAATGAGAGCGCCATTCGGCTTTATTCGGCCTTTTCCGTACATATATGAAACATATCGAATGATATGCTATGACAATGCTGACGTCATGATTACATATCAGGTTTATTTGCATACGTCATACATTGTGGCATCTTATTTTCTGTAATTAATTTTTTAATATATTTTTCAAAATTTTCAACATTATTTGTTTTATTTTTATGGCCAGGACAAATACACCGCCTTTGTTGGTGAAAACAAGTATGTTTGTCTGTTTGACTGTTCAGTGCAATGATTCAATTATTTCCCGCAGGTGAATCAAACAAATTAGGGATTGCAAAACGATCCCGTGTTAATACCAAATCCGCTTACAGTGTCTTGCACGGAATGAGGAGAAAGTAAAGAGAGGGGAAATTGGAATAGTTTAGCATTTCATCACATTTTCTCACGTGCTTCATATATTTTACTTGATTCACATTTGCCAATTGTGACTTTTTTCACTCAGAATAAGGCGTTTTCAAGGGCTGCCATAAGTTGACATAAAAAATCCTAAGATTTCCAAATTTGCAATTTTCAAGTGCGATTTTACGAATCATACCTTTTCCCCCATCGCATGTTTCTAGTTTTGTTGACACGTGGCTGCTTAAAGCAGACAGAAAGTAAAGCAGAATGCGCCTTAAAGCGCATTCTGCTTTACTTTCAGCCTGCTTTAAGCTATCATGTCCTAGAAAAAAATCCGAAGATTTAGGAAAAAACCGGAGAAATGGCAGCCCTGGTGTTCCGTTATTTAGGGGTTGTTACTGTTTTGGTCTTGCTAATTGTTAGTTAATATTGATTTCTATGTTTAGTATGAAATGCCTATGTATATAAGTTAAGGGCCTCACGGAAGATTGGTTTTTATATCAAATGAGCTTTCTCTTTAAATAAAGTCTTTATTGTTACATTGTATTACTATTATTATTATTGTTATTGCAGAACTCATCAAAGTTTTCTTATATCTACTTTAATATACCACATAAATAAATGTATTAGCGTTACCCTCGTCGAAATCACTTCATGTTCCGTTAAGGAACCACAAGGAAACATAGAAACATGACAATTTCAAAATAGATGGCATTACGATAGGAATAGGCTTAAGCCGGACAGTGTGTGACGGCTTTATAACTTATGTGTTCGACTCAGCTAATAAAGCCATAAATTTCGCTATCTTGTTCTACACATCAGGTAGTTATACAAGTAACAGTTATTTTTAGTTACCATGTCATTACGATTATCTATTGTTGAACTGATTTGCTGTACGTTTGGTGCCAAGTGTTAATTGGTGTCAGAAGTAGGAAGAATAAGGCAGGATTTGAGACGAGTGCCGCTAGTGAGTTAACCCTTTCCCCCATAGAAACGACTTTTAGCGTATTTAATTTATTCCTCCGCTGAAGAAAATAGTTCCAGTTTATACCCTCATGAACAATTACCATAACAAATATTTTAATATAGCCTAGCAGATTTTAGCTTAAAGCAGGCTGAAAGTAAAGCAGAATGTGCCTTAAGGCACATTCTGCTTCACTTTCAACCTGCTTTAAGTGGCCACATGTTTTAAACACAGAAACATGCTATGGGATAAAGGGTTAAACCAAGTCCGTCATTTTGTCCCAGTTCAGGTGCCGGTCTTACGAGACGTCGTAAGTCCGATTCTAAAATTATCAATTATTATTTATATCTCTTCCTTTCAATGTATTTTAAAGTGATGACGTACGGCCATTTTTGTCGTACGACGTTTCGTAAGACGGTCCCCTGATCTATAGTTGAGAGTGTGTGAGCTGGTTGACACTCTTGTCATAGTTTCTACAATTAAATGCAGATGAATATCGGAAGGATTTACGTCTCTTCAAGTAAACATTGACCTACTCTGGTGGGGACGCCCTCATTCACGCAGCCTTTAGTTATATTAGTGTTTTAGTTTGTTTAAGATTTTTTGATGTGTGTGTGTGTTGGGGTGTGTGTGTAGGGGGTGTGGGGTTAGGGTGTGTTGTTGGTGGGTGGGTGGGGTTAGGTATGCAAATACATATACAGATGGAATGAAACTGCTAGAGAAACCTGATTTTTTACATACATATCTGATGTATAGTACCGATATATCGGAACTCGGTTTAATCCTTTTACTGCCAAACTGTTCGTGATATTTTTACCCCTTCACCGTTTCATTGACTTCTGCTTCAGTTTTGTTGTCTGCAATGTCGTTTCAAAGACATTTCAAAACGAGCTGCAATGTCGTTTCAAAGACATTTCAAAACGAGTGTCAATCAGTTCGGATCCTGATCAGATGCCGCGTTACGCGGCGTCTGATCAGGATACAAACTGTTTGCAAACGCGCTTTTAAGCGTCATCGAGAGTGAAAGGGTTTTGGCATAATCTTAAGGACTAATAGTAAATTTATTTGGCGCAACAGGGACTCGAACCCGCGATCCTTGTATACTAGTCGAGTGCATTACCGCTAGTCCATGAATCTGCTACCCTAAACAGACAAATCACGTGACCCAATACTTATAAAGCGGTTGAAATGAGCCTTGTCTGAGATCGTTGTCAGGCCTTTGATTGCTCATAAGCATAGTCCCTATTGAGACTAACTGCCGTTGACATATAAGGCTGTATATGCTAAAGTTTAAAATCAAATGTCTGCTTTGGTGCGGTTAATTTTTCTCCTTAAAGTTTGGAATCTTGACTGAAGAAATCCGAGTATCCAAAGGATTGACTTCCGGTTTGAATACCGAGACTTCCGGCGTCTACCGTGGGTTTAAAATGTACGTGGTTGTCAACGAAATGGCGACCGGCAATGTAAAGATAGTTGAGACGGAGGGAATTAAATATTAATGTGTGCTTCACTATCATCACTTAAGCTTTAACAGAAAAGCTTTAGGTCTCATTTGTTTCATTGTAACCCTTTCACTTTCTTACCCCGAGGACAAGGATTATTTGCAAACAATTTGGATCCTGATCAGACGCCGCGTAACGCGGCGTCTGATCAGGATCCACATTGTTTGACACAAGTCACGAAGTTACATTAATCAATTTACCTACAATTTAGATTTGAGAAATAAAATCAGACGATAATTGTTTTAAACAGATGACGTCATGACATTGAAGGGGATGAAAATTAGTTATAAAATGATTTTAAAACTTCAAATGTGCTATAAAGCTTTAAAGCTTTAAATATACGAAAGCTTCAAATGTACGACAACTTAACATGTACAGTGGAGAATCTGTTATTCTTTCCCGTTTAAACGCAAACGTACGCAAACGCAAAACACTAAAACGTAGAAAAGAACAACTTTTTGACAATTCTGATAATTCATGTTTATCTTGGTGGCAAACAGTTTGGAGCCTGATCAGACGCCGGGTTACCCGGCGTCTGATCTGGCTCCAATCTGATTGCACTGCAACTAATAGTTTTAGCGTAAACGCGTTTATTGGGAAAGAATAACAGTTTCTCCACTGTACCAAAGCTTTAAATTGGCTGAAGTTTAGAATAAACAAAATATTAAAGATTTAATGTACCAAAGCTTCAAATATCCTTAAATTCAAAGTTCAATGTTCAAAACCTTCAAATGTACTGAAGCTCCAAATGGACTATATTATATTAGATATTATGTATAATTCACGAGGTGTTGTAAAGCTTCAAAAGTGCTAAAAGCTTCAGATGTACTTCAATAGACTGAAAAAACCCAAATATGACCTAAAACCGTTTTACAGTGTAAATGAGATCCAGGCGTCTATATTGGGATAAAATAGGGTATATACAGAGCTCCAGATAAGAGTAGTTTTTAAAAAAACTAAAATCTTAATTTCTGCATTAAACCCTATGGTGTTAGTACTCATTAGAATCGTCTCTTCCAGACGATTATAATGAGTAGTAACACCATAGGATTGGTGCTGAAATAAGTGAGAAAAAAGTTAAATTGTTCAGTAAACTTCTTCTTATCTGGAGCCCTGTATATATGTTAACAATTGAAAAAATAAGAATGTGCTCTGTCGGGAGTCGAACCCATTCGGAGAAGGCAGAACGAAATATGCCCTAAAATGTGTACCCGCGTTAGACAACACGACCATGGCAACGGTCTTATCTGACAGTCTTCTTTTCTTTTTCTTTTTTTTTTTTTTTTATCTTATTTGAACTGTGTGTAGCGATGTTTAACCTTATATCCCATTGCGGATTTCTGGTATTGAACATATGTGATCACTTAAAGCAGGTTGAAAGTAAAGCAGAATGCGCCTTAAGGCGCATTCTGCTTTACTTTCAGCCTGCTTTAATCTAGTGTCTGCTAGAATATAGAAAATATTTCTTATAATACCTATTCTTGACTGTATAAATTGAACTATTTACTTCACTGGAGGAATAAATAAAAGACGTAAAAAGGCGTATTTATGGGGAAAGGGTTAAAACAAAGATCTACCCCATCTCAGGTCGGAGTAGAAAAAACACTGGATAGTGGATAATATCTGAAACCCTAAGATTCGGTGGGTTTCATTGAGTATGTTTTAGATCGATTAGTCATGCACGATAATGCCATACATTTGCATTTTTTGAGTATTTAATTAGTATGTTGCTAATACACCATTCGATTTTCAGTCTCTTTAAGTTCTAAATGTACTAGGGCTTCAAATATACTATAGCTCCAAATGATCTAAAGCTTCCAGTGTTCTAAAGCTCCAAACGTTCTTAGTTCCAAATATTATAAAGCTTAAGTGTACTAAGCAGCATATTTACTAAAGTTTCAAATGAACTAAAGCTCCAACTGCACTTAGCCGAAAATTTACTAAAGCTTTAAATGAACTAAAACTCCAAATGTACTAAGCTCCAAATGAACTAAACTTCCAACTTTTCTAAAGCTCAAAAGGAATTTAAGCTCTAAATGAGCTAAGCTCCAAATGTACTAAACTGAAAATATACTATATCCCTAAATGTACGTAAACTAAATGAAGCTATGATCCTCATGCACTAAAACTTAAATTTTACTAAAACTTAAAATGTACTATGCTCAAATGCACTTAGCTGAAAATGTACTTTATCACAAAATGAACTTAACATCCAAATATATTAAGCTCCAGATGCAATAAAGCTCCAAATTAATTAAAGCTTCAAATGAAAATATACTAAATCTCCAAAAGTACTAAAAATCCAAATGGACTAAGCTCAGAATGCATTACGCTCCAAAGGTACTAGAACTTCAAACTCTTTTAAGCTCCAAATGTACTTAGCTCAAATGTGTTAAAGCTCAAAATGTGCTAAGCTCCAAATGTTCTTAGACCAAATTGACTAAAGTTCTAAGTACTAATGTACTAAACTTCAAATATAGTGTTATCTCGTTCACCCCTGAAACTTTGAATGGACATTTCCAGTTTCAAAATAAGTGTAGTCCATTATTGACTATTTAGGGCTGATTTTAACAATATATTTCAAAATAACAAACAATGTAGACCCTGATCAGAGGGCTCCTTTGATTAGGGTCAACACTGTTTGCATTGGACAAGTGTAATCCTCACAGGTACACTGTTTTTAGATGACGAGTATACTCGTGGCTATTGTTGAATGCGTTAATCCATTTAAGCCTAATAATGTCTATTAACGAGAAGTTTGGCAAATGTGTAGAGTCTGATGAGATGCCGTGTTACAGTGGAGAATACGTTATTATTTCCCGTTTAAACGCAAACGAAACGCAAACGCAAAACACTAAAACGTAGAAAAGTACAACTTTTGGAAAATTCTGATAATTCATGTTTATCTTGGTGGCAAACAGTTTGGAGCCTGATCAGACGTAATAGAAATCAGTTTTAGCGTAAACGCGTTAATTGGGGAAGAATAACGTTTTCTCCACTGTATGTGACATCTCTTCAGGGTCTGCACTGTTTACGAGTTTATAATTTTATATAAAAGGATCAACCGCTGCAGTGTATTTAGAACACCCTGGCATATATGTACTAAAATCTTCGTACAAGCCACATAGGAAGAGTTCATTGTATTTTCCAGGCATAAATGGCTTAACCCATTACCCCATAAATACGCCTTTTTACGCCTTTAATTTATTCTTCCACTGAGGAAAATAGTTCCAATTTATGTAATTATGAATATGTATGATAAGATCTATTTTGTACATTCTAACAGATAGTAGCTTAAAGCAGGCTGAAAGTAAAACAGAATGCGCTATAAAGCGCATTCTGCTTTACTTTCAATCTGCTTTTAAGTGGTCTCCTATTTTCAAAACTAGAATCAGGCTATGGGATAATAGGTTTAAGTAAAGCAAAAGATCCTGTATGAGTTTTATGCTTTACATTGACGTGTTTTAAGCGTTCAAGTGAATCCGACTGAATGCAGTACTCAACATGTCTTCAACTAATGCCAGAAACTCTATTTTCGCCGTTTCTGTTTACAAAAAAAAAGTGTCAAACTAATTTAGATCCAGATAAGACGCCTTTTAATTCGGCGTCTCAAGATCAAGAACTTTTACCATTATTAATCTAAATTCCACATTATGTAACGACGTCTTCCAACATAATTTGATAAAATGCCAGGGCTACCATAAGTTGTTAATAAAAATGCTAATATTTCCAAATTTTCATGCACGATTTTAGGAATAGTACCTTTAATCCTTTCGCTGCCAGGCTCTATAACACTAACATTATTAGGACAACATTTAAGATCCAGATCAGACGCCGCGTAACGCGGCGTCTGATCTGGATCTAATCTGTTTGACACCCATATCAATGTTCCTAAGAAAAAATCCAAAATTTAAAGAAAGAGCAGCAATCAGAAGATTTCGGGAAAAATCCGTAGGCCCGGAAAAATTATGAAAAATCCAAAGATTTTGGAAAAATCCGGACAAATGGTAGCCCTGAGCTGCAAACTCACAGGATTTGCAGTTATTTATTTATTGCTTATTCAATGCAATTTGTATTCTTTTCTGATAATGAAACGATTGTGGCGAGATGTCATTATGTTGTAATATGGCGTGATCAAAATGAGATTAAAAGTATTTTTATATTTCATTTAACAAGCGGTAAACTTACACTCAAACTTTCATTTCATACTTTATTGTTTAAACCCTTCATTGTATTACCCGGAGTAGACTACTATAGATATTTGCCACCAGATTCAATTTTGATCAGACGCCGCGTCACGCGGCGTCTGATCAGGATTGAAACTGATTGACGTTCAAATAAATACGAAAAACTCAAGCAGGAAACGCACAGCACACTCCTTTTCATTTGGCTTGTAAAAAGGCCTACATTTTCAAGAAAATCCACGTTTTTTACTTACGTTTAAGTTTATTTCAGTTTAGTTGAAGCGAGAAGTACCGGTATATAGTTGTACCGTCAATGAATGTATCCTGTATCCATACTCGGAGTGTTTCAATGTTACCCACTATCCCCGTATACATTTCTATTCACGCCTTTAATTTTTTCCTCCGCTCAGGAAAATAGTTTCACTTTATATTGTCACAATATGTTCCATAAGAATATTTTCTATATCCTAGCAGATGGTAGCTTAAAACTGGTTGAAATAGAGCATAATTCGCATTTAGGCGCATTCTGCTTTACTTTCCAATCGACTTTTAGCGGCCACCTGTCTTCAATACTAGATAATTGGCTACAGTGGAGAATCTGTTATTCTTTCCCGTTTAAACGCAAACGTACGCAAACGCAAAGCACGAAAACGTTGAAAAGAACAACTTTTGGACAATTCTGATAATTCATGTTTATCTTGGTGGCAAACAGTTTGGAGCCTGATCAGACGCCGGGTTACCCGGCGTCTGATCTGGCTCCAAACTGTTTTCACTGCAAATAATAGTTTAAGCGTAAACGCGTTTATTGGGAAAGAATAACAGATTCTCCTCTGTATACCTTATTGCAAAGTTCTATTGAATCCTTATAATATGAAATGTATAGCTATTAATTCTTATTGCAACTATTATACCCTTTTTGATATGAAATAATATGATATAATAATAACTAATGTAACATAATTTCTTCGGATTTCTAAAATGGCACCTACCTGTGTCTTTGTCTGTTTTATCCACTGGGTGAATCCTATGACGATTTTATTGTTTATTTCACAAAATGAAAATACATATAGATCTACAAAGTCTGTCAACACTAAAACTTTCCTCAAATATCCAAGGCGAGGCTCACTGATCGCCGAGTGAAGATGATTTCTGTCCTCACATACTCGCGAGCTGTATCGCCAATTCAATACGCTTTCCTTGCCAATGAAGAAATAACTATAGTAACATAGCCACGCATTTGCGCATTTTGCTACATTCTCTATATTTTTTAACGCGCGTAACAAATTTGGTCTGCAAAATTTGTCGTATGCGGCAATCGTATGTTTTTTTATTTCTGAAAATAAAAAAATTTGTCAAACAATATGGATCCAGATGAGAAGCGTAGTTCCTCGGCTTATCGGCGCCTCATCTTGGTAAGTACTGTTTTCAAATTTTGATTGATCTCATTCACTCCATTACACAGAGTTCAATAGCTACTTGCAAACAGTTTGTATCCTGATGACACGCCGCGTAACGCGGAGTCTGATCAGGATCCAAACTGTTTGACACTTATTTCATAATATCTTAAGTCAAAAAACATAAAATCTGAATTTTAGACATTAAAACAGACGATAATTGTTTAAAAGGGATGACGTCTTAGCAATGGATGACGTCATAGCAATGAAGTGGTTTATATAAATCCACCTATAAATTACACAAAAAAATCAACTGCAAACGAGAAACTTTGACTCCACTTACATAATAAATGAATGAAAACTATTGCATTTCCGTTAATATGTTCTCCGATAAAATTACGATACCAACCCACGTAAAGAATAAGCACGTTTTCCGATATTTATTCAATAAACATGAACCAACATTTTGTCCTAGAATTAATATCATGAAATAGCTTTTAGTTTCCTGTTAAAACAATATAGTACACTTGGTATTGTTGCCGCCGATGTGGCGATCACTTGACCAGGGAACTGTTAACTCCAGGTGACTATAGCAAAACACCTAGCAGGAAAACTTACAACTCAAGACCCTGGTTATTGGAAATACGAGCTGTGTTGAATGTAGAGTCAGTAGTCGCTGGGTGCTTAGTGCTTAGGCAATTGCTTACAACAATAGTTTTTTGCAGAGTTATCGTTCTTTTCACCAAATCGCCTCAAAGAGTTACTGTTCCATATATGAAATCGCATTTACAGAATTACCATTTCTTACACAAAATAGCCTCTGCAGATTAATCGTTCCTTACAACGAACCCCTCGGTAGAGTTACATTTCCTTACTTCTAGTCGCCCGTTCCTCACAAAATCGGACCTGCAGAGTTGTCATTCCTTGCAGGCAATCACATCGGTAGTTACCGTTCCCCACATAAAATCGCACCTGCAGAGTAGTAATCGTTCATTACAACCAAACTTTTCGTTAGGGTTACATGTCCCTATACCCAGTCGCCTTTGCAGAGTTACCGTCCTTACACAAAGTCGTACCTACAGGGTTGTCGTTCCTTACAGTCAACTACCTTGACAGAGTTCCACTTCCTTATGTCCAGTAGCCTTTGCAGAGTTACCGTTCCCTACACAAAGAGTTATCGTTTACGCCCGATCGTGCGGCAGAATTAGTTCTATAATTTGTGCCATAATGATTACATTTGCAAACAGTTTGGGTCCAGATGAGACGCAGCGTATCACGGCGTCTCACCAGGATCAAAACTGTTTGACACTCTGACTCTGCTTTGAAAAGAAATTTAGAAAACATTTTTTAGAACGCTTGGAGGCGACAACTTTTTGCAAACGAAACAACTATCCAGCATGCAAAGTGTTTTACCGATATTGCTTCATACTCCACATAAGCACATACCCGGCACCTTTAACATTGGCATCGTGTAAGCATTGTTCTCTAAATCCTATCTGCTAGTATATAGAAACTTTTTCTCTTATAATGCAGTGGAGGAATAAATAAAAGGTATAAAATGTGAAGTTATGGAGTAATGGGTTAATCTTGTTCTCCGTAGAAGGGCCTCTACCTATATTCAGGTGTCGTAAATAAATATTCATTGAAATATATTGGATTAGAAATATTTTCTAAATCTTGTAGATGGTAGCTTAAAGCAGGCTGAAAGTAAAGCAGAATTCTGCTTTACTTTCAACCCGCTTTAAGTTGTCATTTTGTCTTCAAAATTAGAAATATTATATGGGGTTAATACATAAGGGGAGTATTTCATATACATAATTTCGTATTTCAAAAACTAAAATATTTATTGTTGACGTCTTTACTCACATAATTTATTATACTGTAAATGGAAAGTGGCAGTTGAAAGCAGAATAAAAGCTTTCTGTTTTACTTTCGCTCTGCTGTATGCAACCAGTAAGTCTTTGTTCGGTTTGTTATTACGGTTTGTTATTACTATAGATGTTGTTATTATGGCGGGACTATAAATGTCGTATCAACTTGGAGTAGATGATCTGTACTGGTGTCTATAGGGAGATCTCATTACCAACATTGTCCTGACACCAACTGGGCTAATGTCCATACTCCCTCGCAGAGTTACCTTAACGTCAGGCTAACACAACCAACAATATAACTAACAATACAGCTAACAACGCACCGAATGTCAAGACATTTGACCGAAGCAATCAAGTACTGATGGTTCGGGAACTTAATAGTGCTCATTCATTTATAATGAAAGCGTAAGCATTACAGTTGAGAAGACCTTTTCTTTCCGAATAAACGCGTTAACAATAAAAACTATTTTTTCCATTGCAAACAGTATGGAGCAAGATCAGACGCCGGGTAACCCGGCGTCTGATCAGGCTCCGTATTGTTAGCCACTCAGATTAAAAATATAGTTAAAATGTCAAACATTGCGCTTTTCTACATTTCTAAAGTGCATTGAGTTTAGGTTTCGTTAACATTTAAACGGGGAAAGAATAACGTCTTATCATCTGAATGGCGTCACTAATGACGTCAGAAGAACGTATTCCTTTCTGTATATTATATCGTGTACCTTCTGCTAATACTAATAGCATTTATTGACGCTTTCCTGTCTTGAGGGTGTTAATTATGAGTCAAAAGTAGTCTACAGTTCATGACAAAATAACTCATGAGCCAAAAGTAGTCCACAGTTCATGACAAAATAACTCATGAGCCAAGAGTAGTGTATAGTTCATGACAAAATAACTCATGAGCCAAAAGTAGTCCACAGTTCATGACAAAATAACTCATTACCCAAAAGTAGTCCACAGTTCATGACAAAATAACTCATTACCCAAAAGTAGTACACAGTTCATGACAAATAACTCATTACCCAAAAGTAGTCTACAGTTCATAATGGAGAAATGCATGAGCCAAAAGTAGTCCACAGTTCATAATGGAGAAATGCATGAGGCAAAATGAGTCCACAGTTCATGACAAAATAACGCATGAGCCAAAAGTAGTCTATAGTTCATAATGGAGAAATGCATGAGGCAAATTAGTCCATAGTTCATGATAAAATAACTCATGCGCCAAAAGTAGTCTACAGTTCATAATGGAGAAATGCATGAGGCAAAGTAGTCCATAGTTCATGATAAAATATCTCATGCGCTAAAAGTAGTCTACAGTTCATAATGGAGAAATGCATGAGGCAAAAGTAGTCCATAGTTCATGATAAAATAACTCATGAGTCAAAAGTAGTCTATAGTTCATAATGGAGAAATGCATGAGGCAAAAGTAGTTCATAGTTCATGATAAAATAACTCATGAGCCAAAAGTGTTCCACAGTTCATGACAAAATAACTCATGAGCCAAAAGTAGTCCACAGTTCATGACAAAATAACTCATGAGCCAAAAGTAGTCTATAGTTCATGATAAAATACCCCATGAGCCAAAAGTAGTCCACAGTTCATGACAAAATAACTCATGAGCCAAAGATAGTCCACAGTTCATGACAAAATAATTCATGAGCCAAAAGTAGTCCACAGTTCATGACAAAATAACTCATGTGCCAAAAGTAGTCCACAGCTCATGACAAAATAACTCATGAGCCAAAAGTAGTCTATAGTTCGTGATAAAATAACTCATGAGCCAAAAGTGTTCCACAGTTCATGATAAAATAACTCATGAGCCAAAAGTAGTCCACAGTTCATGACAAAATAACACATGAGCCAAATGTAGTCCACAGTTCATGACAAAATAACTCATGTGCCAAAAGTAGTCCACAGCTCATGACAAAATAACTCATGAGCCAAAAGTAGTCTTTAGTTCATGATAAAATAACTCATGAGCCAAAAGTAGTCTATAGTTCATGATAAAATAACTCATGAGCCAAAATTAGTCCACAGTTCATGACAAAATAACTAATGAGCCAAATGTAGTCCACAGTTCATGACAAAATAACTCATGAGCCAAAAGTAGTCCACAGTTTATGACAAAATAACTCATGTGCCAAAAGTAGTCCACAGCTCATGACAAAATAACTCATGTGCCAAATGTAGTCCCCAGTTTATGACGGGGAAGGAAATTGGCTCATGTTTGCAAACAGCTTAAACGTTACGCGGCGTCTGATCTGGATTCGAGCTGTTTGTCACTCGTTGTTATGTTTATTCTGTCAAAAAGTCAATTATGTAAGAAAAAGAGCAGATAACAATTTTAAGCGGACGATATGGCAGCAATGAAAGCGCTAGACATTATTTTCTTGGGAACAGTGCAAAGCGTTGTTGTAAAGAGGGAGTCGTTGTTGGGAGGGCCGTTGTAGAGAGGGCACATTGTATTTCAGAAAGTCCCTATTTGTCAGGGCTATGACCTTATTTGATTTGTAGAGTTGATTCCGTTTTTAAGCTAAACATTTTTGCGCCATAACGTTGATCGAAATTTACAAAGTGGGGGTTGCAAACATGTATTTACACGATTTACTATTTTTGTACCCTTTACCTTATAGAAGCGCCTTTTAGCGAATATTATTTATTCCTTCGCTGAAGAAAATAGTTCCAATTTAAGCAGTCATTAATATATATTATAGAGAATATTTTCTATATTCTAGCACATGATAGCTTAAAGCAGGCTGAAAGTTAAGCAGAATGCGCCTTAAGGCGCATTCTGCTTTACTTTCAGCCTGCTTTAAGTGGTCACCTATCTTCAATACTAGAAATAGGCTATCAGGTAAAGGGTTAACGGCCAACATATCTACTGTTTTAATCGTGTTGTCTGCAATACTGTATGAAGCCTAAATTTAAAGATATATGACTGAGGCAATGTCGATGAGAGTATCTAACAGTTTGGATCCTGATCACACGTATAGTTACTCGGCGTCTGATCTTGATCCAAACTGATTACAAAGTCGAATATACGGATAAGAAAACAAGACAAGGAAGTGTGTAGGAATATGTTTTATACGGTAAAACCTATCTTTTACGACCAGTAAAAGGAAGGTGAAAAAAGCTTGGAAAAGTCATAAAATACAAGTGGTAGATTAATGCAAGTTGAACGTAAAACAGAAAGCTTCTAGAGCAACTTTATGTTTACATTCATCTTGTTTTAAGCAGTCACCTGCCTTAAAAACCTGGCTGTCATGTAAACTCAAAATAGTCGTTGTACTAAAGGGGTTTTACATGTATTACAAATGAAGTACAGCAAAACTATTTTGTTTTATCAATTAAAAGACAAAGCAGCTAAAACGTGAAAGATCCAACTGCCGCTGGCATTTTGAAACATAAATTGTATCGGAAGTTTTTGGATTAAATGCAGATCAGGTGTTTTTGGATTAGATGAAGTTGAGATGTTTTTGGCGGCGATTGCCTTAAGTGAACTAAGTGTTTCCAAGAACACATCTGTTCTACCTCTTCACTGCCTTTCTCCGAGTACTTATTTGCAAACAGTTTAGATCCTTATCAGACGCCGCGTCACGCGGCGTCTGATAATGATCCAAACTATTTTGACTTTAATTTCATTACTTCTGAAGTCAAATGACCTAAACATTAAATTTGAGAAATAAAATTAGATAATTTTTTTAATCGCTGACGTCAGAAAAGAAAGGACAAATTCCATAAATTGCCATTGCGATTCATGGTAAATTTGCCGATCATTTTCATTGCCATGACGTCGTCATTCACTGTCAAGACGTTTTTAATTTTAGAAATGAATGTAGATGATAACTTTTTAAAACTGATGACGTCATGGCAATGACTAATGACGTCATGACAGTGAATGATAACTATCATTATTGTATACCTCACTATAAATAGTAACAGATTTTGCTTTGATGACAATGCAATACGCCCTTGCTGAGCGGGCCAATAACCGGATGCAGTCCAATTACAGGTTATTTTGACTGCATCCGGTTATTGGCCCGGGGGCAACATAATTTATGAACGTGAAAACGTTAGCAACGTAACGTTCAAAATGGCCAACGTTCGTTGAAGATGACGTCATTTGATTTCTATAACGGCCTTGCTTATGTAAACATTCAAACAATCTACATATTCGTTGATTTTGAACCAGGTATACAATAAACAAGTCATTAAACGGCCGAGGGCGGGCCGTCGTTGCTTATTGGCACACGTTAGCCACATTGGTACTCGGGCCAAGACCCTCGTGCCATTATGGCTAACTTGTGCCAATAAGCAACGACGGTCCGCCCTCGGCCATTTAATAACTGTATACTATTATTCACTGCCATGACGTCATCTGTTTTAAAAAGTTTTATACTGATGACGTCATCAGTTTTAAAAAAGTTATATACTGATGACGTCATGGCAGTGAATGATGACGTCATGGCAGTGAATGATAATTGACCATTCACTGTCATGACGTTATTATTCACTGCCATGACGTCATCAGTTTTAAAAAGTTATCATCTGCATTTATTTCTAAAATTAAAATGTTAGGTATTTTGACTTAAGAAATATTGAAATGAGTGTCAACTGGCGTTGATCCTGACCAAACGCTGCTGTGCTTTCTGTATGTCCGTCCGTCCGTTCGTCTATTAAAAGTCTTGTGCAGCTAACTCCTCAGGACTACACCATTTGAGAGATTTACTCCAAACTTTCACAGAATATCTATTAATGTCTTACAAGCAACTGGCTAATGCGGCATAGCAGAAAAATCCATATTGTATATTATTAGAACCCCGTGTGGGGATCGAACCCGTGACGCCTGCATGGCAGCCCAATATCATAACCTCTGAGCTAAAGAGTCACCTCCCTAATTGAAGAACTTTATTTATAGAACAGTTTGGTTTGTATTTATAGAAGAGATGCGACCGTGTGGATTGTTACACACTACCTTTAACAAAGTCATCAGTTATCATGTCGAACAAAGTCACTTCGGCAATAAAGCCAGTTTGGCATTAAACAAACTATTTCGGCATTAGAACGTTCCTCTCGGACGAGCCCCCATCTTACGAAACACTCTCGTATCGAAGCATAAAAATCCTTTTCGCAGACAAAATACTGTCCGGTAAAAGTTGTCTTCTGCAAATCTATGCAAAGTTAAAAATGTTTAAGTTTTGGCTGAAGAAATATTGATACGAGTGCCTGACAGTTTGGATTCAGATCTCACTCCGCGCTGACCTTTGTTGTCAATGACAGTGATTGTGTTAACCACTCTATTGGGGCATGAATGTTCCTGAACTTTACAGGTTAATTTGACTAGCTTAACTCTTTCCTCTCTAAAACTGTAAATGGACAATTCCAGTTTCCATTTTAGTCTAGTCCATTTCTGACTTTTAAGGGTTGTTTTTGTCAATGTTTGGCATTATGACAAACAGTGAAGACCCTAATCTGGGTCTTCACTGTTTGCATAGGACAAGTGTACTATTCACATGTTCACTGTTTCAAAAGGACGCCTATATGCGGGACTAGGGTTCAAAGGGTTAAGGTCCGCCCATCATTAAAGCTTTCATCTATATATGTCGGGAATAATTGCTTTATACTACGATAAACGTTTAACAATTTCACTGCAGCTTCGAAATTGTCGTTTGCTAAATTATCTTTAAGATGCCTTTTTAAGGATTTTGAGCAAACACTGAAACGAGCGTAAAACAGTTTGATCCAGATCAAACATCGCGTCACGCGGCGTCTGATCTGGATCAAAACTATTTGCAAGCATTGATCAAGTGGTGATCCTTCTCTGCAAAGCCTACCTACCTTTCTGCCAAGAGGAACTATGATTGTAATTTCAAACAGTTTAGATCATGATCTGTAACCGATAAAATTGGCGTCTGATTAGAATCTAATCAATCTAAACTGTGTTAGCCTTCAACCAAACGTCTTTGAATTAAGATAAACTAAAAAACTACAGTAAAGTTTTAATTGTTCATATTGTATAACAGGATTAAGGTTAAACTTTAATTAACCCTTGCCCGGCTCTGCACAAGTTGGTTAGAATTTGCAAACATTCAAGATCCAGACCAGACGCCGAATAACTCGGCGTCTGATCTTGATCTTAACTGTTTTACACTCATATACAAATAGAAGAGCAACAAGAGAAAAACGAACATTTATAACAATTTAAAATAACTGTAAATATGCAGCAGACGTGCCGTCACGTTAGCAGCAGACGTTAAATGGAGTGGTCACATGGGCCAGGACTGGGTGGGTAATTGGGTCTGGACTATCAGTAAATGCTAGTCTAGGGATGACATACAATGATTTAACCCCTTAATGACGTCATCAATTTCAAATTATTGTCGTCTGCCTTTATTTCTCAAAGTTTTGGTGGATGTTTCTTTTACCTTTGAAATATTGAATAAGTGTCAAACAGTTTTGATTCTGATAAGACGGTCAGCATACGAACTGTTTGCAAATAACCATTGTACTCGGTGTAAGACAGTGCAGGGGTTTAAGTGTTTCTTAAATTTTCAGGATCATTCTGTCCATTACTTTCTCTGAAAAGTCTATATCGTACCCTAAATTTACCGTTTAATATGTCCTTTTACATGTCCTTTTCACCTTTTTCATCACAATTTAACCTCATCTCTTATAGAATAGGCCAAAGGAAATTATTTTCTTTGTTCTACACAGTCGACTTCTTAAAGCGGAATGAAAGTAAAGTAGGAAACCTTAAGGAGCTATGTTTTACTTTCAGCCTGCTTTAAGCAGCCTGGCTTAATTCCAAACCGAGCGTGATATAGACATGTTTACACAATAAATGTCCCCAAAAAACTAAACGTGCGACGAATATCTTTTTAGAGAAACTTCTTGTATGCACTACACTTTAACGTACAGATCTTAATAAATGAACTTATATAAACGTTTAAAGAAGATACATCAGAAGAAAATGAACACACAGCGGCTGCTTGAGCATGTTTCGTTAAATACTGCACGATATATAAAAGATTGCTTAATGTCATCGCCACACAAATGTGCCTTTAATTTAATCCTCCGCTGTCGTAAATAGTTCCAAGTTATACAGTAATGCTAATAAATTTGAATCATAAGAAATGTTTTATATATGCTAGCAGATGGTATTTTAAAGCAGGATGAAGGTGTATTCTGCTTTACTTTCAACCTGCTTTAAGTGGCCACATGTCTTCAATGCTAAAAACAGGCTGTTGGATAATGGGTTAACTCTCAACGACGTCATAAAGAGATCAGGATCAAAACTGCTTGCAACTTATTTTGAAATTACATGTTATACTGCCTTAAATCTAACTTTGAAACGATATTGCAGAAACGATATTGCAGACAACACTATTGAAGCAGACGACAATATGCCGGTGAAGGGGGGGTAAAAACCTCACGATACTTTTGACAATGAAAGGGTTCAGCAGTCAATTAGAGGAAATGTTAACCGTTATATTGCAGAAGTGTATCATCCACCCTTAACCCCTTCACTGCCTTACCCCGAACGGTCTAGTTAATTGCAAACAGTTTAGATCCTGACATTCTTTTCAATATTTCTTAAGTCAAAATATCTAAATTTTCAATTTGAGAAATAAAAGCAGACGACAAATGTTTGAAATTGATGACGTCACGGCAGTGAAGGGGTTAAGGTTGATGACCTCTAATGAGATCGGACCAAAATCGGTACTCTACGTACAGTAACCCCTCCACTGCCATGACGTCATCAATTTTAAACAACTGTCGTCTGCTTTTATTTCTAAAATTAAATGTTGAGTTATTTTGACTTAAGAAATATAGAAATGAGTGTCAAACAATTTGGATCCTGATCAGACGCCGCGTTACGCGGCGTCTGATCAGGATCCAAACGGTTTGCAAATAACTACTGTACTCGGAGTAAGGCAGTGAAGGGGGTATCGATTCCTCTCTTATATAATTGTAATCAGACCATTGTTTGCTACATGTATTTGTCTAGCTGTGAAATAAAATGGATCAAATGGCATTACTTTCTATGGTAGATCTAATTGAAATACGGCTTGAAAGAAGCCTCATAGAGATCGGCTTGATGAGACAAAGTCTTACATCAAAGTAAAACATCAAAAAGTAAACCGCCTGATCTTAACAATTATTGTACAGTCGGGAAAAACCCGACGGACGTCGTCGATGGATAAAGCGCTCGATTACGACTTCAGGGGGCGTGTGTTCGATCCCCCGCTGGACCAAGTCCTTCGGATGATACTTTATAAACCGAGGTCCGATGTATCAGTGAGTTACACTTGGTATCTAAAAGAACCAGAGAACTCTGTCGATAATAAGAGTAGGGCTTCGCGCCCGGGTTCTCTGTATCCGCTCCCTTTTTTCTTGGGCGTCCAATTAGCCCATAGTTGGCAGAAACGGACGTTAACAAACAAAACAAACAAAGAGTCGAGAAAAAACGTTATTCTTCTACAATAAACATGTTGATGCTAAATCTATTGTTATGTCTATCTCCATATTTGTATTGGGAAGATATTTGTTTTTTGTCAGGGTCAAAACTGTTTGTACCTTGTTTTGAAATTACGTCAGTCATACTGCCTTAAATCTTGACAGAAACGGGCGTTAATAAAAACAAAAAACAAACAAACAACAATGTACATGCGATCTTATGTTAGAGGTTACGGAACACCAAATAGACCGGAAGTGCTGCATGGTCCAGCCGAAAGTAGTTCTTCCGATATCTAGAGCCAAACTTTTTTTGCCTCAAAATGGCATTTTGTCATTGGACATTAACTGTTTGTGATTTTGATATAATCTAGAGTCTGTACTGTCTGTCGTTTTGCAATAAACTGTATGTAACAAACCTAAGCAGTCAAAAAAGGAATCAACCTTGATGGCAACTGGAATTGTCCACTTGATTTTTCAGGGGTAAGTGACTTAACTCTTCGACTGCTGCCATACCTTCACCAGTTATTCGCCATTTTATTTGAAATTAGAAAACAGTTTATATCGCAGGAACTACTTTCGGTTGGACCATGCAGCACTTCCGGTCTATTTGGTGTTCCGTAACCTCTAACACACCTCGCGCCAATCCTATAGAACACGCACGCGCTGTAACGGCTTAACGTGGCATAATATGACTTCGAAAATTCGTGCATTTAGAAATGTAGCGCCGTTGCGGCATTGAAATTGTAGTTAAATTGAAGTGTTAGAATCGAAAAAAAAAATTGATACCAGTGTATTATCGTGCAATAGAACACAATGATGTAGTCCGTGAGATGCTGGTACTCAAATTTGTTTTAAATGCTACGCACCTCAACTCCTACCCGTGTTCTATTACACGATAATACACTGGTGTGAAATTATTATATCTTCATTTAAACACTTAAACCTGATAATGGCTTGACTTCGTTAACATTTGCAAATACATGTAGTTTGAATCCAGATCAGACAATGCGTAACGCGGCGTCTGATCTAGATCCAAACTGTTTAGCACTCATATTCAATTATTCTACAGTTTTCATAATAAACTGGTTTTGAGTTTTTCGCGGAGAATAAAATTATTGTGAAGCAGACGACAATTCAGCATGATAAAAGTTAATGGGTTAAAGCAATGTGTTTTTTGAAAGTTGTATTGTTATTATATTGGTGGTTAGGTGTTCTCTTGGGTGTTTTATATCAAGTTTGAGCAAATCTGAGGCATACAGTCCTTATCTAACACTGATTGTTCTCCTGTGAGGGTATGTTTTCACGTCAATATTTAAAGTCTTAAATCCTTATGGGATTTAATTAATGTAGTACTTGCAGTAAGAAGAGTGCCATGCTTTTGTTTAACCATTTCACTCTCAGTGGCGTCATAAAGCGCATTTGCAAACAGTTGTGATCCTGACCAGACGCCGCGTTACGCGGCGTCTGATCAGGATCATAACTGGTTGCCACTTGTTTTGAAAAAACGTCAGTTATACTGCCTTAAATATAACTTTGAAACGATATTGCAGACGCCAATATTGAAGTAGACGACACTATGGCAGTGAAGGGGTAAAATATCCTCAAATTACCCCAAGGTTGGCAGAAACTGAAGTAAACTAAAACAAACAAAATCAATTTCGTTGTTGATAATCGAAAAACAATAATTTCGCTCATAACTACATGTACACATGTATTTATGTAGTAATATTCACACTTTCTCTGTCATTAACCACATCACTGCCGTAACGCGGTGTATGATCAGTACTCAAACTATTTGACACTCATTTCAATATTTCTTAAGTCAAAAGTCCTAAAATTTGGGAAGTAAATGCATGCGCCAATTGTTTAGAATGGATTACGTCATGACAGAAAGGCAGACAGGCAGAGATAGGGGAAGGGAGTGAGACAGAGAGAAAGAGAGAGAGGGAGAGTTGAAGAGTGAGAGGGAGGGAGAGTCAGACGGACAGAGAAACATACATATATATAGAGAGAAAGGGGACGGACATACAGGTAGAGAGAGATGGGGAGAGAGGGATGGGGGAGGGAGGGAGAGAGAGACACACAGAGAGAAAGAAGAGTTTCTACTATTTGAAAATGCCATGAACATGTTCTACCGTCATGTGGACGGTGAACTATACAAACGGTATGGACATGGATTTGTCTATGGATTTTGCAGGCAATCTTCCCACAGTTTAGATACGTGGCTGAGCGATGGTTTTCTGGTACGGAGTCGCTTTCCAATACCCACTGGTTTAATATTTGCGCGCTTTGTTACAAATGTATTGGTGTAATTAACCCAGACTGTCTCTTGACAAATCTGTTATCGCAGGAATCGAGCAAAACAGACTAAATACCGTACACGGCGTACAGTGTAGCGATTCTCTGGGGACACGCGGCACAATACTGTGATTGCGAATCCGATATATGGCAAAAACAAATTGCTTAAATATGGAATCCTTTACCTGCTGCCTTTGTACAGTGGAGAACACACAGCGCTCCAGATATGAGGGAGTAAACTGAACAAATCCAACAGTTTCTCACTTATTTCAGAACCAAATCTCGAAGAGACGATTCTATTGAGTAGTCACACAATAAGGTTTAATGTAGAAATAAAAGTGTTTTATCTGGGGCCCTGAAGACAACATTCTTTCCCGTTTAAACGAAACGCAATCGCATTGTAGTAAATTATGGAAAAGGACAATTTTTTGACAATACTTAATCTGACTATTCACTTAACCCCTTCACTGCCTTACCCCGAGTACAGTAGTTATTTGCAAATAGTTTGGATCCTGATCAGACGCCGCGTTGCGCGGCGTCTGATCGGGATCCAAACAGTTTGACACTCGTTTCAATATTTCTTAAGTCAAAATACCTAAAAATTGTTTGTTAGAAATAGAAGCAGACGACAATTATTTGAATTTGATGACGTCATGGCAGTTAAATTTGAGTAGCAAATGGTATGTACTCTGACAGAGTTGTGGTTTTACGGCTTTGGCCAGAAACACATAATTATATACCACATCTCTATAAATTTTAACAAACCTAGCAACATAAAGAAGTGCGCACTTAGAATGAAGGTATAAATGACTATAAGACAGAGCCTGCTAGATACGTCTTTTCACCCCAAACCTAGTTTAGCTAATTTCGTCTTTATTTAAACCACTAAAATCTATTAGATCACATTTTGTTCAGTTGTTTACCGTAGAGACTGCATGCGCAGGCTTATATTGAGCGGAATGATAGCACTTGATTATTAATAGAAGTCATATACGTTTAAAAAGCAAAGTGAGTAACATGACTGTATCGTAACCATGGTCTGTCCGTCCAAAATTGGTCCGTTAACACCCTAGCTGCAACAGATGTCACCCGATCACATGAAACTTAAAGACAATACTTTGCTTGAAGAAATTTAGGTCATGCTAAACATGGGTCCTGTGGCAGAGAGGACTATCTTATAGAATACGATGACATTTCTATTTCAAGATACTTAACTGCATTATAAAGTCCAAAATCATTTGTAAACTGTGATATACATGAAACTGTATTATAGAAGATTCTTTGTATAAACCACTATATACATGTACCATATATATATATATATATATATATAAAAAAAGTTTACTTAATTTACTCGTTCTGAGTTTCTTTCTTTTAAATATATATATATATATATATATATATACGATATACCAATATATTATACAATTTCAGCGGAGCTGTCCATTATCTATTTAGACACAAATTTCTTTTTAGACAAACATTTGAACCAATCATATTTGATCAGAAATTTAGAATTAAGAGCACCTGTTGAAACTGAATTGTCTGATTGGATAGTAGCCATGGCTCCAGATAAGAGAATTATTTCAAAACTTAAAAACTTTATTTGTGCATTAAACCCTATGGTGGCCAACTCATTTGAATTGTCTCTTCGAGCCGATAAAAATGAGTGGTAACACCATAGGGTTTGGTGCTGAAATGAGTGAGAAAATGTTAGATTTGTTCAATTTACTCCCCTCTTATCTGGAGCCCTGAAACTGCGGTTTATGCACTGATGTGAGTGTAAAGCAGTGTGTACTGAGCTAATGACATCATGTTTCTATTTTAAGATATGCTAGCAGATGTGACTGTATATTTATAGATAGACAGTGGTAGCTAGGTGTTTTGTTTAATAATGGTTTACTCCCAATTTTTTTTAATTGTTAACTATTTGTACAAATTTACCATACATTGATAGCAATATAATAAATGGCCTCAAGTGAGTTAAACACAATTGTGTTGTTTCATCATTTATTTCCAAGAGTGAGGTGTATGGGCATGCACAGTTTATCTAGTTATAGTTTGTTTCAAGAAACTCCCCATGAATGAAGTTTGATATATAGAACAATATAGTTTAATCTGAGGATCTCCTACCAGTAGCTAGGGTTATATTATTGTTTTGCATTTCTGTACATTTATAGTGTTTTAGTCAGAGTTATGCTATATCCTTGAATGTGTATTTTTTGCTTTTCAATCCAAGATATTACAATTCTTTGAAAACCTCCAATTTCATACAATTTTGCACACACATCAACAGCATGAATTCCACCACCCATTCCGCTGAATATCTTTTTTAAAGATATTTCTTGTTTATAAACAAGATCTACATGTATTATAAAGGACAGTCACATTTGTCATAATGTGTCATGTGTCATAATAAGGTACTATGTACCAAGATATTCACGTGCAACTCAAAGTGATGTCACATGTGAACAACAAGATAAATACGTGTATTATCAGAGTTTCAAATAAAGAGTGGGTGTAAACTTAGGTTCTCCAATACATTCTCCTTTACATTTACACCAAACCCTATGATGTGGCTACTCATTAAAAACGTTTCGAGATTACATCATATGGTTTGTGCAGACATACGGATTTTTATGCCCCCGGCATCGATAAATGCGGAGGCATATAGTGATCGTCCTGTCCGTCCGTCCGTAACAATGTTAAGTAGATTTTACCATTTCGTCTAGCATCAACACCGCTTACTCAAATGCTTAGATACTTATACAGTTGTTGGCTTGGACCATTCCCTATCCACCAATATCACCCAACCCTGATTTTGACTTTGACCTTGACCTAATTTGGACTTAGACTATTTTAAATGGACTTCTTCTTGGTTAACTAGATTTTACCATTTCATCTAGCATCAACACAACTGACTACAGTGCTTTGATACTCCAGTTGTTACCTTTGCTCACTACCAATCCTCCCAGATTACCCAAACTTGATTTTGACCTTGACCTTAACCTAATTTGGACTTAGAATATTTTAAATATGCCATTTCTCGGTTAACAAGATTTAACCGTTTCGTCTAGCATCAACACTACTTACTACAATGTTTCGATAATTATTATACACATTGCCTTGGACCATTACCAATTCACCCATATTACCCAAGCTGAGTTTGACCTTGACCTAATAACTACGGAAATATATTGGCAAGGATGCCACAGGGGGGCATACGCGTTTGTTGAACGCGCGTTCTTGATTTTTATTATCATTACAATTACACCAGGCACATACATCCATTTACAATAAAGCCAAAAATGGAAGTAAACTCTTAATAAGGGAAAACTCTTTCAGTATAATTATTAAGAGTATGAGAGTTATTAATATTAATTCATAAAATGAGTATGACTGTATCTGAACTGGTTGAAGAAGCTTAACCCATTGAACCTTAGTCCCGCATATTGGCGTTTTTTACAAACAGTGTACATGTGAAAAGTATACATGTCCTATGCAAACAGTGAAGACCCAGATCAGAGGGCTCCTAGGAGCCATCTGATCAGGGTCTTCACTGTTTGTCATAATGCCAAACATTGACAAAACAACCCTTAAAAGTCAGAAATGGACTAGACTTAAATGGAAACTGGAATTGTCCATTTAAAGTTTCAGGGAGCAAATAGTTAAGTTAGAATTAAACTAACGACATAGAATAAATCTGATTGTCTTAAAAGCCTTGTACCCATGGGACAGAATTAAGATATGTGAGGTGTGTTGATATCATTTAATTGAGTTACCATGGTGACTTTATGAATAACGCCTGCATGCTTACTAATCTTTATTCCACTAACTCATGCACTGTCCGTGATTGTTGTGATGTCTTCTGCTTTGAACTTATCTTCTGCAAGATTTGTAGATTTAAATTTAAATTTAGATTTATACATTTTAAAGTAAAGAAACCTAAAGACGAGTGTCAAACAGTTTGGATCCAGATCAGACGCCGTGTTATATGTACTTCATTCAACCCGGAACCTTCAAATGGACTTCAAATCTAGATTACAATAATGTCTGATAGCTTACGGTTGTTCTTTGGAATAATTATAAGTACAGATCCTGATTAGATGGCATCCCTCTAATGTAGATCTACACTGTTTGCACAGGACACATGTTCTCAGACACACTGTAAATGACGAGAGTACTCCGCACTTAAAATTTGTTAAACACTAAACCCAAGCAATGGTAAATAGTTGATCAGCAGTTCGGAGGGAGTCGTTATAGAGAGGGCTATTGGTTTTCATTTGCAAAGAGCTTGAATCCAGATCAGACACAGCTTAACGCGGCGTCAGGACTGGATTTAAGATTTTTGTCATGTTGTGCTACGCGGCGTCTGATCTGGATTCAAGCTGTTGTCACTCATCATTAAGTGTTTAAGGTAAAATGTCCAATAAGTAACTTTGAGAAAAACAGCAGACGACAATTTTAAGCAGACGGCATTGCAGCCGTGAAAAGGTTGGGCATATTTGTCTTGTTTGTGGGAAGAGCGGCAAGCCTTGTTGTAAGGAGGGAACCGTTGTTGGGAGGTCCGTTGTAGAGAGGGAACACTGTAAATCCTATTGCTGATCTTGGTCTACACCGTTTGCTATGTCAGGATGGTGATCATGTAAAGACATAATGAGAGACAGTTTCCATGGTAATTAGTGGTTTCCTTCTTTAATTGACGACTTTCATTATAAGAAATTATTTCGTGCATTCGGTACAATCTCAGAAGTTGATGGGGTTGATGCAGATATATGACTGTCATTTACTCCCGACACTGCCTTACCCCGAGTACAATGCTTATTTGCAAACAGTTTGGATCCTGAACAGACGCCGCGTTACGCGGCATCTGATCAGGATCCAAACTGTTTGTCACTCATTTCAGTATTTCCTGAGTCAAAATACCTAAAAAATTAATTTGAGACATAAAAGCAGACGACAATTGTTTAAAATTGATGACGTCATTGCAGTGAAGGGGTGAACCAATGGTAGCTGTCATCACGGAGCATGCTTTGCGCCATTACCGCCCGACAACAATTATCGTCTGTAAAATTATTTTGATTAGTTTATCTTCATTTTGTTTCAAATATCATCAGGCTGTCAAACAGAGTGGATCCAGACTAAGCGCGAAGTTACCTGGTGTCTCATCTGGATTCAGTCTGTTTGCGACAATTCTTATGCTATGACTGTTAGCGTGTCAAAGACTAACAAAGCCTTCATCAGTTTCATCAATCCAAATAAACCAAATCTTTTCTGTCAGAAACTCCTCTGGGATGGGATTTTTACGTCGAATTAATCCATTTATACCTGGAAATTGCATTGAACTTTCCTTGTGTTCTTGCTGGAAGATTTCATTATGGATACAGTGCATTGTATCCGTGCAGTATATAGAGGATATTGAATGAGGGTGTTTTCAGTAGTGAATTTAAGTTGGATAAAATAATATGTGGCGAGCATTAGCGAGCTACATATCATTTTATCAAACGAGTTAAATAAATTCACTGCTGAAAACGCACGAAATCGATATTCTATGTATTACATAAACAACAACTGACACAAACATCCGAACGTTCTTACTTTTACCTTTTCCTCAGCTATTAGGAAAACGATTCGTCATAAGGCCAAAATATAAGTTTTGTGTGTTTCCTACCGCATGCCCCCCCCCCCCCCCCCCCTCCCCCCAAAAAACCCAACAAAATATAACCACACAAAAAAAAATTAGGAACAGACGATTGGAATTTATGATTGACTTTAATTATTCAGAGGACCGGGCCATATATATTTTATTTTGTTTGAAAAAAAGCCCTTATAAATATCCATTCAAGGTCCCATTACCAAAATTGCCTTACAAACAACTGGTATGATTGTTGATCTATAAATATAAAAACGGCAAAGTAGTGACGTATATATGATTTAATTAATAATGTATTGAACTATGTTGTAGACATGTCAAATGTATCAATGAAATGTGTTGTTTGCATGTTGAATGTTGGTACGGTTAATTAACTAGCAGATCGTATCTGCAAGGAGGGTACTTTATGACAGATTTAGAGCAAGTTTTACTTAGACACTTGCTAAATCGTATTTTAAAATTAATTTTAAATATTTAAAAGTCTATAAAATGAAGAATATTTCTATTACACGTTCCTCAAAAAACGACTGTTACATGAGCTGCAAAAATGACCGACATTCACCGATGCATTTTTCGAAAAATGAAACAAAAAGTTTAGGTTCGGAGGCAAACACTAGTGTCGGTAGGGTTACCGGAAACACAGGGTTAGGATTAATGTTTGCAAATGTGAGTCATCTTTTGAACGGTGTCTGAATAAAAGAGTGACTGTCATCTGGTTTTAAATTTGTTTTATCTTGAAACCTTGTTTGTTTGTGAACATGAAGCTTTGCAATGTTTGTAGTATGTTTTTGATCTATATAACGCTTAGTAAATATTTCGTCTGAAAAAACTATCGTCTGCTACTGTTCTAAGAAAGACATCTGCTCAGTTTATTTTTAAAAATTGGATCAGAGTTTCAAACTATTTGGGTCTAGATTAGACGCCGAGTTACTGGACGTCTCATCTGCACCCAAACTGTTTGAAAATGTAATGACGATTGTGCTGATAGCATGCAAAGAGTCTGAATACGTGCTTGTCCTATTTTCGAAAATAAACGATATGTTCAAAGAATACGTCCAGCTTAACAAAAAAGCTTTTCCATGTAGTTCCAAACATACTGTTGTGTTCTTGTCACAAAATACTAGTACATGTACTGTAACCCTCGCACCAGGCGGTCACTGCATCCTTGAAATTGATTTGCAAAATTAATACAGGTGACCGCTTAATGCAGGACAAAAGTAAAGCAGAAAATCTCATAAAGGAATTATCTACTTTGCGTTTGTCCTGTATTAAGAAATCCCCTGTAGTTAGACAACCCTAAGGTTCTAGAAATAACGACTGCTTTAACAAATTTCATGGTAACACTTGACCTAGATATGTTTTAAAGTTTCTGAAAAAAATACATGAACCCTTAGCCTGGTAAACGCGTGCGTTACGTCGGGCTTATTTATCTAGTGCTCATTCGAAAAACAATGTTAGTATTGCCGAGAAAATAAAACCGGTCGTTGCATTGCCTTGCTTGGAAAACACTAATTTGAAGACCGAATAAAACTTTGTCCATGATGATTTGGTTCAACAGTATTTAGAAACGAAATTTATTGGCCAAGGGCCATCAACTTATGTCTGATTTAAGTAACTTAGGATTTCCGTGGTTACACTTGTGTCTAACTTTAAAACAAGATAAAAGTAAATCAGAGACCTCCTTTAATAGCTTCTTTCTGTTCTTGCTTGAAGCAACAACATAATATTCAACGCACTCCCTCTATAATGTTCATGTTAGGCCTGCGTGTTGAAAAATACATTTCGAAAACCTTATTTTCCCCGTGTAAACGCGAACGAAACGCAAACGCAATGCAATTAAAAGTATTAAGTGATAATTATACCATTTTCTAATAGTTTTAACTCTTTTTGCCTTTAAAAGGAAAACCATGTCCAGATAAATAAACATTACTTATTGGATATTATTCTCTCAAATAGATTACGTTGAATATAAAAATAATGTCAAATTTGACCAAATATGTTGTTCAGCCCTTTTGGCGTTTAAGTGATGATGTACATGTATAACGGTGTTCTTTAATCTGAATGGCGAACAGTCTGGAACAAAATCAGACGCCGGGTTACCCGGCGTCTGATCTGGTTCCAGACTGCTTGCAATAGACATTATTAGTTATACAGTTTCTTCACAGTGTATATGAGGATTTCTTCCCGGCTGAGGTAAATCATGTTGCCCGAGCCGTTAGGTGAAGAAACTGTATAACGAATTTATCATATTGCTATGGAAGGCCGGTGCGCCATGCTAATTGCTAGTTGTAAAATGCGAAATGCGAAATGCTATCTGTGAAATATTAAATGCTATATGCGAATTGCTATTTGCGACATGCTATTTGCGGGTTTCCTGAAATGGCGATTTTTCTCATTCATTTGACATTCAGCATATCGCTTTTAGCATTTAGTAAATCGCATTTAGGCCAAATAAAAAATTATCAGTGTTTCCTATTAAATGCCAAAATAAATAAATAAATAGGGACGGACGGTCGGAAAATCTTTTTTTATAACACAATCATATAATGATATAGTCCATTTTACTTTTCTGATGGGGTATTTGATATAATCATATTCATATATAAAACATATGAATGTATTTTATTGTGTAGAGCCCTGGGCTATAGATAAAATACCTTAAAAATATCAATTCAAATTATTAAATGATAGTACCAAAATTACCATTAAATTGAAACTGGTATGATTGTTAACCAATATTGGTATACCAAACCGGCAAAGTAGTGACTTATATATAGTGGGATAAATAATATTTTGAAATGTGTTGTATGCTTGTCAAATATGTCAATAAAATGCGTTGTCTGCATGTTGAATATGTCAATTGTTAATTAACTAGCAGATCATATCTGCAAGGAATTTACTTTATGGCAGATTGAAATCATTTCTCTTAAATTATTTGCTCATCTAAAAATCAATTTTTAAAACACTCAAAAAACTATAAAGCAGCTTTTTAAACAATAAACTCAAGAATAGCTTCTATGACACGTTCCTCAAAAAACGCAAAAATGACCGACATTCGCCGATACGTTTTCGAAAAATGAAAAAAAACCAGTTTAGGGTCGGAGGGGAAAACTAGGGTCGGTCGGGTTACCGGAAACAGAGGTATTTTTGTTTGGCCTTAGTATAGCAATAAGCATTTGGCATTAAGAAATTTGTGAATGGCATTTTTGTATTTTGCAAATGGCATTTCGAAAAACGCATTTCGCAATCAGCATTTAGCATTTGGCATTTACAAATAGCATTTAGCATTAACACCCCCCCCCCCCCCTAATAGAGTTTTGTACTTAATTAGCAATTCGCAATTCGCATTTAGTATTTCGCATATAGCAATTCGCATTTCGCATTTAGCATGGCGCACCGGCCTTTCTATGGAAGGCCGGTGCGCCATGCTAATTGCTAGTTGTAAAATGCGAAATGCGAAATGCAAAGTTTTCACTGTTCAAATGAATTATTTCGGAATTTGTCGTGCACAGCACTCGTAGTAAACTTTAACAAAAATCGCGCCAAAGCAGATAACGTTGAGCGTAAATGACGTCCATGTTACTGACGGTTGTTATTCCTAATAAAAATGGGCGTACTCGTAGACTTCGATGTCAAACTTGCCCAGAAATAATGCGCCTGTTGCAAGATCCAAACACCGATTGGTTCTTAGCCGAAATGGAGTCAAAACGGAGGATGCACGACTGAATGCACTCAATCCTGTCGAGCAGTCGGCCATCTTATTTTCTGCAAAGCAAGACTCAGGGACCTGTCAGCCAATGAAAACAGTTGCATTTCTAAGAACCCTGTAAGCTCACAGGGTACTTGGTACATGTATCACGTCTTGGGCTCGGTACCCAATCAAAAGTCAGGAATTTACTTTGCAGTATAATAAAAAGTTTTAAGCATAAACGTGTTTATTGGGAAAGAATAACGTTTTATCCTCTGTTGTGGTATAGTTGTGTTTATGCGGAGGATAAGGTTAATTCAGACAATAAACTTGAATCTCCTCCTATTCCCCGTTTAATTTAATTATCTGTGAGGAGAACAACCAGAGGGCGCCACCAGTCTGTCGTTACACGTGTCGGCTGTACGATGAAATTCCCGGGCATCTATCGGAAATAAGTATCATGAAAATAGAACAGTAATCCCAACATTGACAGAAAAATAGTCTAGATTGTACTAAAACAGATATCGTAAAGTTAGTTTATAACTGCCCCGCCACTACATATAGCAAAAACCATTACAGAGCTCCCTCCCTACAACGGCCCTCCAACAACGACTCCATCCTTACAACGACACTTGTCGCAGTTCCCTACACAGAACAATTATGTCCAACATATTCACTCACTGCTGCAATATCGTCTGTTTATATTGTCGCCTGCTGTGTTTTCTTAAAGTTACATATAAGTGGACATTTTGATAGAATAAATATAATGACGAATGACAAACAGCTTGAATCCAGATCAGACGCCGCGTTACGCAGAATGTCATAATGATGGGTTGTTACTGTAATACAGAGGTTCAAAGTTGTGGATTTTACTTTAATACAGAGGGTTATAATGGTGGGCTTTACTGTAATACAATGAGTTATAATTGGTTTTTTATGTAATACAGAGGGTTATAATAGTGGGCTTTACTGTAATACAATGAGTTATAATTTGTTTTTTATGTAATACAGAGGGTTATAATAGTGGGCTTTTCTGTAATACAATGAGTTATAATTGTTTTTTATGTAATACAGAGGGTTATAATAGTGGGCTTTACTGTAATACAATGAGTTTTAGTTGGTTTTTTATGTAATACAGAGGGTTATAATAGTGGGCTTTACTGTAATACAATGAGTTATAATTTGTTTTTTTTATGTAATACAGAGGGTTATAATAGTGGGCTTTACTGTAATACAATGAGTTATAATTTGTTTTTTATGTAATACAGAGGGTTATAATAGTGGGCTTTACTGTAATACAATGAGTTATAATTGGTTTTTTATGTAATACAGAGGGTTATAATAGTGGGCTTTACTGTAATACAATGAGTTATAATTGGGTTTTTTATGTAATACAGAGGGTTATAATAGTAGGCTTTACTGTAATACAATGAGTTATAATTGGTTTTTTATGTAATACAGAGGGTTATAATAGTGGGCTTTACTGTAATACAGATTTTCACAGTTGTGGGTTTTTAGCTCACTCAAGCTAGCTCAGTGTGAGCTTTTGCAATCCTTCAATGTCCGACGTCAACAATTTTAGTGTTTACACTCTAGAGGCCACAGTTTTGATCCAATCTTTCTCAAACTTGCCCAGATTGTATATTACCATTAGAGTTCGGATAAGTTTGATTATGGTTGAAATCAGACCAATACGTTAGGAGTTATGTACCTTTAAATCGCTGAAAATGCTACATTTTACAGTGTTAAAATAAGACTAATAGATCGAGAGTTTTCTACCTTTGAATTGCTGAATATGTCATATTTAAGGGTGTTTACACTCTTGAGGCCACAATTTTTATCTAATCTTTCTTAAACTTGCTAAGACTGTATATGACCATAAGGGTTCAGATGAGTTTAAGTATGGTTGAAATTGGAGGAATAGGTAGAGAGTTATCTACCTTTGAATTGCTGAAAATGCCATATTTAACGGTGTTTACACTCTTTTTGCCGCGGCTTCTCACCAGAGTATACACTTTTTAGCTCACCAGAGCCGAAGGCTCAGGATGAGCTATTGTGTTCCCATTCCGTCCGGCGTCCGTCGTACGGCGTACGGCGTACGTCGTACGTAGTACGTCGTCCGTTCACATTTTCAAACAACATCTCCTCAGAAACCGCTGACCCGATTTCCACCAAACTTTGTCAGAAGCATCAGTGACAAGGGGGAACGAAATCTTGTTCAAAGATTTTGGCTAGAGTTATTCCCCTTGCTGTGGGACCAGGTTTTCTAACATGACCGTATAGACAACTTTTAATGCATAAGAACATCTTAAAAAATCTTCTTCTCAGAAACCCAAAGGCCCAGACCTTTGATATTTGGTATGTATCATTACCTAATGATCTTCTAGCAAGATTGTTCAAATTTTGACCGTGGGGCCAAAAATGGCCCCGCCCTGGGGCTTATCAGTTTTTCTTAGGAAAACCTTTAAAAAATCTTCTTATCAGAAACCGTATGGCCTAGATCATGAATATTTTACATGTAGCTTTGCCTTATGGTCCTCTACCAAGATTGTTCAAATTATGACCCCCGGGTCAAAAATGGCCCCGCCCCGGGGCTTATCAGTTTTACATAGACTTATATAGGAAAACCTTTAAAAATCTTCTTCTCTGAAACTGTAAGGCCCCGGTCTTTAATATTTGACATAGAGCTTTGCCTTGTGGTCCTCTACTAAGATTGTTCAAATTATGAACCCCGGGCCATAAAAGGTCCCGCCCTCGGGCTTATCAGTTTTTCATAGGAAAACCTTTAAAAATCTTCTTCTCTGAAACCGTAAGGCCCAGATCATTTATATTTGACATGTAGCTTTGCCTTATAGTCCTCTACGAAAGTTGTTCAAATTATGACCCCTGGGTCAAAATTGGCCCCGCCCCGGGGCTTATCAGTTTTACATAGACTTAATTATATAGGAAAACCTTTACAAATCTTCTTCTCTGAAACTGTAAGGCCTAGATCTTTAATATTTGACATATAGCTTTGCCTTGTGGTCCTCTACCAAGAGTGTTCAAATTATGACCCCAGGCCAAAAATGGCCCCGCCCTCAGGCTTATTAGTTTTTCATAGGAAAACCTTTAAAAATCTTCTTCTCTGAAACCGTAAGGCCCAGATCATTTATATTTTACATGTAGCTTTGCATCGAATTGTACAAGGAAAAACAAGACAATACTGAAGTAGATAAAGCCAGATTCTGTCTGTATGAGCATTAACCGTAATGTTATTGAGATTAGTTTGGTCACGCATCTCTTTTGAGATTTCAGCATTTGATTTGTAATAATGCAAATAAATGGAAATGCTTTATCCGTACTGACGCTAAAGAGATGTAGTTTTTCCTGTGATTTTTCATCGGCTTGCAATTTCCATTAACTGTGGGAAATCGTTGCACCCTTGGAGCATGCGATGTACAGTCTATTCTTTTAATCATTCTCAAGCATTTGATCGGTCAGATTTAAGCCTAGGCTGAAATCTGACCAATCAAATGCTTGAGAACGAACCCAGACTCAACTCAAACGCTTTGTAAGCGTTGGGCCTGTAATAAACCGTTGTAACCTAGTTATGAGCATACTCGTCATTTACAAAACATACATGCTTGTCCCTTTCAAACAATATATATCCAGATCAGAGTGCTCCTGCCGGAGCCCTCTGATCTGAGTCTACATTGTTTGCCATTTTGCAATATATTTTAAAGATCAACCTTATGTGCTTGTCCATTTGAGGTTTTAGGGGTTATTAAGTTAAGGAATCATTTTACTCAAACGCACTGTTTCACTTTAAAAAAGCATAGTTGGTAAATTTGTTTGTGGAAGACAGTAATATGCTACTAGTAAACAAATAAAATATAATTTACAGAACCGAACAGAACAAAACTTTATTTTCATCTCAGACATGGTTACATGCAGCATCAGGTAAAATGAAAGTGTCAAAACTTGTTGATACAGTGGTGGGAACGTTAGTCTTTCCCAATAAACGTGTTTACGCTCAGACTATTATTTCCATTGCAAACAGTTTTGAACCAGATCAGACGCCGGGTTACCCGGCGTCTGATCAGGCTCCAAACTGTTTGCCACTCAGAGTGAAATAATCAGAATTGTCAAGATGAATAGTCAAAATTGTCAAAACATTGTCATTTTACATTTTATTGCTATGCGTTTCGTTTGCGTTCGACGGGAAAGAATAAAGTTTTCTCTGCTGTAAACGATTTCCTACTGAACATAAACTTTGGCCTTTGCTTATAAAGCGTTTAAAGTGAGTCTGGGATCTTGCTCAAGCTTTTGATTGGTCAGATTTGAGCAGAATGGTCAAATATGACCAATAAAAAAGCTTGAGAACGATCTCAGACCCATGGATCTTTGTCCCTACATCTGTTTTGGAATGACAATCTTTATTAGTTTAATCCTAGTAATGTTAGAACTTAGAACTAAATAAATCTAATCTTAAAAACAAGTAAACGAGCCATCTGATTAGGGTTCGCACTGTTGTACGTAAACTGATCACGTATTCTAAAATAAAGCTTCATAAGGGTTAGCTAGATTGTAATGACTGCGTTCAATTGCGAGGATACATGGCACAAAAACTCTTTCACCCTTCATCGCTAAATTTATAATGAGGTTTGTATCCCTTCTCTGCCATATTGCTGTCTGCTTCAATATTGTTATCTGCAGTATCGTTTTCAAAGTTATATTTAAGGCAGTATGGCGGACGTAATTTCGAAACGAATGTCAAACAGTTTGGATCCTGATCAGACGCCGCCTAACGCGGCGTCTGATCAGGATCCAAACTGTTTGCAAAGGCGAAGTTTGGTGTCAACGTCAGCGGAAGGTTTAATCTCAAATATTGTACTGTATTTTCTCCATAAATTCTATTTGCGGAGAAATCATCCGGCAAGTAATCAGAAAATCTGTTATAAAAAATCCAGTTCAGCCTTTTCAAGTCGTTATAAAACTAGCAAGTACATTAGATTAACGCCTTGAATGCATGATAAGATACTTAACATTTACAAATAGTTCGGATCCAGATCTGACGCGGAGTAATCTGCCATCTGATCAGGATTGAAACAGTTTGTCACTAAGATTGAAGTTGGCAAATATAGAGAATATTGGGTATGTTTTAGAATTAACGCTAAAATATATTTTGAGAAGGCAAAAGTGCTTTTCAGTTTTCTTAATTTATAATATTTTGAATCAAATTCCACTGGGTTATTGGGCCTTGGATTAAACCAACAATTCAGACCTCATGATCCCTAACCAGCTTAAACATTTCCTCCCCGAATCTTCAAATGGACAATTCCATTTTTCAACTTAGTCTAGTTTATATTTGATTATTTAGTATAGTATATCCACAATGTTTTGCAAATTGACAAACATGTATACTCAGATCGGACGGTTTCTTTAGGGTATTTGTATACACTGTTTGCATAGGGCACTTATACATGTGACAGGTACACTGTTGGCTAATAACGCGTATATTCGTCACTAGGGCTCAAAGTGTTATCTCCAACTTAACCCCTATACTGCCGTGACGTCATCATCTTTAAATAACTTTCATCTGTTTCTTTTTCTCAAATTTAAAATTTTATATTTTTGGACTGAAGAAATATATAATTGAATGTCAAAGAGTCTGGATTCTGATCAGACTCCGCGGTGCGCGGCGTCTGATCAGGATCCAAACTGTTTGCAAATAACCATTTTTTTTTCTTGAGGTAAGGCTGTGAAGAGGTTAAACTTATTTCGAAGTTAACATTGGCCTTGTCACAGTTTAAATTTGATATATCGAAAAAGAATAACATAACTGGTTATTGAAATGCAATTGTTCAGAAGTGGGTTATGTTGCCATAAACTAGTTGGTGTTATCGGGGTTCATCTGTTATAACCACAAACAAGCAGGATCACTTTCAGCGAGCTTTAAAATACAGAGACTTGAATGAATCTAGAAATTGTAACAAATGTGAAAAGGAGACTTGAATGTATCTAGAACTTGTAACAAATGTAAAAAAGGAGACTTTAATGTATCTAGAACTTGTTACAAATGTGAAAAGGAGACTTGAGTATATCTAGAACTTGTTAAAAATGTGACAAGAATATTTTAATGTGTCTAAAACTTGTAACAAATGTGAAAAGGAGACTTGAATGTATCTAGAACTTGTTATAAATGTGAAAAGGAGACTTGAATGTAACAAATGTGAAAAGGAGACTTGAATGTAGCTAGAACTTGTTATAAATGTGAAAAGGAGACTTGAATATATCTAGAACTTGTTACAATTGTGACAAGAAGACTTTAATGTATCTAGAACTTGTAACAAATGTAAAAAGGAGACTTGAATGTATATAGAACTTGTAATGCTCAGTACTCTTAAGGTACTAAATTTTCCTCCCTACAACAACTGTGTTTGAACAACACATACACTCTTTGTCTCACAGTGGGTGTTGTTGTAGAGCGGGAGCACTGTATATTACAGCTAGAATATTGGGACGATATATATCTATGAAAGGAATGGGGTCAAGTCTCGCAGACATTCACCTAGTTTCAAATATCCGAAAACAGTCAAATGCTTTCAACACCGAGTAACTGACGTCTACTGAATATGGTGTCTGCTTCAAGTCAGAAATTTCTTCACTCGTCTTAACTTTTTCAATGCGTATGGCGACAAAAGGCGACATTGCAAACTGATTGGATCCTGATCAGATGCCGCGTAACGATCATGATTCAATCAGTTTGACACTCGTATTGGTATTTCTTCAGTCAAAAAAGCGCTAAAAACGACTTGGAAAATATTGCAGACGACAGTTTCAGTGCATACGATATTTTGGCGGTAAGAGGGTTAAAGCGGACGATAAATCATGGAAGTGATAGAGCTAAAATGTGTCCAAATAGGGTCTGAATGCAAACTAGTACAAACTGGGCATTGTTCTGGACAAATTGCAGTCTTAGGAAGAACTAAATCAAAATGGAATATTTATCAGTATTTCTGCGTTGGCAGTCACCTGTATGCAGGCATTTCTGTACTTCTCTTTGATTTGTTGCTTGATCCTTCCCTCCATAACACGAAACACTTTGATACATTTCTGATTTAGCAAATTTGGATATTTTATGTTTTCGACATAGGAGAGTTTTAAGCAAGATGAAAGTAAAGCTGAAAGCCCCTTTATTCTCAATTTACTGCATTTATCACCTAGAAAGTGTAGTGGCGTTGTGTGTTACTTATGAAATGTGCCAAGGGATCTTATGGCTCTTACAGTGGTATATATATACAGTGAATTCGATATATCGAAGTCGGTTTTGTTGAACATACCCGTATTTCAAAGTTAAAACGTGGCTAAGCCACGTTTTAACTTTGAAATATGGGTATGTTCGACTTAGCCGAGCATGAAATAATGTATTTCAAATGTCGAACTTTCGAATAGTTCGAGTTAAACGAGTTCGAGATATCGAAGTACGTTATTCTGACGTCATTAATGATGTCATAAAGTGGAGAAATAAAGGATCTGCCATTAGTCGATGTTAAAGACAAGCTGATCTCTAACGAGTCTAAAATTTAAATGTTATTAAGCGAGCCTTGGCGAGCTTAATAACTTTTCTATTCTAGACGAGTTTGAGATCAACTTGTCTTAAACATCGACGAGTGACAGATTCTTTTTCTCACATAACCAACGATTTTAAGCTATTTATAAAGCAATATGCATTTTTGGAACCCCTGTGACGTCAAACGCCTTTATAAACAGTGACGTTATAGTGACGTCATCAAATTGATCTCACACAAGTTGGAGACAAGGATATTCGTGATCGTTGTTCGCTATAGAAAACAGGTGACCGTGTAGTTATGTGAGAAGACGTTATTCTTTCCCCGATTAAACACAAACGCACAGCAATAAAATGCAGAAAATATTACGTATTAGAAATTTCTAAAGAATCATTTTTTAATCAGAGTGGCAAACAGTTCGGAGCCTGATCAGACGCCGGGTTACCCGGCGTCTGATCTGGCTCCCAACTGTTTGCAATGGAAATAATAGTTTTACCGTAGGTACAGATTTGTATTAAAGTAAACACCAGGGTTAAGACAAGTTTGTATGACATGGTTTTCCAGTCTCTATTTGGACACATTGTCTAGTTTAAGACATTTCATTACAAGACTGCCTTGGTATTTAATCTGTAACAGTTCAAGACAAGTGACATACATTGTGCTTTTCTCATCTCATATTGTCTGGCCGTGTCTTCATATCCGACAGATTGACAACTAACCATGTTATATATGTCGAATGTTTTTCTCAAATCTTTCATTTAATACTGTCTATGCTTAAAACCAAAATTATTTATTTTTGGCAAACAGTTTAGACCCTGACCAGAGTGCTCCATAAAGAGCAGCCTGATCTGTCTGCATTGTGTATTAGACTTCATTTTTTCTGAAATAGTTGCATTACTATCAGTCCTGAAATAAAGTTTTAAAAAGGTATCGTTTTTTTTCAAAAGTGGGAGTATCCGAAGGATAGCTTCAGTAGAAAACGTTGAATAATTCGTCCATAGAAATGTCTAAGGATGCCTGTGCTGGTTCTTGAAATAGGAAATCACTTTCCTGTCCAGGGTCAAAAGTTATAAAACATTTGAATTGAGTCTGAGATCGTCTTCAACCATTTTATTGGTCAGATCCGACCAATCAAATGCTTGGAAACTATCGCAGACTCAACACAAACGTTTTATGACATTGAAGCCAGGTAATTACGTTCAAGTGAAGATGAACTGATGATGTACCGCTCAGATGACGGCTTAACTCATTCATCCCTGAAACATTTAATGGACACTTCCAATTTCAAAATAAGTCAAGGCCATTTTTGACTATTTATGGTTGATCTTAATATATTTCAAAAAGACAAACAGTGTAGACTCTGATCAGAGGGCTCATGAGCCCTCTGATCAGGGTCTACACTTTTTGCATAGGACAAGTGTAATCCTTACAGGTACACTTATTTGTAAATAACGAGTATACTCGTCGCTTAATATGTTAAAGCATCGTGAAAGTAAAGCAGTAAGCAGGACTCCAGATAAGCGGAAGTAAACTGAACAAATTCAATATTTTCTCTCATTTCAGCACGAAATCCTATGATGTTACTACTCATTAGAATCATCTTGTTTTGAGCAGCCATTTGCTAATAACAAAAAAATGTGAAATGTTGCCTATACATTGCGAAAATGGTACTCTATTATATTTTGCACATGACACACTGATTTCACACTTGAAAACAGAAGCAGATGATCATATTGTGTTTGAAGGGTGTCAGGAATTAAAACTGGGTTAACCCTTTCACAGCCTACCCCGAATACAATAGTTATTGGCAAACAGTTTGGATCCTTATCGGCCGCGTAAAGCAGCGTCTGATCAGGACCCAAACCGTTTAACACTCATTTCAATTAGTTCTTAAGTCAAAGACCTAAATTGTAAATTTGAGAAATAAAAGCAGACGACAATTATTTAAAGCTGATGACGTCATTGCAGTGGAGGGGTTAAATAAGTCATCTAGTACTCGGAGAGAGAGGTTCGGTGACATGAATATAAATGAAGAAAACACAACTTGGAGTAGTTTCTGGGTCATTCTAACTTGTGCTTTAAATTTGAAGAATGTTTACGACAGGATCATTACAATATGAAATAATGGCACGAGACTTTGTGTCTCCAAGGTAACACATTCAACCCTAGCGACGAGTATACCCGTCATTTACAAACAGTGTACCTGTTAACAATACACGTGTCCTATGCAAACAGAACAGACCCTGATCAGAAGGCTCCTGTAGGAGCCCTCTGATCAGGGTCTGCACTGTTTGCCATCAATCCTAAATAGTCAAAATTGACTAGAATTAATTTGAAACTGAAGTTGTCTATTGAAAGTTTCAGGGATAAATGCTTTATTGTGGAAAATACCATTGCAACCCCATTATAAAAGTCTTTTATAGAAATATGAAAGATTTTGAAAAGTGTGGAATGGGTTTTATAGAAATTCTTCCTAATAACAATAATACGTATACATGCCATGTTTGAAACATGTGATTGCGTATACATGTACAAAATGTAGAAAGACAATTATAGTCAACAAAGTTGTTTCTTTCTTGCTGTTTTCTGGTTAAGACTTTCTGTCTTAACCATTTCACTCTCAATGACGCTTTAACTCGCATTTGCAAACAGTTTGGACCCTTATCAGACGCTGCGATACGCGGCATCTGATCAGGATCCAAATTGTTTTGTACTCCTTTTGAAATTTATTTAGTCATACTGTCTTATCTTTAAACTTTGAAATGACAATGCAGACAACAACATTGAAGCAGACGACAATGAAACGATGAAGGAGTAAAAATCTCACGAAAACGTTGGCAGTGAAAGGGTTAAAGCAGGATTTAGGAGTGATTGCTTTATCATCATCATTCTGTTAGGTACATCCCCATCAAGGTATTGAAAAGTACAGTAGTGTCTCTCTATTACGACCACTTAAGTGTGTCAAATATTAGTCGTTTAAGACAGGTGACTGCTTAAAGCAATGTGAATGTGAAACAGAAAGCTCCTGTAGGAGCTTTCTGTTTCACTTTCACATTGCTTTAAGCTGTCACCTGTCTTTCATACAGACAATTAGCATTCTTTTTAGTGGTGGTAATAGAGAGGTTCTACTGTAGTTGCCTATTTGATCCTTCGCTAACTTGCCATCTGTGTCAAACGCCTTTACTGCCTTACACCGAGTACAATAGTTATTTGATACCAGTTTAGGTCCTGATCAGACGCCACGTAACGCGGCTTCTAATGAGAATCGAAACTGTTTGACACTCATTTCAATATTTCTTCTGTCAACATACCTAAAATTTGAATTTGAGAAATAAAATCCGACTACAATTGTTTATAATTGATGACGTCATGGTATCGGATAGGTTTGACACTATTCTTTTTTAACTCTACGTTGTCCTCATGAAGAGCGATAGGAAACATTTTCTACAGTCTGGCATATGGCTTCATCTATAGAAGTCTGAATTAAAAACAGAAAGCGCATATACACATTGAAGGCTTAACGTATTTATACCTGGATATTGCAATGAACTCTCCCTGTATACTTTCTGGAATATTTCATTGTAGATAAACCAGGGTGATCTAAAGACACGACAGCGTTTGTCCATATAGCAAAATATGTCAAATATGATAAAGCAAACAGTACAGTACTGATGAGATGCCGTGTAACATGGCGTCTCATCAGGGTCTAGTCGGTCTACAGTGTTTCCCAATATCCCCTTTAGTAGATCGTAGGGTTAACCTTTTACCCCATAGGTTTTTTTCTAGTTTTGAAAATAGATGACTACTTTAAGCGGGTTGAAAGTAAAGCAGAATGCGCCCTAAGGCGCATTCTGCTTCACTTTCAGCCTGCTTTAAGTTGCCACCTGCTAGAAATTTAGAAAATATTTCTTCTAATACATATTTATGACTGTATAGATTGGAACTACTTTCTTCCGCGGAGGATGAATCGGAATGCGCTAAAAGGCGCTTCTATAAGGTAAAGGGTTAACTTGGTTTACTCATTATTCCATAGCTTGTCTCTAGTTTTGAAAATAGGTGGATCACTTGTAGCAGCATTAAGACACATTACTTTACTTTCAGCTTGAATCTCTCGTCCTCTAGGATATAGAACATATTTAGAAAATATTTTCTGGTAAAACATTTTCATGACTGTATAAAGGGAAACAATTTTCTTTATTAGAGGAATGAATTGAATGTGTGATGTTATTTACACGAAGTGTCCTCACTATCCTTATGTAGATTCTACCATTTGCCCTGCAGCTTTACTCCACAAATTATTGTGTTCCTGTTCCTAATCAAGGCAGCTTTTCTATAATCAATTTACCCATTATACTACTTTTTATGCCCTTAATTTGTTCTTCCATAGAAATAATTACTTCCTTAATACAGCCACAGATATACACCATAATATGTATTTATCTATCTTCAATCAGACAATGCTAAACTATTTGGAGCCTGATCAGTCGCCGCGTAACGCGGCGTCTGGTCAGGATCCAAACTGTTTGACACTCATTTCATTATTTCTTAAGTCAAAACACCTAAAATTCAAAATTGTGAAATAAAAGCAGATGACAATTGTTTAAAACTGATGACGCCATATACACGGAAATCCATTTCCTTCTAAGTATAGTATTAGTGTTTTTTTCTGACCTGTCGGAGTTATTGTTAGATTGGAACATTCTAAAACTTTAAAAGGGATGAGTTTTCTCTACCACCAGTTAGAGATACGGATAGCTGTAATTTTTGCACGAGGATCATACTAATCTCAAGTAGGAAAGTGTACGATTACATATTCGATGTTACCTTGCTTACCTATTAACCATTATTAGCTATTCTGTTCTAAAAATAACTCCGACAGGTCAGAACAATTGGACAATAGTTCATGTCCACAGTTTTCTATTTATTCGTTCTGAGCCATAGAAATTGTTTCCTTCATCCTGATGGATGAGAGCTAGATGGAGACTGAAAATAAAGAAGAAAGCTCCTATTTTAACCGTTTTACTTTACTTAAACTCTGCTTTAAGCAATTTTTTTGTCTTGAATACGGAAAAAGCATGAGGGAAGGATTAACCATTATTCATTAATTAATGAATACAGACCCCTTTTGAAAACCGTGTTCACCTAGATTAGACCTCTCGGAGTCTCCAGTAAGAGCTGTCTGATCAGGGTCTCTACTGTTTTTCTTATAAGCTCTCAGGGCTGCCATAAGTTGGCATGAAAAATCCTAGGATTTCCAAATTTGCATTTTTTCAAGTGCGATTTTACGAATCGTACCTTTACCAAATAGCCTGTTTCTAGTTTTGTTGACATGTGATTACTTAAAGCAGGCTGGAAGTAAAGCAGAATGCGCCTTAAGGCGCATTCTGCTTTACTTTCAGCCTGCTTTAAGGTACAATGTATCAGAAAAAATCCGAAGATTTAGGAAAAATCCAGAAAAATGGCAGCCCTGAGCTCTGTTTGACATGTCTACTCCTTTCTGGGGAATAAACTGGAACTATTTTCTTTAGCGGAGGAATAATTTAAATACGCTAAAAGTCGCTTCTATGGGGGAAAGGGCTATACCTTTCTAGTATAGGGGATTCTTATATTATTTTCCAAGGTTATAGTTCAGATGAGAGATGGTCATAGTGGGAGGTTAAGATCCGTTCCAGTGGAATGATATGATTTATTCCTCTAATAAGAGCTGAATATTGATATAATTGTAGTCCTCTACATAGCTAAATTAGGTTACACGGACATTTATAGCCCTAGGACAGTATAGATGACGTCACACCATTGGCTTCAACGTGATACATACATGTACGTATAAGTTCCATAGAGCTAGTCTATGTAGATCTAAGGACACCCTGACCGGGCCTCAGCGGACGACTAGGTGCAATTTCTGTTAAATGACAACTAGACTATCGAAATGTTTATGATATCTCCTAGATGGAGTATTTTACCATTCATCACCTGTTCGACTATATACGTTTGTCTGAATCTCGCCTTTTCAGAATCATTAGTATTCCCCACCGTATAAACAATGCGGGTTATTTTCTTACTAACCATCAGTTTGTTGTTGGTTTTTTGTGTGTTTTTTTTTGCAGCCACTAGTCCTTCGAAAAGCCGATGACACATTGTGTTAAAAGTATTGTCTGCTCATGTTGATTTCGGACCAAAGTCGGTCAATATCGGTACTCTTCGTAGAGCGATCGGTAATTCCCGCGTGAACCGAGTGTTTGTACCGAACCATGTTCGGTCTCAGTTGGGACGTATAACCTTAGACACAATCTGACATTTGAACTGGATCTAAAATGTTTACAAAGTTGTAGACCAAGTTTATCCTGTATTTACGAGTCTCATGTACAGGTTTATATACGGGGTTATTAACCCGTTGCGCCTAGTTGATTCTTCCGTGATTGTAAATGTATATTGGATTAGTCCATTTTGACCTAAGGGGTGCCTGGTCTAAATTTTCGTTTGGTTTTATATTGAAATTCTTATCAACAAACGTTGTAGACTCTGATCAGTGTCTACACTATTTGCATATGCCCCATATAAAGGACCGTAGGCAGGAATGGATTAAAGTCAACAGTAATTTCATAACCATACATGTATATTAGCCATCCTTCACACAACTGAATCTTTCTAATGGGGTTTCCACATTTTGAAAATTAAAGGTTTAAGGGTCGTTTGACATAAATATCTAAAAGTAATACAAACAGTTGTAGATCCTGATCACAGGTTTCCTTTAGGAGACCTGATCAAGATCTACACTGTTTGCCAATCATATGTATACTGGTTTCCAGCACTGTAAGTGCTAATGGAAATGATGCCTTAAAGACATGCACTGGTTCCGGGCAGTTTTAACACTTTCACTCCTTAAACTTCAGATTAATAATTCCAGTTTACAATTAAGTCCTGGTCCATTTTTGGACAATTTATGGCTGTCTTTAGCCAATGTAATGCACTATGACAAAGAGTGCAGACCCAGATCAGAGGGTCCCTAAAGGAGCCCTCTGATCTGGGTCTTCACTGTTTGCAAAGGACAAACGTACCCTTCACGTGTACACTATTAGTAAAGAACGAGTATACTCGTCGCTAGGATTGAATGAGGTAATGGTTCACTGACACCATTAAGATCATATAGAACTGAATAATTCAAACCACAAACAACTACAACTACATAGAAGGCGGTCGCGTTAACCCCTTTGTCTGTTATTAACATACCTTGATGACTTGCAAACAGTGTTGATCTGGCTGAGATTTAAGGTAAGTCGACATCGTCATAAAATCCAAACTGTTTGACCACACGCTGTACAATGTACTTTCTCAGCCATAGGGGAGGGGGAGTGAGATATAGAGACAATAATATATTTCTAGCAGACAGCAAGTATAAAGTGAACAGTTTGTGTTGTTTTTTTACCTTTTTATATACATGTATTTAGCCCGTTCAAGTTTTGAAGACAGGTGACCACTTAAAGCAGGTAAAAAGTAAAGCAGAATGCGCCTTAAGGCGCATTCTGCTTTATTTTAACCCGCTTTAAGTCACCACTTTTAGGATATAGAAACTATTGCTTATGAAATACGTGTATATACATGATTGTATAAAACTATTTTCTTCAGTGAAGGAATAAATTGAATGCGTAAAAATGTGTATCTATGGAGTAATGGATTAAAAGGAAATAAAGACTATATATACGTGAGTTCAGCATGGGGTGGGTTAACCATTGACCTGCTATATGTAATCTGTAATCACAAACATTGTATTTTGAAAACGTTTGCAAACAGTGTAGATCCAGATTAGATACCAAGTAATCGTCATCTAATTGTGATCAAAACTGTTTGACACTCATATTGAACTGTGAAAAGCTTGTGGCTGACTATTTCATGCGTATTGAAAGACAACAGTTTTACTAAGACAGATTGCATAACGTGAAGTGCGTTGTTTTAAAAAAGAAAACTTGTTAGTTATGGAAGGAAAGGTTAAAGCAGGTCTCAGCTGCCGTATTCTTGATTATGGAACAATTTGCTATGTCTAGTGTGTCTAATATAAACTGACATTCAGGGCTCCAGATAAGGGTAGTAATACAAAAATTAAAATCGTTATTTCTGCATTAAACCCTATGGTGTCACTACTCATTAGAATCGTCTCTTCGAGACGATTCTAATGAGTAGTAACACCATACTATTTGGTGCTAAAATAAGTGATAAAATGTTGGATTTGTTCAGTTTACCCCCTCTTATCTGGAGTCCTGCTATTGTTATAGGTCAAGTAGCGGTCAGAAAAAATATCTAGTTTAACGTTTAACTCAATTGCTCCGGAAACCTCAAAAGGACAATTCGAGTTTCCAATTAAGCCTTGTCATATATGCACAATGTTTTTACAATATATTGCAAAAAGGCAAATAGAACAGTCCCTGATCAGTGATCTTCTGTAGGAGCTCTCTGATCTAGGTCTTCATTGTTTGCATAGGACAAGTGTACTTATTCACAGATACATTGTTTGTACGTGATGCATATATATGCGTTTCACGGGAACCTAATCTTAGAACTGCATATAGTGACTAAACACAGATGATCACACTGTATGTTATATACTACAGCGCTCTCTCCCTACAACGGTCCTCCCATTAACGATTCCCTCCGTACAACAACACTTGCTGCTGTCCCCCAAACAAGAAAACTATGTCTGACCAATGCATGGCTGCAATGTCGTCGTCTTAAAACTGTCCCCTGTTTTTCTCACAGTTACATGATGGACATTTTGACAGAAAAAAAGTAAATGACGAGTGACAAACAGCTTAAATCCAGATCAGACGCCGCGTTACGCGGCGTCTGATCTGGATTCAAGTTGTTTGCCAATGTACGCCAATTTACCTCCCTACAACGACTCCCTCCGAACAACGCACACTATTTATGTCTCCCAATGGGTGTAGTTGTAGAGAGGGAGCGCTGTAGTACATGTAGATCTAGTATACATTTAATATCCCCAGTTATAAAGTTCTAGGTAAATTTTCCGTCAGATTAAAAATTAATAGCAATAACAGCAATGAATGTGTCAGCGATGACGTAGAAGTCTCTCTGTTAATAGTTCATTAGAGAGATATTTCTCTTTCTGCTTTTAGATACAATTAGTACTAACTGTCAGGACAATTTTCAGTCTACTGATCGTATTGTATTAAAGAAACGATTAATTGTTAGACATTAGAACTCTCACAGTACTTGTGGAGCTGTGGATGGATTGATAGTTGTATTTTACAAACAGTTTAGATTCAAATCTGACGCCGCATGCTTCTACATGTATAAGTGTTTCTGATGATTTTGAGAAGGGGCATTTTTTAGGTTCACCATTGGGACTGTACGCGGTCGATCACTTTATCCTGACACCGACGAACCAGTCGTTATGCTAACCCGAAATCCTAAGCGCCAAGGAGGGAAGCCATTACTACCAATTTTCAAGTCTTTGGTTTGACCCGGCTGGGGATTGAACCCGCAACCTCCCGCACTGCAAGTGGACGCTGTACCACTGAGCTAGACGTAGTAGTGTATTTCTGACATTATGCAGAACTATTATTTAAGTATCTCTATGCTAGCGGGGGATTCGTGATTATCATTGCAAACAGTTTGAATCCTGATGAGACGCCGCGTCGCGCGGCGTCTCATCAGGATTCAAAGCGTTTGACACGTGTTATATCTAGCAAGTTCTAAAAATAGTGTATGTTCTAAAAATAGTATAGTGACGAATGACGTATCAATACCGACCTCCTGATTTAGGGAGTCGACTCTTTAGCTCAGAGCTTATACACGTATTATTAGAATATCACACAGGCGTCCCAGGTTCGATCCCCGTTCGGGATTCTTCATAATATCCGATATGGATTTTTCTACTATGTTACGAGAGTTTCTCGTAAAATGGGTGCTCGTCCGGGATGAATTTTATAATTCTAAAGTGACTTTGTTCGTCGCTGTTCGACACTCGTTTCGAAATTTTGTTTTTTATACTGACTTAAATCTAACTAATAATGTTGCAGACAATAATATTGACGGAGACAACACTATGGCGGCGAGGGCGTAAAAATCTCACGATAAATTTGACGGTGAAACCACAAGCTGTCTTAAATTCGTTCTATGCTTGAAAGCAATATGTCTATATCCTACAAACAGGATAGGCCCTGGTCGTCAGAAGGCTCTGAAATACTGAAACAAACAGGGTAGGCCCTGATAAGAGGGCTCCGGAATAGTGAAACAAATTGTATAGACCCTGATCAGAATACTGAAAAAAACTGTTAATGCCCTGGTCAGAGGGCTCCGAAATACTGAAACTAATTGTTTAGGCCATGTAAGGAGCCCTATTATCAGGATGTTCACATTTTACTTGTACACATTTTGTTTCACTTTAATTTTCCTGAAATATTTTCTGAAAAAGAGCCCAAAAATCAACCTCAGCTGTTAAGATTTCAATACTGATAAAGACCATTATGACAGTTTGCAGGAGTGACTGAAGAGGCTTTTTACACTAACATTTACCTGTATTAAGAGGCTTTTTACACTAACATTTACCTGTATTAAGAGGCTTTTTACACTAACATTTACCTGTATTAAGAGGCTTTTTACACTAACATTTACCTGTATTAAGAGGCTTTTTACACTAACATTTACCTGTATTAACGTCTTCGCTAGCATGACGTCATCAATTTTAAACAATGGTCGTCTGCTTCTATTTCAGTTATTTTAACCCTTTACCTGATAGCCTATTTCTGGAACTGAAGATATGTGACTACTTAAAGCAGGTTGAAAGTAAAGCAGAATGCGCCTCAAGGCGCATTCTGCTTTACTTTCAGCCTGCTTTAAGCTATCATGTGTTAGAATATAGAAATGGTTCCATATGATATATTTCATGACTGATTAAATTGGAACTATTTTCTTCAGCGGAGGAATAAATCACATTCGCTAAAAGGCGCTTCTATGGGGGAAAGGGTTAACGTATAGTAAGAAATATTGAAAAGTGTCAAACAGTTTAGATCCTGATCAGACGCCGCGTCACGCGGCGTCTAATCAGGAGTTAAACTGTTTGCAAATAAATCCTGTACTCTAGGTAAGGGAGTGAAGGGATAACGCTTCTATCTGTTACACTACATTAAACAGTCATTTATCTTTAAAAGCTGTAGTTGATGTTTCTCAAATGATAACTCATCATTCGTTTGATCTGCGCCAACCTGATGCCTCAAACAATGGTTCAAATTGATTTTTAATCCTTTTAAAACAATTCTACAAATTGGATATTTACACCCTTAGGGCGATATCATCATTACGTTCGTTTGTAAACATTTTGGATCCAGTCCAGACGCTGAGTAACTCGGCGTCTCATCTGAGTCCAAATTGTTTAACACTGACTATATAAGCAGTTTTTGAAAATTCTATTTTTAGAAATGCAGCCGATGACAATTGTTGCAGACGATGATGATAGTTATAACACTCTAAGAATTGATGTATTTAGATTGGTATCTGCGGAAATGCGATTTATATGCGAATAATTGTTTAGCTGAAGTGTTCTGCACATCATATAAACTAAGATCAAAGCTTGTAAAGTCTTTGAGTTGAGTCTGAGATCACTCTCAAGCATCTGATTGGTCGGAAAGATCCCAGACTCAATGTAAACGCTTTATATATACATAAACATGTACCTCGACTTCAGTCATTTTTTAAAACAATTTCAATCAATATCAAGACCGAAGCTTAAACATGTATTAATCTTAATTTTTACCGAATTTGCAGACGACAATTTCTAAGCAGACGAAATATCGTCAGAAGAGGGTTTAATACTTCTCATGCTGAAGCTGTCTGTTATGGGTCTACACTTCTTATGAAAAGCGTCAGTATACGCTTATAGCTGCCATATTTTCTATCTACAAGACGTCATCTGCTTTGATTCTAGGAGTAAGTCTACGAATCTTCTCAGAAGAAAAAGGTTGCTTTTACTCATTGGAACTTACAGTAAAGTATATGTGTCCTTTACGAACAGAATTGATATACCAATGAAAGGTACATAAGCCTATATATAAATAGTAGTAACCCTTTCATGATCAAATTTATCGTGAGGTTTTTACCCCTTCACCGCCATATTGTTGTCTGCTTCAATATTGTTGTAGGCAATATCGTTTCAAAGTTAGATTTAAGGCAGTATAACTGACGATATTTCAAAACAAGTGGCAAACAGTTTTGACCCTGGTCAGACGCCGCGTTACGCGTCGTCTGATCAGGATCAAAACTTTTTGCAAATGCGTTTTATGACGTCATTGAGAGTGAAAGGGTTAAGCTATTAAATACAGTAAAATAGCCATGCTTCATTAATCCATTTACTGCATTAGCCCGAATACTATAGTTATTTGCAAACAGTTTGGATCCTGATCAGACGCCGCGTAACGCGGCGTCTGATCAGGATCAAAACTGTTTGATACTCGTTTCAATATTTCCTAAGTCAGAATACTTAAAATTTAAAATTGACAAATAAAAGCAGACGACAATGTTTAAATATATTACGTCATGGTAGAGAAGGCGTAAACCCATCATCACAGGCAATGATATATACCGAACATTTCATTGAAGATTAACCTTTTCACTGTCGGCTTTCAAAATATACTATTCCATGTAATAGATACTGACCAGTGTACACTGATCCTCAAGGAGAGTGTTCCCAAAACAATTATGATTAATACATGTACAAACAATGCAGACCTTAATCAGAGGGATCATTAAGGAGCCCTCTGATCTGGGTCTACACTCTTTGAAAATGATAATATTGTACGTATTTGCCCTATAACACAGTCGGGGTTAAGAAGGGAAAACAACACAAAGCAAAAAGGGAACCAGATCAAATGACCAATGATTTGATAATTATGACATTCACCAACAAACGCATACCTTTCTTTGTATTATATTCCCAATTACAATCTTAGTTTAGACCAACATTTTCAGATATGAGTACCAACATATTTCCTTTGTATCTTTCATCAAACAACGGTCTGTCTTAACCCCTTCACTGCCTTACCCCGAGTACAATAGTTATTTGAAAACAGTTTGGATCCTGATCAGACGCCGCGTAACGCGGCGTCTGATCAGAATACAAACTGTTTTACACTCATTTCAATATTTCATAGGTCAAAATAACAAAATATTTAAGTTTAGAAATAAAAGCAGACGACAATTGTTTAAAAATGATGACGCCATGGCAGTGAAGGGTGACGTCATGGCAGTGAAGGGGTTAATCCCTCTCCTGATAGTAGTGTACCAAGACGCTTTTTGAAAATGGTGTAGACCCGATCAGACAGGAACTTAAACAGCTGTCCCACCAAGGTCTTCACTAGTCTATATAATTTCTGATTTTCACGAGTTTCCGTTCCTTCCTGTAGGAAATATTTTTTATTTCTCTAGCCAGTGTAATAGTTTGGACGACTGCTATGACGTCATCCTTCACTGCCATGACACCATCCTTCGCTGTCATGACGTCATCCTTCACTGACATGACGTCATCAGTTTGAAAACATTGTCGTCGTCTTTGATTTTTTTTTCAAAATTCAAAATTTAGGTATTATCAAAAATACATGTAGTGTCAAACAGTTTGGATCCTGATCAGACGCAGCGTTATGCGGCGTCTCATCAAGGTCCAAACTGTTTGCCAAATCATTAAACTCAGGGTAAGGCAGTAAAGGGGTTGAACTGTAACATATGTATACAACTATTTTGTAGAGCTATCAAGCAAGATGTTTATTATTCAACAGTAAACATTTTGAACACATACATATTTTATGTTTTTATATTCCTTTGTCACGCGGATTATGCTTTCAGGCATCTTAATTAGAGACAACCCAAACTACAAATTAACAAATTTAATTAGAAAAAAATGCTAAATGTACAACAGATGAAATTATGAATTATTAATTCCATATTCCTCCTAGATACAGTTCTGTTTGCTATCCGTATAATTTTCAAGACTTTAAAATTTTCAAGATTTTATTGTCGACTAATTTCTGCAGTATACAGTGTTCCCTCCCTACAACGATCCTCCCAATAACGATTACCTCCGTACAACAACGCTTGCTGCTGTCCCCCCAAACACGAAAATTATGTCCAACTTATTCACGGCTGCAATGTCATCTGCTTAAAATTGTCGTCTACTGTTTTTCTCAAAGTTACATTTTGACAGAAAAAAACAACAACTTAATGACGAGTGACAAACTGCTTGAATCCAGATGTCACAAGACAGGATTAGATGGAGAAATAAATAATAATTGAGAATTTTAGAATCTGACTTACGACAATATTTGTCGTACGACGTTTCACTAGAGGTGCCCCAGAATGTTCGCGTTGTGAGGATGATGAGTAGTTGCGTCATAGGGTTTTGTGAGGAAATAAAGAAATAAAAGTTGGAAAGTAATTAACCATTTCCCCATAGCTTGTTTGAAAAGTTATATTGCCTTTTGTTCTAAATATTTTTCTAAAACTTGCCCATAACAAAACTAGGACTACAGTGTCAAACAGTCTGGATCCCAACTGTTTGCAAAAGTAATCTGCTTTTTCTCGCTTGAGAATTATCTAGGTCAGAGTGAATGTCATTATATAACGTCTCCTCCTTATCGGGGAGACATACTGTTTGTGTGCTATCCATATGTCTGTCCGTCCGTCTATCTGTCTGTCACGCTTTGTTTTCCGGACAATAACTTATTCTTATGGGCCGATCATCATCATTTTGGTGAAATGGTTGCTTATGAGGAGGGGATGTTATTTTTTTTTGCATTTTAGGACGGTAGGTCAAATGTCACATGATCTGTTATTAAAATAGATTTTTGACTTCGTTTTGATTTCCGGACAATAAACCGGGGGAGACATGCGTTTTTCTCAAATATTTTAAACCTTTTAGAGTCGTAGGCGATATATGCGAGCTTTCAAACAGTTTTGATCCAGATCAGACGCCGCGTAACGCGTCGTCTGATCAGAATCCACACTATTTGACACTCGTATAGAAATTTCGTCAGACATATTGCCTTTAATCTGACTGAAATAATATGGCAGACAATAATATTAAAGCACGCGACAATATGGCGGTGATGGGGTAAAAATCTCACGTTTTATTTGGCGGTGAAAGAGTAAATGGTCTTCATTTACATATCTGTGAACTAATAAACAAGTCAACCAGAAAGTCAAATCATTCATAAACATATCAAGAACTTGAATCAAAATGTAAAGCACTGTTATTTTATTTGCTCAGTACAAAGTTTAGACATTGCGGCTCCGGGGTCATACTATTTGCTGAAGCAAAAGCGATGGAATTAATACGATAATCATCAATACGTTTAAAGCCCCGTTAAAATGGATGACAAAGGTTCGACCTAAATTGCTTTAATCCAATTTTGTTTTATCAATGTCTTTCAATAGCACATGAGTTTCTGCATGAAAAAAGGCATAAGCAATGCTAACATTTTAATCATTTTATACCCAGTGGATTCTTCCATGTTTATATATTAGATTAGTCCATTTTTATACGTCCGTCTTCAGACGGGACGTATTATGTCGTGGCGCTGTCCGTCCGTCTGTCCGTCTGTCCGTCCGTTAACTTTTTCATGTCCGCTCTCTAACTCAAACAAATTTAGTCTAATCCTTTTGAAACTTGGTCAGAACGTGTATGACCATAATATCTCGGTCAAGTTCGATAACCAGCAAGATTGACCCAGACATTCAAGAGTTATGCCCCTTTTTTGTCAAAAACGGGCATATTAGTTTGTCCGCTCTCTAACTCAAACAAATGTTTTTTAATCCTTTTCAAACTTTGTCAGCATGTGTATGACCATAATATCTCGGTCAAGTTCGATAACCAGCAGGATTGCCCCAGACATTCAAGAGTTATGCCCCTTTTTTCGTAAAAAACGGGCATATTTTAGTTTGTCCGCTCTCTTACTCAAACAAATTTAGTCTAATCCTTTTGAAACTTTGTCAGCATGTGTATGACCATTATATCTCGGTCAAGTTCGATAACCAGCAGGATTGCCCCAGACATTCAAGAGTTATGCCCCTTTTTTCGTAAAAAACGGGCATATTTTAGTTTGTCCGCTCTCTTACTCAAACAAATTTAATCTAATCTTTTTGAAACTTTGTCAGCATGTGTATGACCATAATATCTCGGTCAAGGTCGATAACCAGCAGGATTGCCCCAGACATTCAAGAGTTATGCCCCTTTTTTCGTAAAAAACGGGCATATTTTAGTTTGTCTGCTCTATAACTCAAACACATTTATTTTAATCCTTTTGAAACTTGGTCAGCATGTGTATGACCATAATGTCTCTGTCAAGTTTGATAACAAGCAGGATTGCACCAGGCATTCAAGAGTTATACCCCTTTTTTCGTAAAAAACGGGCATATTTTAGTTTGTCCGCTCCCTAACTCAAACAAATTTATTTCAGGCCTTTTGAAACTTTGTCAGCATGTGTATGACCATAATGTCTCGGTTATGTTTCATAACCAGCAAGATTGCCACAGACAGTCAAGAGTTATGCCCCTTTTTTCATCTAAAACGGGCATTTTTTAGTTTGTCCGCTCTCTAACTCAAACAAATTTATTCCAATCCTTTTGAAACTTGGTCAGCATGTGTATTACCATAATGTCTCGGTTATGTTCTATAACCAGCAGGATTGCCCCTAGACATTCAAGAGTTATGCCCCTTATTTTGTCAAAAAACGGGCATTTTTTAGTTTGTCCGCTCTCTAACTCAAATAAATTTATTCCAATCCTTTTGAAACTTTGTCAGCATGTGTATGACCATAATGTCTCGGTCAAGCTCCATAACCAGCAAGATTGCCCCTGACATTCAAGAGTTATGCCCCTTTTATCGTCAAAAACGGGCATTTTTTGTTTGTAGCTCTCTTTCTCAAACAAATTTATTCCCATCCTTTTGAAACTTGGTCAGCATATGACCCCTAACTTTCAGGGTTCTTCCCCCTTTTGTTTTTACCTTGATAGGGTTTTGGTATGACTACATTCTAAGATCGATTTGACGGGCGTATAATGTGCCCGGCTTGCGGTGCTCTTGTTTATCAAAGGGATGCCTGGTCAAATTTTCATATTCATTTTGTTTTTTATTGAAATTCCTATCAGCAAACAGTGTAGACTCTGATAAGACGCCGCTCTGATCAGAGTCTACACTGCTTGCCTATGTCCCATATATGGGATCATGGGCACAAATGGGTTAACCCGTGTATGCCTAAGGTCTCGTATATGGGACATAGGCAAACAGTGTAGACTCTGATAAGACGCCGCTCTGATCAGAGTCTACACTGCTTGCCTATGTCCCATATATGGGATCATGGGCACAAATGGGTTAACCCGTGTATGCCTAAGGTCTCGTATATGGGACATAGGCAAACAGTGTAGACTCTGATCAGACAGCGTATAATGTGGCGTCTGATCAGAGTCTACACTGTTTGCTGATAGGAATGTCAATACATGTATAAAACAAATCTATAATGAAAATTTAGACCAGGAACTCCTTAGATCAAAAATGGACTAATCCAATATATTAGCATGGACGAATCCACTGGGCGAAAATGAGTTCATGCGGGAAATAGATTTTCTAGACACTTGAAAACAGTTTGGACACAGATCAGACGCCTGATTACCCTACGTCTGATCAGAATCCAAACTGTTAGTCACTTGAAAATGTATTTGGAGGTGAAGAAAACAAAACAAACATCTCACGATTATTCTTCAAGATTTACAATTGCCCCATTCAATTCCATTGGCAAAACGGGTGTTCATTTCGTATAAACACCATCTAATATTAGAAATTACAGCAAATACATTGTAGCTAGCGCGATTCATGGTATTTGCCGATACTTTTCTGTCGTTCAATTCGCTTGAAAACGCCGAAAAAAATCAATTCATTTTCTTAATTAAAATAGTTAGGATAATGAAGACACCGTGTTAATAGAAAATATACACATAGAGGATATTTCAGCATTTGATTCTAGTAACGCAATAAGAAAGCACTTTACGTCTGTCACTTTGGAAAGATCCATTCTTCTGCGACTCATATACACCCTAGCGACGAGTATACTTGACCATGACAAACCTTGTACCTGTGAATAGTAACTAGTCTAATCCAACCAGTGTAGACCCAGATTAGAGGACTCCTAAAGGAGCTCTCTGATCAGGGTATGTGCTGTTTGTCATTTTGATATAGATGTCATAAAACAAGCAACATTCAAGTATTTGTATGGTGTATAACACAATCCCTAGTACAATTCTTGCACGGGGATACAATATGTGTCTTACAGGTACAACCATAACTGTATCTCAAGTTGTAAAGGTTTATATGGAGGATATATATACAGCGCCCCTCTCTACAACGACACCCAAATTGGAGACAAAAAGTATGTGCGTTGTTCGGAGGGAGTCGTTATGGGGAAGGAAATTGGCTTACATTTGCAAACAGCTTGAATCGAGATCAGATGCTGCGTCACGCGACGTCTGATCAGGATTCAAGCTGTTTGTTATTCGGCATTAATTTTATTTCTGTCAAAATGTCAAATTTGTAGCTTGGAAAAAAACCCAGCAAACGTCAATTTTGAGCAGACGATATTGCAGCAATGATAATGTTGGACAAAATTGTCTTGTTTGGGAAAGAGCGGCAAGCGTTGTTGTAAGGAGGGAGTTGTTGTTCAGAGGGCCGGTATACATGTACGGATGGAGCTATATATACATATAACACGCATTACAAACACAGCCACGCCTCTAGTTGTTGCATATTGTACATGTATGATAGGAGACTCACTTTTGTCTTACAGGCTGTGGAGAAGTTGGTGAGAGACGTGAGGAAGAAACTACTGAAGGAAGGCTGCCTGTCATCAGCTAGTACCGAGGTAAAGTATAACAACTCTGAAACCGGAACTCTGAAAACTGAATTTTCTAAAACCGGAATTCTAATTCCCGACTACTGAAAACCGGAAATCTGAAAAAACTAAAAATCCTGAAAACCCAACTTTTGTAAACCTGAATCCTGAAAGTCATATTTCTGAAAACCAGAAGTCTGATTAATCAATTACTGAAAACCTGAAGTCTGAAAACCCAATTCCCGAAAGGCGGAATTCTGTTAACCCAAATCCGGAATACCAGAACTATTTACAGTGGAGAATGTGTTATTCTTTCCCAATAAACGCGTTTACGCTAAAACTATTATTTGCAGTGCAAACAGTTTGGAGCCAGATCAGACGCCGGGTAACCCGGCGTCTGATCAGGCTCCAAACTGTTTGCCACCAAGATAAACAAGAGTTATCAGAATTGTCCAAAAGTTGTTTTTTTCTACGTTTTCGTGCTTTGCGTTTGCGTACGTTTGCGTTTAAACGGGAAAGAATAACAGATTCTCCACTGTAAATCCCCCAAAAATGATATTCACAACGTTTTACACTCTCAATCACCATTCAAAGAACATGTAGATCCTAAAGGTGCTTTGTTCATTTTTGTTGTTCTCAATTAATCATTTCATGGTCAAAATAACCAAACGATTTTTACCCCTTCACCGCTTTATTGTCGTCTGCTTCAATATTGTTGCCCGCAATATCGTTTCAAAGTTAGATTTAAGGCAATATGACTGACAAAATTGCGAAACGAGTGTCAAACGGTTTCGTTCCTGATCAGACGCCGCGTGACGCGGCATCTGATCAGGAGCCGAACTGTTTGAAAACGCGCTTTATGACGTCATTGAGAGTGAATGGGTTAAACTATAATATGTCTTAAAACTGCCTGTCAACTCAATTCCTTTCAAATGACGTTTTCAGAGGTTTTACTATAGAACAGCCCGAAACAGGTTGGTATAAACTTAAACCATAATGGCGTTTTCACATCTTTAGAGTCATACTGTTGATAAAATGCGGTTTCTCAAATCAAGATAAAGGTAAAGCAAAAAGCTTCTATTGGAGCTTTCTGTTTTACTTTCTTCTTGCTTTAATGTACTGTTTGTATTCAACAGTTTCAATACCACTGAATTAGCATTTATGGCTAAATCTATTGTTTCCAGTGCAAACAGTTTGGAGTCAGATCAGACGCCGGGTAACCCGGCGTCTGATCAGGCCCCAAACTGTTTGCCACTCAGATTACAACATAAAAGTCAGAATTGCCAACAAGTTGTCATTTTCTACATTTTATTGCAATGAATTAACGTTTCGTTTGCGTTTAAACGGTAAATATTTATATTCGCCACATTCCATTATATTGAACAAAGTGACGTTACTTTCGTATAAAAGCAATTTTTACAGAGGGCGGGGCTTATAGATATGCTCTCCGCGAATCATGCTGTGGCGTTACATGTAGCTGAGTAATTGCTCTAACTTTCAGGGTACACATTATTCGTGTTAACAACCTCTAATATGGATTAAACATACATGCATACTAATAAAATGTTCATTTAATATTAGAGATTGAAGCAAAGATAATGTAAATATAAGAAATTAACTGAATTTTTTCAGCGTTTAAGCGAAATAAACGACAGAAAATGATCGGCAAATTTACCATGAATCGCTAGTGCGACTCATGGTAAATTTGCCGATCATTTTCTGTCATTTATTACGCTTAAACGCCGAAAAAATTCAGTTCATGTCTAAAAGAATAGCGTCATCTACACTATAGTAATGCGGGCATTCTATTGATCTCGTGTGGAGGAAGGTGTCTACAGATTTTTACTGTCTTATTGGAAATAAGAAACTACAACATGGGTATTGAACTCGTTAAAACTGATTTCGTTTTCTTTTGTCTGGTCAGATTTAAGATGTTTTAGACCATTTTTTTCACCATTTTTCAACACTGTCAAGGTAGGATTGTAGGCCCTGTAATATGTATTAACAATGTCGGATAAACAACAACTAACGTAAGATCTTGTGAGCTTTATACATCGATTGTAAACTGGTTATTTAGACAAACGTCAAACATTTTTTATTCAGATCAAGCCCTACTGTGTGTCGCTCGCATGTTTTTCCCCTAAAAAGAGAATACTGAGCTAATGCCAAGCTTATATGACATGTCGGTAGAACGCATATACACCGTGTCGATAGGTTTAAACAAGAGTGTTGCCTAAAGACGACACATCAAACAAGAATGATAGCTGTTTAGAAGATGTTTTATTGCATCTTTAGCCCTTAACTGCCATGACGTCATCCTTCACTGACATGTCATGACGTCATCCTTCATTGACATGACATGGCGTCATCCTTCACTGACATGTCATGACATCACCCTTCTTTGACACGTCATGCCATCATCCTTCACTGACATTGTCATGGCGTCATCCTTCACTGACATGTCATGACGTCATCCTTCACTGATATGTCATTACGTCATCCTTCACTGACATTTTGGAACTAGGTCAGGTCTAATTGAATAAGACCGGCTTGTGCCAATCAGTGTGTACCATTGATAGAGGCCGTGTACCGCTTGCATCTTTAGTTGGAGAACTCCGGTTTCCAATTAAGTATATTCAATTTTTGACTATTTAGGGCGGATTTTTACAATATATTATAAACTGACAATCAGCGCAGACCCCGATCAGAAGGCTCCTTTAGGACTCTATGATCTGGGTCTACATTGTGTGCATAGGACACGTGTACTCTGCACATGATTTTTTTTGTAAAAGCCGCATATATTATTATTTACGTACCTTGGAGAATACGTTATTTTTTCCCGTTTAAACGCAAACGAAACGCAAACGCACTGCAATAAAACGTAGAAAAAGACAATTTTTCGTCAGTTCTGGTTGTTCATGTTAATCTGAGTGGCAAACAGTTTGGAGCCTAATCAGACGCCGGGTTACCCGGCGTCTGATCTGGCTCCAAACTGTTTGCAAAGGAAATAATAGTTTTAGCGTAAACGCGTTTATTGGGAAAGAATAACGATTTCTGCACTGTACCTGTCGTTGTGGGATCAAGAAGATCAACTGTTAGATATAGCCATCGTCTTCCTTCAGATTGCGGAAGTGACGTCATTATGGCACTACACGTCAGTATCCCAGAATGCCGTGGCGCGTCACGCCTGTCAACAGTGGGTCCAGCTACTGAAAAATGGGTCTGCAGAGTTTACCTACGTCCTCAATGGTATGCTTAACCAGGTTCCCAGTGCAAAGTAAGTCAATATTATATAGGATCTGTCATGAGTCGATGTTTAAGACAAACTGATCTCAAACGAGTCTAGAATTGCAATGTTATTAAGCGAGCATTGGCGAGCTTAATAACTTTTCTATTCTAGACGAGTTTGAGGTCAACTTGTCTTAAACATCGACGAGTGACAGATTCTTTTTGTCAAATTACCAACGATTTAAGCTATTATAGCTATTTCAAAGCAATATGCAGTTTTTTGGAACCCAGGTGACTTCAAAACGCCGTTATAAATAGTGACGTTATAGTGACGTCATCAAAGTGATCTTACACATGTTGGAGATAAGGATATTCGTCATCGTTGTTCGCTATAGAAAACAGGGGTGGTTATGTGAGAATATATGACTCTCTAACCGATCTCTTGCTAACCCATCACCCAATAGATACACCTTCTTACACAATTGTTTATTTATTCCTTCATTGGAGAAAGTAGTTCAACGTCATGAATATGCACCAATAAGAAATATTTCCTATAACCTTACAGATATTGGTAGCTTAAAGTAAAGGCTGAAAGTAAAGCAGACTCCTTAAAGAGCATTCTGTTTTACTCTCAAACAATTTTAACCCCTTTACTGCCATGACGCCATCATTCATTGTCATGAGGTCATTTGTTTTAAACAATTGTCGTCTGCTTTCATTTCTGAGATTTGAAGTTTAGCCTTTAAAAATTATTAAAATGAGTGTCAAAGAGTGTGTATGCTTATCAGGATCCAAACTGTTTGCAAATAACCATTGTACCCGAGGTAAGACAGTGTAGGGGTAGATTTCTAAATAAAAATAAGCGACCATCTGTCTTCAATACTGAATACAATGTACATATGGGTACAAGGTTAGGACAAGTTGTGGTGTTTCAAAAATATTGATTGCATATTTTTAACATATTGTAGCAATGTTCGGAACATTCCGGCAGTTGACGATTATGGACGATCACTCTCCGTAGAGGTCCGATATTGACCGCCATCGGCTCAATCTCATTAGGGGCCCACAACCTGAAAGAATGATACATATAACAGGGAAGCAGAAATGTTCTGAAGGAGCTTTCTGTTCTACTTTTTCCACCTACGAATCTTCCGCATGCATTCCAACGGACACACACCGCCGTTTGAACGGTGTGTGCCCGCTGGATTTAGAGTTTAGATTCATTTTTCAAAAGCGGTTCGGGTCTAACATATACCTTAAGTATAACACAGGTTCCAGATAAGGGAGAGTAAACTGAACAAATCCAGCATTTTCAACACCAAATCCTATGGTGTTACTACTCATTAGAATCGTCTCTTCGAGACGATTCTAATGAGTAGTGACACCATAGGGTTTAAAGCAGAAATAAAGATGTTAAATTTTGAAAAACATCCCCTTATCTGGAACCCTGATAACATATACGTATTTCAAATAAAACTAAAGTTGAGACTTCGAAAAACGGATGTGTTCGACTCAAACAAATTATAGATATCGAAGTTCTACAGTTCTGGTTTCCACGTAGCAGAAAAGATTTAAATAGACTCCATGTACAGTTAGCCTAAGTGGAGAAGACGTTATTCTTTCCTGTTTAAACGAAATAGGGAGCAAACTGGTTCAATATCTCAAATGTAGACAAGAAATATCTTTAAAAAAGATATTCGGCGGAATGAGTGGTTGAACTAAGGCTATATATAGATGCATGGGTGTGCAAAATTAAATGAAATTGAGGTTTTCAAAGAATTGTAATATCTTGGATTGAAAAGCAAAATAAATTGAAACAGTAACTTTTATTTAAAATGCAAAACTATCATGTACAGAAATGCAAAACAGAACAATAATTTAACTCATATCCTAGCTACTGGTAGGAGATCCTCACATTAATCTATTGTTCTATATATCAAACTTTATTCATAGAGTTTCTTGAAACAAACTATAGTATACACAAACAGTCTGCTGAACTTCACTCTTGTAAATAATGATGAAACAACACGATTGTGTTTAACTCACTTGAGGCCATTAATTTTATATATAATATTGCTTTTAATGTATGGTATTAAAATGTGTACAAATAGTTAACAATTCAAACAAATTGGTAGTAAACAATTACAAAACACCTAGCTTCCTCTGTATATCTATAAAAAGATTTCAGATGTCATATCTTAAAATAGAAGTATAATTGCATCATCCCAGTGTAGTATAAACAGTCTGTATCTCTAAATTTTACACTCACAGTCCACATCTGGTAAAACTGTAATTGGACATAGACCAGCCTATAGGGCTTCAGATAAAAGGGAGTAAACTAAACAAATCACATTTTTTCATTCCTTTCAGCACCAAACCCTAAGGTGTTACCACTCATTTTGTTTGTCTCGAAGAGACAATTCAAATGTATAGTGACACCACAGGGTTTAATGCACAAATAAAGATTTTAAGTTTTGAAATAATTCCCTTATCTGGAGCCCTGGCTACTATCCAATCAGACTATTCAGTTTCAACAGGTGCTCTTAATTCTAAATTTCTGATCAAATATAATTGGTTGAAATGTGTGGCCAAAAAGAAAGTGTGGCTAAATAGAAACCAGTCAGCTCCGCCGAAAAAACAGAACTGCTTGAAAGTGTTGGCGATTTTGGAATCTGAGTGGCAAGCAGTTTGGAGCGTGATCAGACGCCGTGTTACCCCTTGGGACAACAACTTTCAGCTGACATACACTTTTTTGACCTTTACCCCCATTGACATTGACCTTCAGGGTACAATTTTCAAAAACGCTAACATTGGCAATAACTTCCTTATTAGTCAATGAATTTACTTCATACTTGGACAAAACTTACCTTTCAGCTGGCATATACTTTCTTGAGCTGTCTACATCTGGTCCTGATTTCAAAGATCAAGGCATCGATTCGGGGGCATTGTCATCTGACAGTGACAGTTCTTGTTATTATACAAACATGACAACGGCATTGGTCGTATATCATCATGGCATTGAACTATGGCAGCTAGCACTATATAGATCTACAGTAAAACCACTACGACCACTAACGATTAGACTAAATTACTATATTTAAAAAAAAGACAGGTAACAGCTTAAAGTAAGATGAAAGTAAAGCAGAAAGCTCCTATAGGAGCTTTCTGCTTTACTTTTATCTTGCTTTAAGCAGCCACATACATGCATTAAACACTGAAGTAATAGAGCGGGATTGCTGTATATAGAGGCTACAGGACATAAGGACAGTCTTTGGAATATTGCGAGATAAGATCTCATGAGCCGAAATAATAATCGTAAAACAGAAATTGGAAATGGTCTGACGCTGTCTTATTTTAATACATTTTATCCAAGCGACATGTATACATACTCATAATTAACCAACAGTGAGCCTGTCTTGAGTACGCTTGTCCTGGGTAAGTAATACAGACCAAGCTCCTATAGGAACCCTCTGATCATGATCTGCACTGCTTGTCATTTTGCAATGTATTGTAAATATCAACCCTAAATAGTCAAGAATGGACTGGATTTAAATGAGGACTGGACGTTTCCATTTGAAGTGTGATGGGTGAATAGGTTATGTATATTGATCAAGAACAGAGCTGTTAATGTTATCCATTACACCTACCGGTGGACGTGGTCCAGTGGTCCAGTGGTAGTGCACTCGACTGCGGTAACATTATAAGTTGTGAAGGGCATATAGAGATACCCGTGTCTGCACTGGTTGCCTAGGACAAATGTACTCGTCATAGGTACACTGTCTGTAAATGAGTGATGTACTCGTCACTAGGTTCAGCCCCTTTATTGCCTTACCCCGAAAAAATAGTATTTTGCAAACAGTTCGGATCCTCGGCGTCTCATCAGAATCTACACTGTCTTGAAAGCCATGACGTCATCAAATTTAAACAATTGTCGTCTACTTCTATTTCTAAAAAACAATTTTTAGGTATTTTGACTTAAGAAATATTGAAACGAGTGTCAAACAGTTTGGATCCTGATCAGACGCCGCGTTACGCGGTGTCTGATCAGGATCCAAACTGTTTGCAAATAACTACTACACTCGGGGTAAGGCAGTGAAAGGGTTAAATTCAACTATATGAAAGCCCATTGCAATAACATGTAGAGCATAAGATTCATGACAATAAAGAATATTTATTAGAAAGTATTACCAATCCGAGTGAGGAGTATTGTTGGGCCTGATCAGAGGCCTTGTTACTCTGCATCCCATCTAGCTCAAAACTGTTTGCAGTTGACATCATGTTATAGAATTAAATTATATATTTACAGTAAAACCACTCTTTTAAGACCGCCTCTCTATTATGGCCGCCTGTCTATTATGACCGCCTCTCTATTACGACCGCCCCTCTATAGCGACCACCTCTTTATTACGACCACCTCTCTATTACGACCACCTCTCTTTAGTACGACCACCTCTCTGTTTCGACTTTCTCTTTATTACGACCACATTTCTACTACGACCGCCTCTCATTTACGACCACCTCTCTATTACGACCATCTCTCATTTACGGTTATCTCTGTTACGACCACCTCTGTATTACGGCCATCTCTCTATTATGACCACATCTCTATTATGACCACATCTCTATTACGACCACCTCTCTATTACGGTCATTTTTATTACGACCACCTCTTTATTATGATCACCTCTTTATTACCACCACTAATTTGGGCAATCATTCGGGATTTAAGGTAGGTGGCAGCTCAGAAGAATGTAAAGGGTAAAACGGAAAGCTTCTTTGGGAGCTTTCCGTTTTACTTTCACATTGTTTTAAGCTGTCACCTGTCAAACATACAACAAGTTAGCCTTCTATGTAGTGAAGTAGTTGTAATCTAGGGGTTTTACTGTATAGGGAAGTAATCCCCTCGTCTTCATTGTAACATTGGTAAAAACGTTTCATTGCGTGAAAGGTCAAGCCATGGAGGGTTTGAGAAACAAATGAAATTAAATTTGTTTCAAGTTTATCATCATTTGAGTTTCAATGAGAAAATATTGCAACACGAAGACTCCCAATGCCGGGAACACGAAAAAGGCTTCAGCTTTACACTTGACATCTGAAAATTATAATTAAGTTGTCCATGTTAGTAGGTGGTTTTTGTCTTGCCTGTCAGGGATTGAGGCATTGACAGTGTCAACAATGTGTGTTTACTGTTTAGGCCAGTTATTGACTTAGTACTGCAGCTGAGGTAAAGGAACGTCTCATGCTGATGCTTCGCAATGAGTACAGCATGCTGTATTGCAGTCTGTTGACATTGACTGATTGCTTTGACCTCTACGACCTATATGACCTTTTAGCTCACCTGGCACGAAGGTGAGCTACTATGATCACTGGATGTCCGTCTTCTGTCCGTTCACAATTGTTCGTTAACACTCTAGCGGCTACAATTTTCATGAAACGTTGTAATAAGGTTTGTCTTGATAAAATCTGGGTCAAATTCGAATGTGGGTCATGTCCGGTCAAAAAAATAAGTCACTAGGTCAAATCATAAAAAAACAACTTGTTAACCTATAGAGGCTACAAATCAGACGAGATCTTCACAAAACTTGGTCAAAATGTTTGCCTTATTGATATCTAGGTTAGGTTTGAATATGGGTCATGTCAGGTCAAAAACTAGGTCACTAGGTCAAAATATGAAATATATTGTTAACACACTAGAAGCTACATATCTCATTTAATCTTGATGATACCACATAATTTCTTTTTATTTGAGTACAGCGCCCCTCTGTACAACGACACCCAAAGGGAGACAACAATTGTGTGCGTTGTTCTGAGGGAGTCGTTATAAGGAGGGAAATTGGCTTACAATTGCAAATAGTTTGAATCCAGATCAGACACCGCGTAACGTGGCGTCTGATCTGGATTCAAGCTGTTTGTCACTCGTCATTATGTTTTTTTCTGTCAAAATGTCCAATATGTGACTTTCAGAAAAACAGCAGACGACAATTTTAAGCAGTCTACATTACAGCCGTGAAAAGGTTGGACATTATTGTCTTGTTCGGGGAACAGCGCCGAGCGTTGTTGTAAAGAAGGAATCGTTGTTCGGAGGGCGTTGAAGGGAGGGAGCACTGTATTTTTTTTTCTTCTTTTTGTTTTGTAAAATACATTATTCGGTTATCAGTCTCTTTCATAATGTCTTTGGTGAATGAATGTAAGGCATCCTTTACAAACAGTGTACCTGTGAATAGTACACTTTTCACGTGCAAACAGGGCAGCCCATACGGGAACCCTCTGATCAGTGTCTGCACTTTTTGTCATGGTGCAATTGATTGTAAAGCACAACCTTCGATGGACAAAAATAGAATCAACTTATTTAAAACCTGGAATCGTCCATTGAAAGTTTCAGGAACCTGTTACAACACTCACATACATATAAGCTCCTTTATACTTAACATCTGCAAGATTGGTTTTTTTATTATTATTTTAACAAAGACGACTTATTGGCATTGTCAAACAGATCATTTTTGACAGCTGTCAGTAAATTCTGTCATGTCGCAAAAACGTGCCATATATAAATGTATGTGACACGCAATTTTTCAATATACAATAATAATTATGTGTCACATATTGAATTTCGGCAAGAGATATGGCGGTAAGAGTTATTCTATTAAGGGCTATGACTGGTATTCACTCATTATCCCCTGAAACTTCCAATGGACAAGTCAAATTTACAATAAAGGCTGGTCCATTTTCAACTGTTTTGGTTTTTTTTATAATATTTTACAAAATGACAAACAGTGAAAACCCTGATCAGAGGGCTCCTGCAGGAGCCCTCTGATCAGGGACTTCACTGTTTGTATTAGACAAGTGTACTCTTCACAGGTACACTTTTGGTAAAAGACGCATATATGCGTCACTAGGGCTCAATGAGTTAACTCATTCACCCCTGAAACTGGAGAAGATTCCAATAGAGCCACGCCCATTTCTGAATGTTTAGGGTTAAGTTTTACAATATATTTCAACATGACAAACAGTGTAGACCCTGACCAGAGGGCTCATTAACCCTTTACCCAATAACCCGTTTATAACATTAAATACATGTGATCACATAAAGCAGGTTGAAAGTGAAGCAGAATGTGCCTTAAGGCACATTCTGCTTTACTTTCAGCCTGCTTTAAACTACTATCTGCTAGGCTATATCAAAATATTTGTTATTGTAATTGTTCATGAGGGTATAAACTGGAACTATTTTCTTTAGCGGAGGAATAAATTAAATACGCCAAAAGTCGCTTATATGGGGGAAAGGGTTAAGGAGTCCTCTTTTTAGGGTATATGTTTGTATGGGATAAGTGTACGTGATATAATTATATACACTAATTACAATAATAATAACGACTATATTTTACGTGGATACATGTAACATATTTGGTTTTGTAAACCAATACTTAACATGTCTCAACAATGAACTTAAGAGTATACTCGTCGCTCGGGTTGAATGAGTTGACAGGTAAGAGTCTCTGTTTTACATTCATCATGGTTCAATGGGTTAAATCTCTCGTCTAAAATACATAGTGAATCTAACACCACCGTTAGTGTCAGATCAGGATATACCACCCGAGGTATTAAGATATTTTAGAAACACGAGGCTCCACCGAGTGTTCTTAAATATTTTTATACCGAGGTTGGGATAATAAAATCTCTCTCTTACGACCGTTTAAACTATTGTACAAAAGACAGATGCCGGCTTAAAGCAAAGTGACAGTAAAACAGAAAGCTCCTATGGGAGCTTTCTGTTTTACAGTCAGCTTACTTTAAGCAGTCACGTGTCGTTAACACCTAATAATAATCACAACTAAGTGGTCGTTTTAGAAATGTTTAACTGTACCTTCCTCAAATATTGTCACTCCAGTTTTTGCCATTGAAACTAACATGGAATGACCGTTCAATTGAATTGCTTTACCCATTTAACCCTTTCACCATAGAAGCACCTTTTAACGTATTGAATTTATTACTCCGCTGAAAAATAGATCCAGTTTATACAGTCATAGATATGTATCATAAGAACTATTTTCTATTTTCTAGCAGATGGTTACTTAAAGCAGGCCTTAAGGCGCATTCTGTTTTACGTTCAACCTGCTTTAAGTGCTCACCTGTCCTCAAAACAAGAAACATTCTATGAGGTAAAGGGTTAACCCTGGCTTCACATCTACACATCCTTTACAAATAGTGTACCCGTGAAGAATATACTTGTCAAATGCAAACAGTGTAGACTACGATCAGAGGACTCTTACAGGATCTCTTTGATTATTGTATACACCGTTGGTTTACAATATATTGTAAAAAAAATCAACCCTATATATTAAAATGGACTAGACTTAGTAGGAAACTGGATTTGTACATTTGAAGTTTCAGGGGGGAATGAGTTAGAAGTCACTCGTGTTTTATACAATTTTAGATCTAGCCAACAGTTAGAAGTCACTTACCCAGCCTCTGATATTCAAAAACCTTTAAGGATGCAAGTCAAGTTGTTGTAGGGCATGATAAAGGTTTAAATGTGAGAATAATTCTGATTTCCCTTGGTGTTATAGGGTAAATAAATGTATCAAGAACGTCAGAAAATACTAAACTAAGAAAATATACAATAGCTTTAAGAGCAATGTTTTTTCGCTAATCGGCGAATGCTGGCAGGTCCCTTATAGGGGAGGAAATAACGCCATGGCTTACATACTCGTATGTATGTAAATATTATAGATGCGTTTGCTGCCTAAAGCAGGCTGAAAGTAAATCAGAAATCTCCTGTAGGAACTGTGTGCAATGCTTTCATCCCACTTTCAATCTCAACAGTAGTTATTAAGAAAAGATACAATAAATTCTTTGACAATGTACACTTTATTTTCGGGCAAAATACAATAGAATCTCGGGTAAGATACAATTAATTCTCAAGCAAGATAAACAATATATTCTCGGGCAAGATACAATTGATTATTGGACAAGATGCAACAGATTCTTAGGCAAGATACCACGTAATCTCGGGCAAGATACAATAGATTCTCAGGCAAGATGCAACATACTCTCGAGCAAGATACAATAGTTTCTCAGGCAAGATGCAACATACTCTCGAGCAAGATACACTAGTTTCTCAGGCAAGATGCAACATACTCTCGAGCAATATACAATAGTTTCTCAGGCAAGATGCAACATACTCTCGAGCAAGATACAATAGTTTCTCAGGCAAGATGCAACATACTCTCGAGCAAGATACAAATAGATTCCCGGACAAGATACAATACATTTTCGTATTTCTCTTTATAATTATGTATGCAACCCTCACCTAACAGGAAATGATTTTCTGCCATTTGCAATGAACGAAGAACCAAATCAAAAGGCCCCTGATTGGTGGAATCAATGTTAACTGGCCATGATTGGTGGAATCAATGTTAACTGGTTCCTGATTGGTGGAATCAATGTTAACTGGTCAGGATCTGTCAGTTGGCAAGCCAGCATAGTAAGGACTATTACAGCACAGTGGGGTTGCAGACTGGACTTGTCCATTTGAAAAGTCAAGGATCAATATGTTCATATCGGTTTGTGTACACAAAATGTGATTATAAAGTTGAAGATTCTTATATTCTGTTGTAACTTGTCCGAGAATCTATTGTATCTTGTCCGAGAATCTATTGTGTAGCTTGTCCGAGAATTAATTGAATCTTGTGCGAGAATATATTGTCCCCTTTTAGAGACTATTTTATATCTTGTCCGAGAATCTATTGTAACTTGCCCGAGAATCTACTTATCTTGCCTGAGAAGCTATAACATATTGCCCCCCCCCCCCCCCCACCAACAATAAAAGAAAAGAGAACCCCAACTTTTCCGTCTCGATTTTGTCAATCCTATTTACCCCTTTGTCTCCTAAGAAATGGTATGGTTGTAAATAAATAGTAGGATAAAGGGATGATCATTAATTATATATTAAACCCTTTCCCTGCCTTATTCATATACAATGGTCATTTGCAATCAGTGTGGAACCTGATCAGGCGCGGCGTCTGATCTGTATCCAAACTGATTGACAATGGTGTCAGTACTTCTAACATCAAAATACCTGAAATTTGAATTTAAGGAATGAAAGCAGCCGACAATTGTTTTGAACCGATGACGTCATGACAGGGAAGAGGTTAATACAAAGAGGCCTTGGAAGTGATTGAAGACGTTTATAATTAGGTGGAAGTAATCATTAAACCTTTGACTGACAACTTTTTCGTGAGAGTTTTACCTATTCACCGTTTCATTATCGTCTGCTTTAATTTTGTTGTCTGCAATGTCGTTTCAAAATTAAAAAATAAGGCAGTATGACTGAAAAATTTCAAAACGAGTGTCAAACAGTTAGAATCCTGATCAGGATCCAAACTGTTTGCAAACGCGCATTTAAGCGTCATTGAGAGAATGCATACAAGTGCTGGATGGAGAATTAGACAAGACATGATAAACAACTACAGTACAACCTCTCTATAACGGTCATTAAAATAAATTCAGTCAGTTTTTTATGGCAGGTAGCTAGCTGCTTGAAGCAATGTGAAAGTAAAACAGAAAGCTCCTAATGGAAATTTCTGATTTTACTTCCACCTTGCTTTAAAGCGACTCGCAACCAGATGGTGTATTTGCAAAAATAACAGAAAATACTCAAATAAAACCAAATGTGTAGCATTATAGTGCATCTGGCATTAGAAAAATATGATCAGTCTAAAAACGTCCATAAGAAAAGTCTTCAATGTTTAATGTTTTATATATTTTCCATCGCTTTATCCATTGCGTCGAAAGACGGAACAGAAATTGATCACGGGCGCAGACATAAACCCAAGCCGAATTATGTACCCTCCATCACTACACACTGAAGTACGTGAAATCGATACCAAATATATGAATAGCCGGTGATCGAGTGGGCTAAGTGGTGTACTTATTTTGCTACTCTGTCCCGAGTTCGAATCCCACCAGAGCTCAATAATTTTATAATATTTTTAAACAAAATTTCTTATCCTAAACTAATTCTTACCCGTTTATAAAAGCGTTTGACATATACTTACAAATTACTATTTTAATGCTAAATCTGGTTGCGGGCCTCTTTAAGCTGTGTTTTAGAGGGAGGTGCAATTGTAAGAAAACAAGAATTCATAGTAAAATATTCACTAGACTTTTTCGATAACTAGAATTCGAGATCTTTGTGCAAAGGTATTGTAACTCTTTCAAAATTGTGAAGGAGTTACAATAGTTTTGCACCAAACCCTCGAATTGCTCCTTGCAAGTTTAAGGGGTTAATAAATTAAAAGTATTACACTGTATAATCTCTGAGCGCAGTTGTAGACTTCAGTACTGACACTCTATAGAGTTACATAAATATGACATTGTGCCTCAATGTGTTCAGCATGGTGCATCCTAGTTTGATGACCTTGATGTTTGACCTTAACCTTTGTGACCTAGGATAAGTGTTGCGTTGCTAAGGTCAGTTATCGACAGGGTTTGTAGTTAGGGTCAGGTATATCGCAGTACACCCGTCTTTCCCAAACTCAATTCAAGTTGAGTTAACCCCTAACTGCCGTGACGCCATCAATTTTAAACAATTGTCGTCTGCTTTCATTTCTCAAATTTTCAGTTTTAGCCTTAAGGAAATTTGACTGGAGGAATATTGAAATGACTGGCAAATAGTTTGGATCCTGATCAGACGCCGCATCACGCGGCGTCTGACCAGGATCCAAACTGTTTGCAAATCACAATTGTACTCGGGGTAAGGCGGTGAAGGGGTTAAACAACATTAATTTAAGTGTCTAACAAGACTAGATCCTGATCAGATGTCAAGTTACTCGGCGTCTGATCAGGGTCAAAACTGTTTGCAATTGCCAATACTTTCAGATCTGGTAGAGAAGACTTTGATATGACATAATTTCTTTGTATTAATAGAAAACTAATTGAAAGTGAAAACACCAGGCGTACAGTCCAGTATCTGTGATTAGTGACAAAAATCTCCGCCATTATCCAAGTTATTACAAACACACAGACAACCCGGTGTAAAACAACCATATAAAACTTAGTCAATGTCTGCAAGAAATATGACATCTTAATGAAGACCAAAGGTAATGCAGAAAGATAAATTAGCAGCTTTCTGTATTACTTGTTTCTGCATTAACCAACTGCAAGACTCTAAAGATATCAATTTTTCGTTGATGTTAACATTAGTATGACTGTACAGTGCTTCCTCTCTACAACGACACCCAATGGGAGACACAGATTATGTGTGTTGTTCGGAGGGAGTCGTTATAGGGAGGGAAAATGTAGATTTCGCTTATATTTGCAAACAGCTTGAATCCAGATCAGACGCCGCGTAACGCGGCGTCTGATCTGGATTCAAGCTGTTTGTCACTCGTCATTATATATATTCTATCAAAATATCCACTTTTACGTAACTTTGAGAAAAACAGCATACGACAAATTTAAGCAGACGTTACTGAAGCCTTGAAATGGTTAGAAATAATTGTCTTGTTTGGGGACCAGCGACAAGGGTCGCTGTAAGGAGGGAATTGTTGTTGGGAGGGCCGTTGCAGAGAAGGAGCGCTGTACATGTATATTCATTACTATCTACGTATGATGTTTTGTCAATGCATTCCCTTATCTCAGTTCAACTGACAGCCAATCTGGCATTTCGCGGCCGCTTTGTAGACAACAAATAAGTCCCTTTAAGACAGGTAGCAGCTTAACCCACCCCAACCAGCCCCATGGCCTGTTTGTAATTTTCAAGACAGTGACAACTTAAAGCAGGTTAAAAGTAAAGCAGAATGCGCCTGGATGCACATTCTGTTTTACTTTCAGCCAATTGCAGATGGCTTGCGGAAGGTCTGTGCCACTCTGTGGTTCTACCCAGTTTCCGGTTTGTGCCTTAAACTGTGTATAAAAGACTGCCGGGGTAACCCTCCACCTGCATTTGGCTGGACGTCCCGATATTACTGAAATACTGTTGAAAGCGACGTAAAATCATAACAAATCAAATTACTTTCAGCCAGCTCTAAGTTACCATCCATCTGCTATGATATAGAAAATATTTCTTATGATGCACATTCATGACTGTTTATCGTGGAAGTATTTTCAGTGGAAGAATAAATCAAAGGCGTGAAAAAGACTGATTAATGGAGTAGTGGGTTGATGCAGAACAAAGGAAAATAATAAAACTTCAATTTTTAGCATTCTGTTATACCTTTGTTCTTCCTATTGTTTTCGTCTTCTATAGAAATCCTGAGCATTTTCAAAGCGAGGCTGCTAAAGCGAAGTTTGACTTGCATAGTAATTTGTTTTGTTGCCATGACAACAATTGTTATACAGAGTTTTTGTCATGGAAATGAGTAAGGAAAAAGAACTGTGTGCTTTATGTATAATCATATTGCAATCATGTTACAGTGTTCCCTCTCTACAACGACATCCAATGGGAGACAATAATTGTGTGCGTTTCTCGGAGGGAGTCATTAGAGGGAGGAAAATCGGCTTACATTTGCAAACAGCTTGAATCCAGATCAGACGCAGCGTAACGCGGCGTCTGATCTGGATTCAGGTTGTTTGTCAGTCGTCATTTAGTATTTTTTCTGTCAAAATGTCCAATATGTAATATTGAGAAAATCAGCAGACGACAACTTTTAGCAGACGATATTAAAGCAGTAAAAGCGTTAGACATATTTGTCTTGTTTAGGGAACTGCGACAAGAGTCGTTGTAAGGAGGGGTCGTTGTTGGGAGGGCCGTTGTAGGGAGGGATTGCTGTAGTCACAACTCGCTGTAGAGTTAAGGCGATATCTTTAGACACGTGGTTGCTGATAATACATGAAAGACATAATGTAATGCAGAAAACAACTTCAATATTTTTTCCTCATTAAGCGACACGACTGTATCAAAGCAAGCCTTTGGGTATTTTATAGAAGCTCAGTGTTGAAAGGATGAACAATTGTTTGCTGTATGACATTTGACTTAACTCATTTCAGGAATCGTCATGGTGGAATTTTAGCTTAATATCTTGTTTTAGAAATATTCACTTTGATCTTTGAATTTTGTAAAAGTCCTCTTTTTGACCTTTGTTTATTTCAGTACTCTTCACAATATTTGACCTTTGCTAAGTTACACAATTGTCACTGTGACCTTTGCTTAATTCGGAAATCTTTGCTTTGTCATTTTACCTTTGCTTATTTCAATAATAGCCTTTATGGCGTTCACTTATTACAGAAATACTCACTATAAGTTTACCCTTACTTTTCTCAGAAATATTCTTTACATTTCTCATTTCAGGATTATTCACTTTGACGATTGACCTTTGTTTGTTTCAGGATTATTATGCTTTGACAATTGACCTTTTACGTATTTCAGGATTATTCACTTTGACAATTGACCTTTGCTTGTTTCAGAACTATTCACTATAACAACTGATCTTGTTTCAGGAATATTCACTTTGACAATTGACCTTTGCTTGTTTCAGAACTATTCACTATAACAACTGATCTTGTTTCATGTATATAGATCCTCTTTGACAATTGACCTTTGCTTGTTTCAGGAACCTTCAGGGTATTGTTGACGCCGTGTTCCAACTCCTTACTCTTCAAGTTCTGTTGATGGAGAAAACTGGAGATTCTTACAAATGTCCCTACACCATAAGGTATGCCAAAAAAAAGAACCTAAAAATTGGGGACATTCTGTGTAGATGCTGTAATTGTCATTAAATTTCAACTACAGTAAAAACTCGATTCTACGAACTCGCGTTTGTTCGAACATACCCATATTTCAAAGTTAAAACGTGGTTTGAAATACGGGTATTTTCGACTTAAATGATATCGAATTATCAAAATTCAACTTAAGAACTACTGGTAAGATTGATTTAAGCTAGTTCGTAGTATCGAGTTTCCACTGTATTTGCTTTTATCACACAGTAATAAGTCCAAAAGATGTAAACTGAATGACAAACAGTACAATGTAGACCCTGATCAGACTGCTCCCTTAGGAGCAGTCTGATCAGGGTCTACACTGTTTTGCTCCGGTCTGTCTGTCGCAATACTTACGATCAATGAAGACTTATTTAACGGCGTTTAAGACATAGAATACATAAACATGCCCCTTTTCAGTGAACCTTTGAAAAATACACTTTTAATATGCACACAGTGTATACTCAAATTATAAGTACAGTGGAACCCCTCCAAATCTGAACCTCTAAATACCGGAATTTGTTCTAAACAGGACAAAAACTTTGGTCCCGTTTCCAACACTTCTTTATTTTCACCCATTACGTCATATTTGCATTAAGTCGTCAGCTATCTTCCATACTAGAAACAAGCTATTTGGTGGTAATGGGTTAAAACTACTCTAGACTTGAAAGTTTGAAATCCCTCTAAACCGGAATGTTTGTTGTCCCCACACATGTCCGGTTAAGAGGGGTTTCACTGTACTGCAGTATGCTGTAAGGAAACTGCTCTTTATAGCTAAATGGACTAGACGTAACTGTAAACTGGAACTGTCCATTTCGAAGTTTCAGGTGTCAATGACATGCCAAAACTTACAGCTGTCTGTCCGGAGCTTTCTGCTGTACTTTTCTTACACTCTTACGATCACAGGGGCCTTGAACGAAAAACGATATGCTGTAAAAGAATAGATAACTAATGTTGATGGTAGCTTAAAGCATGTTGAAAGTAAAGCAGAATGCGCCGTAAGGCGTATTCCGCTTTGCTTTCAACCTGCTTTAAGTGATCCCTTGTCTTCAAAAATAGAAATAGGCTTATCTAGTAAAAGGCTAAATCGGTCAAATAGAAACTATGAAACCTGTTGGACAGAAAGTCAGTAAACTTTAAGTATTAATGTGGTATATTAGGTATATTTTATAGCTATTTTAAACAAAATATTTTTAATATTTAGGAGTCCTCCGCATCCTTTGGTAACCATAGTAACCAACAGGCCTGCAGAGTCCTGGCCCCTGATTGTGGAACAGATTTCAGCAGTTATGCGCCACGGAACCCAAAGGTATGGAACACAAGAATGCTGCGATTTAGAGGTCTTGCCGTGACAAAGAAATGAAATCGAGACTGGTATTGCTGTTAGAAAAAAAATGACAGCACGAAATCTTGACACCCGAGCTTACTAAAAATTTGGCCATAACTTTTGACCTGTGATAGAGACTTTAGATTTGGCATGTGTACTCAACTCCAAGAGCTTTTAAGTTCAGTTCAAAATGTCAGACAAAGTTCAAGGTGTCAAACAGTGTGAGACTTACTCGGTATTTTATCAGTATCCAAACTGTTTGTAAAAAAACATCCAAATATGATATTAAAATAGTCCATCCCATCTTCTTCATAATGTTATAATTATGCTTGACGGTTTAACCCTTTCACTCAATGACGTCATAAAGCGCATTTGCAAACAGTTTTGATCTTGATCAGACGCCGCGTAACCCGGCGTCTGATCAGGATCAATACTATTTGCCACTTGTTTTGAAATAACGTCAGTTATATTGCCGTAGATCTAACTTTGAAACGATATTGCAGACAACAATATTGAAGCAGAAGACAACATGGCGGAGAAGGGGTAAAAATGGCTTAACCCTTTCCCCCATAGAAGCGCCTTTTAGCGGATATGATTTATTCATCCGCTGAAGAAAATAGTTCCAATTTAATCAGTAATGAATATGTATTATAAGGAATATTTTCTATATTATAGCACATGATAGCTTAAAGCAGGCTGAAAGTAAAGCAGAATGCGCCCTAAGGCGCATTCTACTTTACTTTCAACCTGCTTTAAGTAGTCACCTATCTTTAATACTATAAATAGGCTATGAGGTAAAGGGTAAATACCGTTGCCTAAGACCAGAAACTAGAAAGAGAATTAATTAAAACTACATTAGATCCATTATACATGCATAAAACTTAAAATATTATGTCTAAGGGCTCATATCGAACACATGTACACTAAAACCATGTGGCGTTTATTTGTTTATGTATAGAAGCCTAAACATATTTCAGCCTCAGAGAAAACGCCCTTGCAATGCTGGACCCCTTCCTGAAGTTTGTTCTTCTGGACCCTAAATGTAGTGACCAACATTCGACCTTGAGATTCACCTTAAAAACTACCTTGGTAACCCTGGTACCCAGTTTACTGGGTATGGGACTGGGAAACAGCTGGTTGGCCTATTTATTGGACATTCTGATGAAACAGCAGGTATGTGATCTGTAGTTCTTGTACAGAGAAGAAGACGTAACCCTTCCCAATAAACGCGTTTATGTTAAACCTAGTAAGTTTATCCATATGCCACTCACATTAAAACAAATTGTTAGAAAATTGAAAGCCTTATATTTCTCTCCATTTTAGTGCATTGCGTTTAAACGGGAAAGAATAACGTCTTCTCCACTGTAGTATTTTCTCCCATACTGAACCAACATGTCTCTATCAATTCAGTGTATCCTTAATTTCTTCTTCTCTCGAGACTAAAATAGGATATAGGAAATAATTCACATGTTGCATATTCGTTACTGTATAAAATCGAATTATTTCCTTCAGTGGAGGAATGCATTAATTTATACCTAAAATATGCATATAGCAGAACAGGAACAGAACAGATCATTCTTTTATTTCTCACAGTTAACAAATATTTTGTAAAACCGTTTGAACTATAAATGGAGTAATGTGTTTACATGATTGTAAACAAAATAGGGAATTATTACACGATGTGGCAGCAACTTGCCGTCGATAATAAAGCGCAGTATACTAGGACATTTTGTGTTCAGTGACTTTGCAATAGAAAACACACTTAAGTCATATTTTATATACAGCGCTCCCTCTCTACGACGGCCCTCCCAACAACGACACCCTCCTTACAACAAACTTTGCCGCCGCTGTTCCCCAAACAAAACATTAATGTCCAACCTTTTCATGGCTGCAATACTGTCTGCTTAAAATTGTCGTCTGCTGGTTTTTTTTAGCTCACCTGAGCCTAAGGCTCAATGTGAGCTGTTGTGATCGCCCGCCGTCCGTCGTCCGTCTGTCCGTCTGTCCATCTGTCCGTCTGTCCGGGCGCACGAAAGGTCCTTTGTTGGGTAGGGAGAACAATAGATTCCATTCATTCCGTGATTGCCCTATTGTTATTGTTGGGTATTTTAGTGTACTGTTGGGTACTTTTAAACAAAAAATATACCCAACAAATGTCCAACTGTGAGAACGTCCGTCTGTCCGTCCGTTCAAATTTTACTTCAAGCGACATCTCCTCTGAAACCGCGAGTTTAAGGGAAAAACTAAATTGCTGATGGTGTTCCTTGGATGCTTCTCTACAGAAATCGTTAAAATAAAATTCAAATGTTGACTACTTATTGAAATTTATTAAAAAAAGTGAAAAACTTTAAACAAGTTTTTTGTAAAAAACCACTGAAGCTACCCTTATACGAAATGCAACCTTTTTGCAAACAGTTTGGATCCAGGTCAGATGCCACATAATGCAGCATCTAATCTGGATCTAAACTATTTGCCACTCATTTACATATTTTCTTATATTTAGAAAATATAAGTTATTATTTTTTACATATTTCACATACAAACATTTGGAGCAGACAACAGTTCAGCATGATAATAGTCATTTCTCCCTGAGACCGTCTCTTATTGCATAACTGACTCATAGCTAGCTCTGAACTCATGTCACTGAGATACATAGCAGAAATTATGATGTCTGCTATTTTATGCTCAAGCACAACTTAGTTCAAGGCATATTACTTTTGGTCTGTCTGTTTGTTTGTTTGTTTATCTTTCTGTCTATCAGTCCACAATTAATTCTTGGCCATAAACAGTATGGATCCAGGTCAGATGCCACATAATGCTGCATCTAATCTGGATCCAAACTATTTGCCACTCATTTACATATAGTTTCTTATATTTAGAAAATGTAAATAATGATATTTATTAACCTATTAACCCATACATATTCCATTTTATGTCTTTAATTTATTCTTCCACAGAAGAAAATAATTTCACTTTATACAGTCGATCATTGTTGTCTTTAACAATTGCTTCAAATGACATCTCCTCATATACCGCTGAAAAGATTTCAACCAAACTTTACACGAATGTTTCTTGGGTCAAGTTGTTTCAAAATTGTTCAAAGAATTAAAAACAATGTAGAACTCTGGTTGCCATGGCAACCAAGTGAAAAAATAAGGAAATCTTAAAAAATCTTCTTGTCTGAAACTACAAGGGCCAGATCTTAGACATTTGTCACATAGCATCATCTACAGGTCCTCTATCAAGTTTGTACAAACTATGCCCCTTGGGTCAAAGTTGGCCCCGCCCCGGGGGTCACAGTTTTACATAGAGTTATATAGTGAAATTTTCAAACGTCTTCTCCTCTGAAACTAATATGGCCAGAGCTTTGATATCTGGCATGGTGTCACTTTTAGATGTCCTATACCAATAAGGTTCAAATGGTTCTGGTCGATTGCATATCATCTACAGGTCCTCTATCAAGTTTGTACAAATTATGCCCCTGGGGTCAAAATTAGCCCCACCCGGGGGTCACAGTTTTCAAACGTCTTCTTTTCTGAAGCTAATACAGCCAGAGCTTTGATATTCGGCATGGTGTTACTTCTAGATGTCCTTTATCTATTTTGTTCAAATGGTTTCAGTCTGTTGCATATGTAGGTCACAGGAGCTAAAAATAGATTTTTTCAATGGAAACTTAAAAAAAATTATCATGTCTAGAACCCTAGTACCCTGATCTTAGATATTTGGAACATAGCATCATCTACAGGTCCTCTATTAAGATTGTTCAAATTATGCCCCTCGGGTAAAAAATGACCCCGTCCTGGACATAAATCATTATCTCCATTTTGATGTACAGCTATTCTCAGGTGAGCGACATATGCCCCATGGGGCTCTTGTTTTATCAAAGTTACATAATGGACATAAAAAACTTAATGACGAGTGACAAACAACTTGAATCCAGATCAGGGTCCGCACTGTTTGCATAGGACAAGTGTACTCTTGATGTTAATACTGTTTGTTGAAACGAGTATACTCGTTACTTGTGTTCAGTGTGACAAAATCGACATTAGACTGACCATCTCTCTCTCCTCCTCCCACAGGGAGCCACTCCAATAACGATTACAGTGGTTTATTTATCTGTCTAGTTCTCTCTCTCTCACTTTATCCCTCTTTCTCTGTAATGTCTGTCTCTCTCTCCTCCTCCCACAGAGAGCCACTCCAATAACGTTTACAGTGGTTTATTTATCTGTCTAGTTCTCTCTCTCTCTCACTTTATCCCTCTTTCTCTGTATGTCTGTCTCTCTCTCTCTCTCTCCTCCCACAAAGAGCCACTCCAATAACGATTACAGTGGTTTATTTATCTGTCTAGTTCTCTCTCTCTCTCACTATATCCCTCTTTCTCTGTATGTATGTCTGTCTGTCTCTCTCCTCTTCCCACAGAGAGCCACTCCAATAACGATTCCAGTGGTTTATTTATCTGTCTAGCTCTCTCTTTCTCTCTCTCACTTTATCCCTCTTTCTCTGTCTCTCTCTCTCCTCCTCCCACAGAGAGCCACTCCAATAACGATTCCAGTGGTTTACTTATCTGTCTAGCTCTCTCTTTCTCTCTCTCACTTTATCCCTCTTTCTCTGTCTCTCTCTCTCCTCCTCCCACAGAGAGCCACTCCAATAACGATTCCAGTGGTTTATTTATCTGTCTAGCTCTCTCTCTCTTTCTCTCTCTCTCACTCTATCCCTCTTTCTCTGTATGTCTGTCTCTCTCTCCTCCTCCCACGGAGAGCCACTCCAATAACGATTCCAGTGGTTTATTTATCTGTCTAGCTCTCTCTCTCTTTCTCTCTCTCTCACTCTATCCCTCTTTCTCTGTATGTCTGTCTCTCTTCTCCCACGGAGAGCCACTCCAATAACGATTCCAGTGGCTTATTTATCTGTCTAGCTCTCTCTTTCTCTCTCTCACTATATCCCTCTTTCTCTGTATGTCTCTCTCTCTCTCTCTGTCCTCCCACAGAGAGCACTCCAATAACGAATGCAGTGGTTTATTTATCTGTCTAACTCTGTATGAAGTTTCTACTGTCAGTGTATTGGAAATGGCTTACTCGGAATTCTGTAGTTCGTGTGATGTTGGAAAATGTTATGAGAGAGGGGATTGATCATACGCGTTATTTAAATGAGTACACTGTTTGCTTGTATGTAAGAGAGGTGTGAGGAATTAAGAGAGATGACGGGATGAGAAAGATAGAGCATGTGTCTGAGAGAGAGAGAGATAGAGAGAGAGAGAAATAGAGAGAGAGAGAAATAGAGAGAGAGAAACAGAGATAGAGAATGTGTCTGAGAGAGAGCGAGCGAGCGAGAGAGAGAGAGTGATAGAGAGAAATGGATATAGAGAAATAATGAGACAGATAGACAAACAGACAGATAAACATAGAGATAGGGAGAAGGAGAGAGAGTGTGTGATAGAGAGAAACAGAGATAAAGAAGAATGAGACTGACAGACATACATATAGACAAACAGATAGAGAGAGAGAAGGCAGGGGATAGAGAGAGAGGGAGAGGGAGAGAGAGAGAGAGAGAGTATGACAATAATCTTGTTAGTGAGTTATGAGAAAGTGATCCGGTTATTTAATTGAGTACAACGTTTGTTTGTACATGTATACAGTGGGTAAAACGTTATTCTTTCCCAATAAACGCGTTTACACTGAATCTATTATTTCCCGTGCAAACAGTTTGGAGCCAGATCAGACGCCGGGTAACCTGGATTTTTTTTCACTGAAATACTTGTCGTCTACTACTGTGTTTAAAAAAAGAATTTTCAAATTTTCTTTTTTAAACAGGACCAGAGTGTCAAACAGTTTGGATTCTGATGAGACGCCGCGTTACGCGGCGTCTCATCAGAATCCCAACTGTTTGCACAGATAATAATAATTCCGCGTTACGCGGCGTCTCATCAGAATCCAAACTGTTTGCACAGATAATAATAATTCCGCGTTACGCGGCGTCTCATCAGAATCCAAACTGTTTGCACAGATAATAATAATTCCGCGTTACGCGGCGTCTCATCAGAATCCAAACTGTTTGCACAGATAATAATAATTCCGCGTTACGCGGCGTCTCATCAGAATCCAAACTGTTTGCACAGATAATAATAATTCCGTCGCTAGCGGGCAAAGAGTAAATACAGCAGCTTGTTCAAAACAGAACAGAACCTTGGGTGTCTTGACAGGGGTAAATTAACCGTTAATTTGAGGTCATGATCTTATATAACCCCTTCAGTGCCTGTCGTCTGCTTCAAAATATGGCCTGCTTTTATTATGACGAAAAATGTTTTGCATTTTTCGCTAAAATACTCTCAATCTTAGTGAGTCATAGATTAGTGTCAAACAGATTGAATCCTTATCCGGTGCCACGTCACTTGCTAACATTTGCAAATTTCTGTACAAATTGGGGTAAATCGGTGGAATGGGTTGAAGCAAGGGTGATTTTGTTTTGAATTGTTTGACTAATGCTTTCGATGAAGTGCAAAGTAATATATATGTCTGAATTAGTCTTCTAATATCGTTGATATTGTTCATATTGTCCTGGTTATCCCTTTACTGCAATGGCGATTATGACGTCATCTTTTGGACAATTGTCGTCTGCTTTTATTTTTAAAATTTAAAATTTAAGATAAATTGACGAAAGTAACTTCGCAATGAGCGTCAAACAGTTTGGATCACGCTGCGTCTAATCAGGATCCAAACTGTTTGCAAATACCCACTGTACTCGGCGTAACTAAGGCAGCGAAAGGGCTAAAGACTCTTCTTATGGCATAATATTTTTATTTAACCGGGTCTGGTTTCAGTGCAATAACATTCTCTCAGTATTTATTGGGCTATTCAGATAGGATTAAAGAGACTTTCATAGCCACAGATACGGGCTGTATTTCACGTACCAAAATTTTAACGTCACCAAAGAGACGAGTCTTATGAGTAGTAGCCGCTACATTAAATATGATACAGACATAAAAGGGGAAAAATGATCATAGAATTGTTTTATGCCCTGCCCTGAAGTATCGTGGGTTTATAGTGACACCGTTGTTTATATGGATGTCCGATGTTACATGATATATTGACCCTGTTAAATAATCCAGGGGGCGAATCCCAACGTAAAAATCAGATCCTAATTCGATACTTATTATTAATATTAAAAAATAACGAGGGACCAAAACTCAACGTTAAAAACAGACACTTGGTCGATACTTTACATTATTATTTTAAAAAAATCAGGGACCAAAACTCAACTCCTACACAGAATGTCTTACAAAAGTCAGAAAAAACCCTTGTAATTGGCCCTTAGAATATCCCATGCTTCATTCAAGGGCAGCCTTTTGCATTTTACAAATTTGTAGAAGTTTGCCAACATTTAAAGTCCATTTACTCCAAATCTACAAAACCGATTGACAATTGTTATATACGTGCGGACAGAGAAAAGAACAAGCAATATGATTGATGGAATGTCACTCACCCGAATCACTGCAGTTAGACAATATATCCGTTCAATTATATCAAGGTCACCGAAATATGTCATTTGTCCAACACCTCGACTTTTCCGATTAATCCGCATTTTCTCATTTTTTGATATCCATATTTTTAACTTCATTTCATTTCAGTACACTATTGTTGTTTGATACATAAACAATAAAAAAAGTGCATTGCGCATTACTTTCGATCATAAATTCCTCCGAACGTCACGATTCTTCAGTGGATTACTTGCCGCGAAAGTAATTCAGTCCCTGTACAGCTGACCTTTGTTTCAGGAAAATCAAGAGTGTGTCCGTTTAAATCACCTTTTTACACCCATTCAAGTATTCCACATCTTTCCGGCTATTGTAATATTGAATAAAATTTCACTTTGCATTGCGATCTCTATTATATAAAGCTTACATTGTTGTGAAACTATTCAAGCCTTTGGCAGGTACAGGGGTAAATGCGCATGTATATACTATTGCACGATTTGGACAAGGCCTTCTATGGTGTCCTAGTAGGGACACAACCGACGATTTCGTTGGGCAGAGACACACAATTCTTTTTTGTCCTTACTACTTTTTTCACGTATATTCTGCTTCTGCATTTCACACATACACATACACATTAAAATACTGTAATAGTTCATGAGTATAATTATGCAACTACCACCCTGATAGCCTTACTTCAGTAGTTGTTAAAATTTAAAAACAATCATAAGGGCACAGATATTTGAAAATTTAGTCAGAAACAATCATATTAGTTTATCTGATGCTCAATTTGGTTTTCGTTCTAGGGGATCCTGCGTTTTACAGTTAATTGAATACATGGATGATTAGTCACATTACGTTGAGGGTGATAGAATTTGGGAAAACATATTCTGTATCTGTATCTGTATCAATACGTCGTAGAATCCTTAAAGGTTTTTACACGACGGTGAGAAGAGTCGCCAAATTATTGGCGATAATCTCGTAGGGCTGTTTTGAACGCCTCTACGGAATCAGCATGCACTGTGCTGTCTGGCAGTTTGTTCCATTGTATTACTGTGTCTACAAAGAACGAGTGTTTGTATTGATGGGTCTTGCTATCTGGTACTGTGAGCCCTCTTGTATTGTTGCATACTTGATTTTCTATTATATTATTTGTACTGAAATCTTTAAATCTGGTTGCTTTGATGTTTCTTCTTGGTTTTGCCGGTTTTGTGAAAGTGGATGTTGGTAGGGCTGGTACCAGACCTTCAACCACCTTATACATTAGTATCAGTCTGAGGCTTAGTCTCCTGTCTTCAAGAGTCTCCAGTTCCAGCTGTTCTCTCATTCTTGTGATTGCCCCCGTCTCTCTGTCCTTGTAATTCTTTTTTATGAACCTGATAGCCCTATTCTGAATTTTTTCTAGTTTGTCTATGTCCCCCTTGAGGTATGGATTCCAGATGGTTGCGCCATACTCCAGAATTGATCTCACCACTGAGATGTATGCCATTTTTCTGCAATTTTCCGGTACACTTCTAAGGTTCCTTCTTAGGAACCCAAGAGTTGTATTGGCCTTTTTGCATACTTGATTTATGTGCACATTCCATTTCACATGTATTGTCAAAATTGTATATTTAGATTTTGTCAAAGCTTTTGAGAGCAAAGTACATTAACGTTTTCTCGCAAAGTATCAGTATTTGATATCAGAGGGCCAGTTTTGTCATGGAAACGTGACTTTTTTACTGGACGTAGGCAATATGTATCTGTGAAAGGACCCTGGTCTTTTTCGTGGAAAGACATTTTAAGTGGGGTACCCCAGGGAAGTGTCCTGGGACCCATATTATTCATATGTTTATAATAGATGACCCCCTACCCCTGAATTTATACGTAGTATTGTGAAATTATTCGCTTATGGTACCAAACTATACAACAAAGACATTAAAATTGATATTATCCAGCACGACTTAGATGCCTTACATATAGTCAAAGTGGCTGTTGCGTTTTAATGTGAAAAATTACAGAACCATACAACCAATATTACCAGTATACTTTGAACTTTGCGGACATTGAGTCTGCTAGTGAAAAGGGGGATTTAGGGGTAATATTTTAACAGGATTAAAAAGTAAGTAGTCATATAAGCTGAGAAAGATAACAAATCCAACAGTGTATTATCCTTAATCATCAGAATGTATGATTACATTGCGAAAAGCTATTTCATAATTTTGTACAAAGCACTCGTCAGGTCAATATGGAAACACTATTATCATGTATTATGGTATCTATTCTTAAAAGAAGTGTTTAAAAATTATGTAAGCCTACCAATAAGCGTCTCCTGGATTGTCAACCTTACATGTACCGAAAGATTGGTTTTCAAAAAGTGCTTGGTCATCGACGAAGCCGTGGTAATATGATACAATGTTGAAAATTATTCTAAGAAATGGAAGATATACATATTGAAAGATTTTACCTTAAAAATATTTTTCGAATTAAAAAAAAATCAATAAGTTTACAACACTTTTCACAGAGAATTATAAACAACCGGATCTCACTTCAGTTTATATAGAATTAGAAATAATAAATTGTGTTGATACATTTATATGCCGGATGAATTATTTTTGTAATCGAAGCTTCAATGTCATAGTCATGTGTTTGTGTACTTCATGGGATTAGAATCAAATATTGCATACTGTTTAATTAATAATTCAGTTGAGAGGGGTCGAAATGGAATATTCTTAATAATTAGAATGACCACACAGCATCTGGAAACAAACATTTACTTGATGCACATTTAAAGTGATGTTAAAAAAGCACTAGTAACCACTGTTCCCTCCATTTTACGGATACATTGCAGAATACGTCCCCTCATTGGTTTTACGTAACGTTTCAAATACGTTGCCATTCCAACCAAAATGCACTTGGAGGTCATTATGGTATAAATTTGATGATTTTACCCGACCTTGTTATCAAATACATCCGATGTGTATTCTATGGGGCTCATTTCCGAGGATAAAACAGGCCAAGGCAGGACGTTTTAATGTATTTTAGCAAGAAATTGTGTGGTGATAGGCGCCGTGTGATGCTTTATACATGTATTGTCAAGCTGAAAATGCCAGGTCCTTCTTTTCTTTTGCATGAATCGAATCACTGTGCTATTTAAAACATTGATGTAACGCTGAGCATTCGCATTTTATTGAATAATAACCAAGTCAATTTCCACAGTTCCCATTTTCCCAACCCAGACCATAGCGCTGCCACCACTCATTATGTCACTCTCAAATATATCGTTCTCCACGGTCACTCCTCCTTTTTAGCTCGCCTGTTCATAGAACAGCAGAGCTAATGTCATACCCCCGGCGTGATCGTGAGCGTGGCCAAGGTTAAAGTTTTTTGGACGGGTTGTTTTATAGCTTAATATTTGTGCTAGGGTTATAAAATTTTGTATGGAGGTTCATTTGGGGTTAAACATTGATGTTAGGAAGTTTGAATTTAAAAATGATTTTAATTTATGTCAATTTTGACATGTTTTGGACTTAGGTTTTTCTACTACAAATCACCAGGTTAAAGTTTTTTGGATGGGTTGTTTTAAAGCTTAATAATTTTGCTAAGGTGCTGAAATTTTGTATGGAGGTTTATTTGGGGTTAAATATTGATGTTATGAAGTTTGAATATAAAAACAATTTTAATTTTTTACATGTTTTGGACTTAGGTTTTTAGCTCACCTGCTAGCACAGGGTGAGCTATTGCAATACTTAAATGTCCGTCGTGCGTCGTTCGTCGTTCATCGTTCGTCGTCAACAATTTTAGTGTTTACACTCTAGAGGCCACAATATTTATCAAATCTTTCTCAAACTTGCTCAGATTGTTTATTACCATAAGAGTTCGGATGAGTTCGATTATGGTTGAAATCGGATCAATAGGTCAATAGTTATCTACCTTTGAATTGCTGAAAATGCCATATTTAACAGTGTTTACACTCTAGAGGCCACAATATTTATTTAAACTTTCTAAAACTTGCCAAGATCGTATATTACTATAAGAGTTTGGATGAGTTCAATTATGGTTGAAATCGGACCAATAGGTCAATAGTTATCTACCTTTGAATTGCTGAAAATGCCATATTTAACAGTGTTTACACTCTAGAGGTCACAATATTTATCCAAACTTTCTAAAACTTGCCAAGATTTTATATTACCATAAGAGTTTGAACGAGTTTAATTATGGTTGAAATCGGTCCAATAGGTCAATAGTAAACTACCTTTGAATTGCTGAAAATGCCATATTTAACAGTGTTTAGACTCTAGAGGCCAAAATATTCATCCAGACTTTCTAAAACTTGCCAAGATTGTATATTACTATAAGAGTTTGGACGAGTTCAATTATGGTTGTAATAGATCCAATAGGTCAAGAGTTATCTACCTTTGAATTGCTGAAAATGCCATATTTAACGGTGTTTACACTCTAGTGGCCACAATTTTTATCCAATCTATCTCAAACTTGCTCAGATTGTATATGACCGTAAGAGTTCATATGAGTTTGATTATGGTTGAAATCAGACCATTAGGTTGAGAGTTATCTACCTTTAAATTGCTGAAAATGCCATATTTAAGGGTGTTTACACTCTAGAGGCCACAATTTTTATCCAATGTATTTCAAACTTGCTCAGATTGTATATGATCATAAGATTTCAGATGAGTTCAATTTTGAGTTGTCTGTCCTTTAATTGCTGAAAATGCCATATCTAACAGTGTTTACACTCTTGCGTCTACAGTTTTCAATGGAATTTGATTTTACTTGCACACCAAGTATATACCTATAAGTTCTCGAAGGAGTGCAATTATTGTTGAAATTTAATCATTGTGGCAATAGTTATCTGCCCTTAATATACTTTGAAATGCTAGAAAAGGCTTCATTTCCGTATTGTTTAGGCTTTAGTTATCTGCCCTTGATGTACTCTACTATACTAGAATTATGAGGTTATTCCAAAATTATTTACATGCTATACTACAAATTTGAATGGATTTAGATTAAAACGGGTGAAAAAGAACGGTAAAGCTATCAAGCTTTAGTACAACAGGTGAGCGATATCAGGGCCTTCAGGCCCTCTTGTTCGACTACAAACCACCAGGTTAAAGTTTTTTGGACGGGTTGTTTAAAAGTTTAATACTTGTGCTAGGGTGCTTAAATTTTGTATGGAGGTTCATTAGGGGTCAAACATTGATGTTATGAAGTTGAAATTTAAAAATAATTTTAATATTTGTCCATTTTTGACACGATTTGGACTTAGTTGTTTTGACAACAAATCACCAGATTAAAGGTTGCACGGGTTGTTTAAAGTTTGATATAACTAGACTAAGACTCAACATTAATTTAATAATAGTTCTAAACTGAAAATTGATTTTCTTTTGATACAATTTTAAGATGTTTTTTAGACTTAAACTTTAAACAGGCGAGCATCAGGTGGCTTTGACACCCATTTCTGGTTTCGCATTGAGGCGAGCGGACCGTGGCGAGAGATTCTCTTGCCTTCGCGGTAATGAATGTAGCGCTGTTTACAGTGAACACCTGTACCTGCGCACGTGCAAAGTAAGGAACACGTTGGCAAGCTTAGACGCATAAAGAGACCTGGGATTTGAATAGCAATTGTGTAATCGTTATACGCAATTAAGTCATTATAATCATGTATATATATTGCAACATGCGTTAAAACACAGTTATAGAAGAGTTCTAGTAAGAGGATGGGCTTATAAAGAAGCAGATCCTCCCGCGAGAGCCCAACAACGATTCTCAATGTATTCTCAAGGTATAATTCAGTTAAAAAAGGATGGAAAAAATAATACAGTCTGCATATTTATACATGTAATAATGTTTGACAGAGGCTCGTGTTGCCCACCATACTTTGGAAAAAAAAAGTAGTCCCCCATTGCAAAATAGTGTTGTCCTTAAAAATTGTCAAATATTCCATGACTTCTTCTGTTGTTATTTGAGTGGATTTCGTCAGGATTTTGGTCCTACTACCTCATGTAAAGCATATTCTTCAATATAGAGTACGGATTTGTTGAATTTCAGTACAGAAAATTTGCTTCACATTTTGGTGCAAATCCAAACATATTGTTCAAAATCAAGATACACAGTTTTCCTGTCAAATTGTAAGCTATCTCATAAGCTTGTTCATTTCAATACGAACATTTGGATATGAAATTATGCAACATTGCTCCATAAATGACCAAAACATCACCTTTCAAAAAAATGCACCAAAAAACTCTTTACATGAACCTTAACGTTAAAATTAAAACAAAACCACAGAGGATGGAAACTCAATGTAACATTTTTACAAACACCTATAAATCGATTTCCTACGTTAAATACAGACTGTGTCGATTATCTACGTTAAAAACAGACTCTGGGTGGATTATATACGTTTAAATTAGACTCTTTGACGATTCTCTACTAAATAACTGACTATGGTTCGATTCTCTACTTTGCAAACAGACTCTGAGTTGATACAGACCCTGTGTCGATTCTCTAAGTTAAAACAGACCCTGGGTCGATTCTCAACGTTTAAACAGATCTGTGTCAATTCTCAACTTTAAAACAGACTATGTGTCGATTCTCTACTTTTAAAACAGACTCTGGATCAATTTTCAAAGTTAAAACAGACTCTGTGACGATTCTCTACGTTAAAACAGACTCTGTGTCAATTATCTACGTTAAAACAGTCTGTGACGATTCTCTACGTTAAAACAGACTCTGGATCAATTTTCTACGTTAAAACAGACTCTGTGACGATTCTATACTTTAAAACAGACTCTGTGTCAATTTTCTACGTTAAAACAGACTCTGTGACGATTCTATACGCAGATTCTCAACGTTAAAACAGACCCTGGGGCGAACAAATCCCTTCTCGATTCCTAAAGGAGAATCAAAACGTGTAACACCAGCAGTTCAGAGTTAGGTTATATTTGCACTTACAACTAAGCTAGATCCAGGCTGACTGCTGTGGAGACAAGAGTTAAACCTTTAGCCCATAAATTTATACGCATGTTTACGCATATCACGTATTCCTCCACTGAAACAAAATAGTTCCACTTTATACAGTCATGACTATGAACCTTAAGAAATATCTTCCAAGTCCATGTATAGATTGTATAGTAACGTAAAGCAGGCTGAAAGTAAAGCAGAATGCGCTTTACTTTCAACCCGTTTTAAGTAGCCACATATCTCTATAACAGTATTACTAGAAACAGGCTGTGGAGTAAAGACTTAATTCCTAAAGTCCTTTAAAGCATAACTTATATAAAATGACCCTAGACTTATTAGCACTGAGAAAAGTGAGACGCAGCAGGGCACAAAAAAAATATCTAATCAAATCTAATTAGCTCGCCAATAAACTGTCTGGCACCTGGAGAAAAAATTCAAGTTAACCCTTTCCCCAATAGAAGCGCCTTTTAGCTTATTTAATTCATTCCTCCGCTGAAGAAAATAGTTCCAGTTTATAACCTCATGAACAATTACCATAACTGATATCTATATATAGCCTAGTAGATGGTAGTACAAAGCAGGCTGAAAGTAAAGCAGAATGTGCCTTAAGGCACATTCTGCTTTACTTTCAAGCTGATTTAAGTAATTACCTGAATTTAATGTTATAAACAGGTTATTGGGTAAAGGGTTAAGTGGGCCTTTACCGAATGTTTTGCAAATAATAAGAGACATAATTATCAGAAGATGAACACATCAATATGTTGCAAACAGTGTAGACCCAGATCAGAGGGATCCTTACAGAGCCCTCTGATCTGGGTCTACACTGTTTGTCTTGCTTGAAAATCGTTTGTGAATGAGCCTCAAGCGTCAGTGTAAACTGATATTATAAATTATTCAACAAATTGAAACTTAGCGACGAGTATACTCGTCATTTAAAAACAGTGTCCCATTTGAGAGTGCATGTGTCCTTTGCAAACAGTGTCCCATTTAAGAGTGCGTTTATCCTTTGCAAACAGTGTCCCATTTAAAAGTGCATGTGTCCTTTGCAAACAGTGTCCCATTTAAGAGTGCATTTATCCTTTGCAAACAGTGTACCATTTAAGAGTGCATTTATCCTTTGCAAACAGTGTCCCATTTAAGAGTGCATTTATCCTTTGCAAACAGTGTCCCATTTAAGAGTGCATTTATCCTTTGCAAACAGTGTACCATTTAAGAGTGAATTTATCCTTTGCAAACAGTGTACCATTTAAGAGTGCATGTATCCTTTGCAAACAGTGTACCATTTAAGAGTGCATTTATCCTTTGAAAACAGTGTCCCATTTAAGAGTGCATGTGCCCTTTGCAAACAGTGTACCATTTAAGAGTGCATTTATCCTTTGCAAACAGTGTACCATTTAAGAGTGCATTTATCCTTTGCAAACAGTGTACCATTTAAGAGTGCATTTATCCTTTGCAAACAGTGTACCATTTAAGAGTGCATGTGTCCTTTGCAAACAGTGTACCATTTAAGAGTGCATTTATCCTTTGCAAACAGTGTCCCATTTAAGAGTGCATGTGTCCTTTGCAAACAGTGTACCATTTAAGAGTGCATTTATCCTTTGCAAACAGTGTCCCATTTAAGAGTGCATGTGTCCTTTGCAAACAGTGCACCATTTAAGAGTGCATTTATCCTTTGCAAACAGTGTACCATTTAAGAGTGCATGTGTCCTTTGCAAACAGTGTACCATTTAAGAGTGCATTTATCCTTTGCAAACAGTGTCCCATTTAAGAGTGCATGTGTCCTTTGCAAACAGTGTCCCATTTAAGAGTGCATTTATCCTTTGCAAACAGTGTTCCATTTAAGAGTGCATTTATCCTTTGCAAACAGTGTCCCATTTAAGAGTGCATTTATCCTTTGCAAACAGTGTACCATTTAAGAGTGCATTTATCCTTTGCAAACAGTGTCCCATTTAAGAGTGCATTTATCCTTTGCAAACAGTGTACCATTTAAGAGTGCATTTATCCTTTGCAAACAGTGTACCATTTAAGAGTGCATTTATCCTTTGCAAACAGTGTCCCATTTAAGAGTGCATTTATCCTTTGCAAACAGTGTCCCATTTAAGAGTGCATTTATCCTTTGCAAACAGTGTACCATTTAAGAGTGCATTTATCCTTTGCAAACAGTGTCCCATTTAAGAGTGCATTTATCCTTTGCAAACAGTATCCCATTTAAGAGTGCATTTATCCTTTGCAAACAGTGTACCATTTAAGAGTGCATTTATCCTTTGCAAACAGTGTACCATTTAAGAGTGCATTTATCCTTTGCAAACAGTGTACCATTTAAGAGTGCATTTATCCTTTGCAAACAGTGTACCATTTAAGAGTGCATTTATCCTTTGCAAACAGTGTCCCATTTAAGAGTGCATTTATCCTTTGCAAACAGTGTACCATTTAAGAGTGCATTTATCCTTTGCAAACAGTGTACCATTTAAGAGTGCATTTATCCTTTGCAAACAGTGTACCATTTAAGAGTACATTTATCCTTTGCAAACAGTGTCCCATTTAAGAGTGCATGTGTCCTTTGCAAACAGTGTCCCATTTAAGAGTGCATTTATCCTTTGCAAACAGTGTTCCATTTAAGAGTGCATTTATCCTTTGCAAACAGTGTCCCATTTAAGAGTGCATGTATCCTTTGCAAACAGTGTACCATTTAAGAGTGCATTTATCCTTTGCAAACAGTGTACCATTTAAGAGTGCATTTATCCTTTGCAAACAGTGTTCCATTTAAGAGTGCATGTGTCCTTTGCAAACAGTGTCCCATTTAAGAGTGCATTTATCCTTTGCAAACAGTGTTCCATTTAAGAGTGCATTTATCCTTTGCAAACAGTGTACCATTTAAGAGTGCATTTATCCTTTGCAAACAGTGTACCATTTAAGAGTGCATTTATCCTTTGCAAACAGTGTCCCATTTAAGAGTGCATTTATCCTTTGCAAACAGTGTTCCATTTAAGAGTGCATTTATCCTTTGCAAACAGTGTACCATTTAAGAGTGCATTTATCCTTTGCAAACAGTGTCCCATTTAAGAGTGCATTTATCCTTTGCAAACAGTGCACCATTTAAGAGTGCATGTATCCTTTGCAAACAGTGTACCATTTAAGAGTGCATTTATCCTTTGCAAACAGTGTACCATTTAAGAGTGCATTTATCCTTTGCAAACAGTGTCCCATTTAAGAGTGCATTTATCCTTTGCAAACAGTGTACCATTTAAGAGTGCATGTGTCCTTTGCAAACAGTGTACCATTTAAGAGTGCATTTATCCTTTGCAAACAGTGTCCCATTTAAGAGTGCATTTATCCTTTGCAAACAGTGTCCCATTTAAGAGTGCATTTATCCTTTGCAAACAGTGTACCATTTAAGAGTGCATTTATCCTTTGCAAACAGTGTCCCATTTAAGAGTGCATTTATCCTTTGCAAACAGTGTCCCATTTAAGAGTGCATTTATCCTTTGCAAACAGTGTCCCATTTAAGAGTGCATTTATCCTTTGCAAACAATGTATACCCAAATCACTCTTGTATGTTTGCTATATAGTATATACTATCAGATCGCTTAGATATCAGATATGCTATCGCTTAAAGCAGGCTGAAAGCAAAAACAGAACTTTGATCTTCTTTACTTTTAACCTGCTTTAAGTGGTCAACTATTTTCATACTAGAAACAGGCTATAGGGTATTGGGTTAAAGGCTCTCGTGTCCCAATGTTGATATACATATATATTGTATAAGTTAATGAGCCCTCTGATTTGGGTATACATTGCTTGCAACGGACAAATGCACTCTTAAATGGAACACTGTTTGTAAATTATCCCATACGCCTTTTTATGCCTTTAATTTATTCATGCACTGAAGAAAATACATGTATTTCCAACTTCCAATTGATCCAGTCATGGAAAAGTACCATAGCAAATGGTAGCTTACAGCAGGCTGAAAGTAAAGCAGAATGCGTCTTAACCCTATACCTTATAGAAGCGACTTTTAGCACATTCATTTTATTCATCCGCTGAAGAAAATAGTTCAAAATTATACCGTTATGAATATGTGTCATATATAATACTTTCCTTATTCTAGTAGTTAATAGCTTAAAGCAGGCTGAAAGTAAAGCAGAATGCGCCTTAGGGCGCATTCTGCTTTACTTTCAACCTACTTTAAGTAGTCACATATCTTCAGTACTAGAAACAATGCTATCAGGTAAAGGGTTAAGGCATAGGGATCCGTACTTTGACCCCCGACAGACCTAACACTAATAATATAATTATCATTAGTGTGAGGTGTGTCGGGGTCAAATTTAGAAATATCCCTCTGCCAAGAAATAAAGAAAGACAGGTCGGTGGTTTGGAACCCATGCGCTGCTTGTCAACGAATGGGATTAGCGGAAATCATCATCTCATCTCATCAATCATAGGCGCTACAGTGGAGAAAACGTTATTCTTTCCCGTTTAAACGCAAACGAAACGCATCACAATAAAAGGTAGAATATGACAATTTGTTGGCAATTCTTGTCATTTTCTTAATCTGAGTGGCAAACAGTTTGGAACCTGATCAGACACCGGGTTGCCCGGTGTTTGATCTGGCTCCAAACTGTTTGCACGGGAAATAAAAGATTTAGCGTAAACGCGTTTATTGGGAAAGAATAACGTTTTCTCCACTGTATATGACCTATTTTGTATGGCAGTGCCGTAAAATCCAACTCATCCATCCATCAATGTTAGAAATAGGCTAAAGTGACTGTGTTATTTACTAAAGTGTATATTCATCTATGACTAATTAGAACTGTTTTCTGCTACATGTATATTTCTTAAAATGACAAAAATGGTGCAGACCCAGATCAGGCAACTCCTTTATTGGCCCTCTGATCTGGATCTATTTTATTTGCATATGTACTCTATACTGGTTTGTCAAGGTGAAATATGTAAAGGTTTAACTCTTTCACTGCCAACATTTTGGATCCTGCGTAACGCGGCGTCTGATCAGGATCCAAACTGTTTGACACTCGTATTGACATTTCCTCTGTCAAAACAACCCTAAAGCTGACTTTTAACACATTCAATCCTAGCGACGAGTATACTCGTCATTTACAAACACTGTACCTTTGAGGATTACACTTGTCTCATGCAAACAGTGTAGACACGGATCAGAGGGCCCCTTAACGAGACCTCATCAGGGTCTACACTGTTTGTCAGTTTATAATGTTTTGTTAAATTCAACCCTTAATAGTCAAAAATGGACTAGATTATTTTGAAATTGGAATTGTTCATTAAAAGATTCAGGGGTGAATTACATGTAGTTAAAAATATTGCAGCCGACTCTACCGACGCAGACGATATTTTGGCGGTACATGTAAGAGGGTCGAGTCTTAAGCTGACGATAAAACTTGCCAGTGAAAGAGTTAACTCATTGATCCCTAGTGACGCATATGTGCGTCATTTACCAAAATGTGACCTGTGGAGAGTACACTTGTCCTACGCAAACAGTGAAGTCCCTGAGCAGATGGCTCCTGCAGGAGCCCTCTGAGCAGGGACTTCTGAGTTTCTCTGCTTGTCATTTTGCAATTTATAACAAAAAAACCTACCCTAAATAGTCTAAAATGGACCAGCCTTTATTGCAAACTGGAATTGTCCATTGGAAGTTTCAGGGTATAATGAGTTAAAAGCAATCTTGTTACACAGAACCTATCATTTCTGTAATTCCATACTCAAATACGTCTTTGCTATTCAGAGCTACACACGATCAGGAATAATTATTTTGATGGAATATTTCTTGTTTCTTTGTATATGATTAATTGCTGCGTCGTCTAACGAGAAATTGCATTCTATCAGCATTTGCACTAATCATTTACGTCTGATCCATTCAAAGGCAATAAGCAATAACCTGCTTAGCAATTCTTGTGATTGAATTTTTTCCTATAAAATGTCCACGTTCATCAGGGCTGCCATTTATCCGGATTTTTTCTAAATCTCCGGATTTTTCCCCAGTTCATGGTAGCTTAAAGCAGGCTGAAAGTAAAGCAGAATGCGCATTCTGCTTTACTTACAGCCTTCTTTTAGTAGTTGCATGTCAACAAAACAAGAAAAATGCCATGGAGTAAAGGTACGATTCGTAAAATCGCACTTGAAAAATGCAAATTTGGAAATCTTAGGATTTTTCATTCCAACTTATGGCAGCCCTGGTTCATTTATTGAAGAGTCATAAGCGGACCCAGCTATATTTTCTCAAGGGGCGTGGTCTTGCTCAATCATTGATCTTTTACACTTAGTTAATGTTGGGGACCTCTAACGAGATCGGACCAAATTCGGCACTCTACCTTCAGCGATCGGCCATTCTCGTCAACTGCCGGAAGGTTCTGAACCATGCTTGTACCTATTTACCTTTTTAGCTCACCTGAGCTAGCTCAGTGTGAGCTTTAGCAATCCTTGAATGTCCGGCGTCCGTCGTTAGTCGTCAACAATTTTAGTGTTTACACTCTAGAGGCCACAATTTAAATCCAATCTTTCTGTAACTTGCTCAGTAACTTGTATATTACCATAAGATTATGGTTGAAATCGCACTAATAGGTCAAGAGTTATCTACCTTTGAATTGCTGAAAATGTCATATTTAACAGTGTTTACACTCTAGAGGCCACAATTATTATCCAATCTTTCTTAAACTTGCTCAGATTGTTTATTATCATAAAAGTTCAGATGAGTTTGATTATGGTTGAAATCGGACTAATAGATCAAGAGTTACCTACCTTTGAATTGCTGAAAATGCCATATTTAACAGTGTTTACATTCTAGAGGCCACAATTTCAATCCAATCTTTCTCAAACTTGCTCAGATTGTAAATTACCATAAGAGTTCGGATGAGTTCGTTTATGGTTGAACTCGCACTAACAGGTCAAGAGTTATCTACCTTTGAATTGCTGAAAATGCCATATGTAACAGTGTTTACACTCTAGAGGCCACACTTTTAATCCAATCTTTCTCAAACTTGCTTAGATGGTATATGACTATAAAAGTTCGGATGAGTTTGATTATGGTTGAAATCAGACTGATAGGTGAAGAATTATTTACCTTTGAATTGCTGAAAATGCCATATTTAACAATGTTTACATTCTAGGGGCAACATTTTTTAGCCAATCTTTTTCAAACTGGCTCAGATTGTTTATTACCATAAGAGTTCATATAAGTTCGATTATGGTTGGAATCAAACCAATAGGTCAAGAGTTATCTACCTTTTAATTGCTGAAAATGCCGTATTTAAGTGTTTACACTCTAGAGGCCACAATTTTAATCCAATCTTTCTTAAACTTGCTCAGATAGTATATTACCATTATACTTCGGATGAGTTCAATTATGGTTGTAATCGGATCAATAGGTCAAGAGTTATCAACCTTTGAATTGCTGAAAATGATATATTTAACAGTGTTTACGCTCTGGAGGCCACAATATTCATCCAAGCTCTCTCAAACTTGCCCAGATGTATATGGCCATACGAGTTCGAAAAAGGGTGATTATGATTGTACATGACCATATATACTAGTTCAGATGAGTTCGATGATGGTTGAAATCGGACAAATATGTAAAGAGTTATATGCTCTTGAATTGCTGAAATGTCATATCTAACAATTTGTTTAAACTCTTGCAACTAGTTTTCAGTGGATTTTAATTATACTTGCACACAATGTATATAGCTAGAAGTTCTCGAGGGAGTGCAATTATTGTTGAAATCTGATCACCGTGACAAGAGTTATCTGCCCTTGATATACTAAGTAACTTTGAAATGTTAGAAAAGGCTTCATTTTAATATTATTTAGGCTAGTTATCTGCCCTTGATGTACTCTACTCTGCTAGAGTAGGTCTTATTCCAATGTTGTATACATGCTATACTACAAGTTTGAATGGATTTAGAATAAAACGAGAGAAATTGAAAGGTAAAGCTATCTAGCTTCATTAAATCATTATAACAGGTGAGCGATATCAGGGCCTTCATGCCCTCTTGTTATCTATTGACGTTACCATGTGCTAAATATCCAGGCCATGGCCCTTTTGTTTTTTTGACAAGTTTTTTTTTTAAAGGTTTTCTTATTTTTTCACTTTGGTTGCCATTGCAACCAGAGTTCTTCATTGTTTCCCATTCTTTGAACACCCTTGAAAGAGATTGACCCAATGGACATTCCTGTAAAGTTTAGTTGCAATCAGGAATGTGGTTTTGAAGAAAAAAAAGATGTTTAAAGAAATTGTTGACACATGACGCACAACGCCGGACATTGACTGAGCACAAAAGCTCACATTGAGTACTTTGTGCTCAAGTGAGCTAAAAGTGCCTGGTCTGGATCAAAGAAAATTGCCTGATCTGGAGTAAAGAATATTACCCAATCCAGTATATGTATCAAAGAAAATTGCCTGATCTGGATCAAAGACTATTGTCTGATCCGAAGTGGATCAAAGAATATTCCTCGATCTGGATCAAAGAATATTGCCTGATCCAAAGTGGATCAAAGAATATTGCTCGATCTGAAACAAAGAATATTGCCTGATCCAAAGTGGATCAAAGAATATTGCTCGATCTGGATCAAAGAATATTGCCTGGTCCAAAGTGGATCAAAGAATAATGCTCGATCTGGATCAAAGAATATTGCCTGATCCAAAGTGGATCAAAGAATATTGCTCGATCTGGATCAAAGAATATTGCCTGATCCAAAGTGGATCAAAGAATATTGCTCGATCTGAAACAAAGAATATTGCCTGATCCAAAGTGGATCAAAGAATATTGCTAGATCTGGATCAAAGAATATTGCCTGATCCAAAGTGGATCAAAGAATATTGCTCGATCTGAAACAAAGAATATTGCCTGATCCAAAGTGGATCAAAGAATATTGCTCGATCTGGATCAAAGAATATTGCCTGATCCAAAGTGGAACAATGAATAATGCTCGATCTGGATCAAAGAATATTGCCTGATCCAAAGTGGATCAAAGAATATTGCTCGATCTGGATCAAAGAATATTGCCTGATCCAAAGTGGATCAAAGAATATTGAGCGCTCGATCTGAAACAAAGAAAATTGCCTTATCCAAAGTGGAACAAAGAATAATGCTCGATCTGGATCAAAGAATATTGCCTGATCCAAAGTGGATTAAAGAATATTGCTCGATCTGGATCAAAGAATATTGCCTGATCCGAAGTGGATCAAAGAATATTGCCTGATCTGTATCAAAGAATATTGCTCGATCTGGATCAAAATACGGTTTATTAGCTAATCAGTTAGACCTAAAACAAAAACAAGATCCAGTATAAAATGTATTTTATTCAGTGTATAACAAACATCACAATCAATTTTATTCAAATATCAGGGCTCCAGATAAGAGGGAGTAAAATGAAGAAATCCAACATTTTCTTACCCATTTCAGCACCAAATCCTATGGTGTTACTACTCATTAGAATCGTCTCAAAGAGACGATTCTAATGAGTAGTAAAACATAGGGGTTAATTTGAAATACTCTCGGCCTTATGAAGTTATGTTCCGGACAAGGCTAAATTGGGTAAAAATATAACAACAAAGGGCAATAACTCCAAAAAAACCTGATGATAGAGTTATGGTTCTTGCACACTGCACTCCTAGTCAATGAGATCTATATATATATGAAGTTTGAAGTCAATAGCTCTTATACTTCGAAAGTTATGTTCCGGACAAGCCTAAATTGGGTAAAATTATAACAACAAAGGGCAATAACTCTAAAAAAACTGACGACAGAGTTATGGTTCTTGCGGACTGCACTTTTAGTAAATGAGATCTATCTATATATGAAGTTTGAAGTCAATAGTTCTTATACTTTGAAAGTTATGTTCCGGACAAGCCTAAATTGGGTAAAATTATAACAACAAAGGGCAATAACTCCCAAAATACTGATGACAGAGTTATGGTTTTTGCGCACTGCACTCCTACTCAATGAGATCTATCTATTTATGAAGTTTGAAGTCAATAGCTCTTATACTTTGGAAGTTATGCTCCGGACAAGCCTAAATTGGGTAAAAATATAACAACAAAGGGCAATAACTCCAAAAGTACTAATGATAGAGTTATGGTTCTTGCGCACTGCACTCCTAGTCAATGAGATCTATCTGTATATGAATTTGAAGTCAATAGCTCCTATACTTTTAAAGTTATGCTCCGGACAAGCCAAAATTTGATAAAAATAACAAAGGGCAATAACTCCAAAAATGCTGATGACAGAGTAATGGTTCTTGCGCACTGCACTCTTGGTTTATGAGATCTATTTGTATATGAAGTTTGAAGTCAATAGCTCTTATACTTTAGAAGTTATGCTCCGGACAAGCCGGACAGACGGATTGACGGACAGATAGACGGACGGACATGGTGACTCCAGTATACCCCCCCCCCCCCCCCAAACTTCGTTTGAGGGGGCATAAAAATGCCCCGGGCGGTTTCTCTTTCATAGCAACTGCTATTTATAACCTAAATTAAAGTACTTAATACTGTGTCTTTCAACTTTACACGATGGAACGACAATCCGGATGTTATTGTTTCTACGGCGCATAATTTTAGCTCAGCCTACAATCTGAACGCCTCGCTTATCATCCTTATGATGAAGCAAAGCAATTACGTTTTTCGCGACCACACCCATAAATAATCGTAACCCATTCTTAAAAGATTCTCGGATAGTGTCGGAAGTGACCGATAATTTTCAAACAAAGCTTCCAATAGTCCATCGTGAATTTCCGTAGTCGATTTTCGAGTTTATTTTTAGCTCATTCCCTGTCATTTACGTCCATTGGAAGTAGCCGGGCCCCACCCACATTTCTAGACCAAATGAACGAAATCAAACTCAAATCGATCATATCTATTTCATCGAAACATTACTGTTTTGTCGAAAATGGCCATCTGAAATTAAGCGTGTTTGATTTTCCCTAAACATCGCGGGCTTGTAACTTCACAGTTAGCGAGAATACTTTTGACAGAAAGATTAAACGTGTACGTATATTTTGTCATCAGTTTTCGCGAATATACGCTAGCGACTTTTTTCAACAGAAATGATATTCCACTTAAAGTAATGTGGCCCCAACCAACAAGAGAGAAACATAGAAACAGAAATACGAATGATTATTCGATTAATTATAAAAAAAGGTTTATTTAGAATGCTTGCCGTGTTTCTATGTGATAGGACAATTGATTGTTTTCACCAGTTTCCTCGCCGTCGGCTAGCGTGAAGCGGGAATAAAAACAAGAGGGCCTGAAGGCCCTGGTATCGCTCACCATTTGTAATGAAGCCTGATAGCTTTCTTTACCTTTGAATTTCACCCGTTTTATTCTAAATCCATTCAAGTTTGTCGACCTATTGTAGTATAGTAGAGTACATCAAAGGCAGACAACTAGTGCCTAAACAATACTGAAATGAAGCCTTTTTCTAGCATTTCAAAGTATATCAAGGGCAGGTAACTGTTGCCACAATGATTACATTTCAACAATAATTGCACTCCTTCCAGAATGTATAGCTACATCCTTTGTGTACAAGTATAATCAAAATCCATTGAAAACTGTAGTTGCAAGAGTGTAAACGCTGTAAAATATGGCATTTTCAGCAATTCAAAGGTAGATATCTCTTGATCTATTTGTCCAATTCCAACCATAATTTCCCTTTTTCGTACTCTTATGGTCATATACAATCTGGGCAAGTTTGAGAGAACTTGGATAAATATTATGGCCTCTAGAGTGTAAACACTGTTAAATATTATCATTTTCAGCAATTCAAAGGTAGATCACTTTTGATCTATTGATCAGATTACAACCATAATTGAACTCATCCAAAGTCTTATGGCAATATACAATCTGAGTAAGTTTGAGGAAGATTAGATAAATTTGTTGACCTCTAGAGTGTAAACATTGTTAAATATGGCATTTTCAGCAATTCAAAGGTAGATAACGCTCGACCTATAAGTCTGATTTCAACCATAATCAAACTCATTTGAACTCTTATAGTCATTTACTGTCTGAGCAGGTTTGAGATAGATTGGTTAAAAATTGTGGCCTCTAGAGTGTAAACACTTATAAATATGGCATTTTAAGCAATTCAAAGGTAAATAACTCTTGATCTATTTGTCTGATTTCAACCATAATCATACTCATCCAAACTCTTATGGTCATATACAATCTGGGCAAGTTTTAGAAAAATTGGATAAATACTGTGGCCTCTAGAGTGTAAACACTGTTAAATATGGCATTTTCAGCAGTTCAAAGGTAGATAACTCATGACCTATTTGTCCGATTTCAACCATAATCGAACTCATCCGAACTCTTATGGCAATATA